>BDDA01000065.1:235720-250430 GCA_001662385.1 Chlamydomonas asymmetrica
GTAGCATGCAGGGAACTTTGAATATGGCATGAGGTTCCATACGCCGAGCTTCCTGCAAGGCACACCATGCGACCCTTGTCACGGATGTCCATGACGATGCACATAGGTACCAACAACAGCAGCTTGTCGGCTTGTAGCCAATGCAAACACTGGGCCTGCAAAGCTTGCTGTAAAACACCCACTTGTAATAGTCTGAATCGTTGCTGGGCTTCATTTTGTGATTGCCCAACGTAGTGCGCAGGTATGACCGCGTCAGCACCACCTGCATGTTTTGCGTTGGCCGCATTTTCAATGGGCATACACGACAGCAAGCCAATACACTTCACAATCCAGTACCGAGCATCACTTTCACGAGAGACACTAAGCCATTCAGCACATCAATCCAGCGTTAGGCGTGCGCATGCTGGCTGCAGCTAAAAGTGCACACCCTGCGTTTGTATTTGCAGCATGCGTTCGTAACACACAGTGCATATGGTCACTGCGTGGTGTGCAGGCTGCGAGGCACGCGCGTCTTGCGCCGGCGGCGATGCGGTTGCAGCCATGCAGCCGTAGTGAGGCACCTTCACGCACCTTCATCTGCCATCCCCGGTACACGTGCTTGGCGACCTCGCAGTGCAATGGGAACTGCTGCATCATGCTGGGCTCCTCCTTGATTTCTGGCATGTCGCCCTCCGTTGCAACGCGGTCGTACAGCCAACCTGCACGCGCATGCACGGGCACCACGACAATGTTCGCCAGGTGGGGCGGCGCGTGTCGCATGTTGGTGCTGGGCACTCACTACTCAGTAGTAGTGGCGGATCAGCCTGGGTAGAGGCGTGCACGGGATGAGTACTGCTGTGCCTGCTGCAAGGACTGTGTACGTGAAATGTGTGTATCCAGTGCCGGTATGCACATGTATCGCTGGGCTGGCGTGAGGCCTGTGATATGCACTGTAGACTGGCAGGACGTCAGCGTGTGTACGCGGTTACGGACAGCAAGCAGCCTAACCGTGGCGGCGGCAAGAATTCCACCACCTCGTGCCTTGCTTGCCTTGGTGCGGGCGGGCGGCTCCCCCGCCCCTGATGTGGGTCGCAGCGTGTGTGCGCCTCACATCCTGACGCTCACGGGCAAAATGCTGTGCATTTGCATGCGCCTAAGCCTCGCTGCTGAATAGTGGAAGCACGGCCAGACACCACCCGAGACAGCGGGCATTTGCGGGGTTATGCGGCGAGCCAATTCTCTGGCATCCATTCCATGAATGGCCATAAGCAACTCGATCATGAGGCGATTAAACGCTGCCGTGCTGAACCTACCTTGCACCCAGTTGTAGCCTTGCGACTCGAGCTCTGCCACATATTTGCTGACCGGCACCACTGGAAGCTCCTGGAACTCGTCAAGGTCCGTGATGGCTAGCCAGTCGTGCGGCTGCACGCCACGCTCCTCCAGCAACTCATAGGTCACCTTAGCACCGCACGTGTACCAGAGCACGAAGCACATCCAAAGAGATGGAGCAGTCTTTCCAACTCACAAGTGCACCCACTCTTTGTTCTGTCGCAGGTCAGTTCGTGCGTGTGCATGGGCAGTACGCAAGGCACTGCTTGATGTGTGCCCTTGCTTGATGTGTGCCCTTGTACTCACCTTGATGTGTGTTATTGAGGAGTACTCGGTAGGCCAAAGCTTGTACGTGAGGCCATAGTCAGCAATTAGCTCCTGCACTTTGTTGTACTCTTCCATGTGCTCTGCGTTTGTCGAGTTGAAGTTGACTACCAGCAGGAAATACGCCGGGTCGTACTTCAAGTACCCAAGGTAGTAATCCAGGTAGTGCTGCAGCGTGGTTAACAAAGTGCGTGCGTGTTATGGGACTGTTGTCGCCGTTGCCAGTGCATGCCGCAGACTGCCGGTTACAGTATGTGCAACGATGCGGCCCCAAAACCCGCTGCGGGTGTTCTTGAGATTTCAGAAGCTACCCTGCTTGGGCACAGTGGTTGACGCTCTGGGGCCCGACAGGACTAGAGGGCAACTGCGCATCATCTTACAGTTTTTGACCCAAGGCAAGCAGCCCGGCTCCTCAACAGTTGTAGTAAAGGGTGTGCAGAACATAGAATGCTGACCTCACGGTGTAGAGTTGCTCTTCGCTCCACACAGCGGATTGACCAAACCGGTGCCTGATGTGCGAATCGCTGCAAGGTTCGCGTCGTGCAAGGTACAGCCAGACATGCTTGCTAAGAAGTACGCACCTTTAAAGACACAGCTGCACCAGGAAAATGGGCTGCTGTGCCCAAGTAGAGCCATATTGGACGGCTTGGCTTCCCATCAGTGTCGCCAGTTCCTCCGCTCGTTCCATCGCTTGCGCTGCCAGCACCAGAGCCACCTGCTGCATCCTGAGCCAGCTTGCTCTCTGTATTGCCGCTATCTTGTGCAAGGGTTGCTCTTAGTGGCAAGAACCATGCTTCCGCAGTCACGCACAGGATTGACAGCGCCACGGCTAACGTCACAGCTGTCCGTGTGCACAACATCCAACTGGACACCAAGCCCGCCAGCGGCAGAGGTCGCGTGCCAAGATGCACCGACGTAGTGACAGCTGCTGGTCAGGTTCCTCAGCGTCTGAGCCAACGGGCGCCCCAGCCCCGGTCCCAGGCAGGCGCTCGCAATGGCGCTGGGCCAGAACGCAATTATGTGAGCCCAGCAGGGCTGACGTCCTTGTTTTGAACTCTTGCACTTACGTCCTGATAGTGATTGAAAGGCAAAAGCAGTATCGACCTCGTCAGGAGCTCAGTCCCAGTGTGTAGAATTGCTTGCAAAACTCGCGTGCTACGTTGTTGCCAGCGCTTGCAGTGTTGATGTGAGTGATGCTGTGTTGCATACGACTCAAAACCGTTATGATAACTTTGGCAAATAGGATCTCTATAAATGGCCTCCACAATGGCTGTCAGGATGTCTTGTCGCAGGTGCAAGCCCACCGCAGCTGATGGGCGGGAAAAGCTTTGAACTCCCCTAACCAGCAACCATGCAAGTCCTACTCAGTCCTAACCCATGATTCCTACCTGCCCTTCCTACCTGCCCCTTTGGCCAGAGAAACACTGTTTTCCGGCAGAAGTGCCAGCCCCGGAACGCTCGCCACACGCACAGAGTCGGTTCGCAGTGCAGGAGAAACGAAACCCTTTTGAACTTGGAGTCACCACGGCCCCAAAGCACAGCGACCCCAGCCTGCTGAGCTACCCGGCAATCCATACACCCAACAGGCATTTGCAGCCTGCCTGCGTTCCGCAATCCGCATGCTTCAGCATGCTTCGCCTGCATTATGCAAGCGCAGCATGCAAACGCAAGTGACCTGCCAAGACCCTGGAATGCGTAAACCTCCGCCCAACCCTGCCATGGGCATACTTGGCAGCTTGATCCAGTGGCTGCCTTTGGATGAATGCTAGCTGGTCTTCCGCCCATCATGCTACCTGTATGCGTATGCCATGCCTTTTCCTAAGCGTTGACCCATTTTTCACAACCATGGTGGCGTGCACCTTCACGATCACGGAGCTCTTGAACCGCCAGGCAGGAATGGGTTACACAATCTAATCTGCAATCCTCTAATGCTTGTATCGTCACACAATGCAAACGCGGCGCTGACCCGATGCATGATTTCAACAGGGTGTGACACCATAGTGCAGTGTTACGCTACGGTATGGTACGGTACAGTGCCTAGCCAAGCCACCGTCATGGTCAGGTCTTTCTTCACTAGAGGTCTGCAATGGCAGTATTTCATATACAACAGGCTGTGCGGTACCGGCAAGGCGCAAGCAACCCACTGACACAGGAGGCGACGGCCTCTAGGTTGCGCTGCACAAGAAGCAGCTGAAGTGGCTGCGCAAGGACACATGCTTTGAAAACGAGAACCTTTGCTGACAGACCTTCTCACCCTCAACATCCGAGTCACCACCAATGATTTTACGTCAGAGTAAAGCGGTAAGTAAAGGCAGTGTCATTTTCGGCGTCAGCGTGCTTGCCCAAGTGAGGCTTGGGCAGGTAGCAGTAACAAAACTGGGCATATGGTGTGTGCACCACACACGTGGTGGTGTTGGGCCGCAACCACCATGGCCAAGCATACGCCAATTCAATCCGGCATCTCAATAGGTGCATGCGGGGTTGCGGGCCCACCAACCATTGGCACAGTGCGCGTGCATGCACGATTGCACATGCTTCCTTGCTGGTTGAGCTGCCCAAAAGAGCACACAACAAGAGGAAGCACGCGTCGCCAACAACTGCACAGGGATTGCGGGTGAATGCTGAGCGACCGGCCCTGCAAGGCTTTCTAGGCTTTGCTATGACGCGCATCGCGCAGTACCTCAGCCGAACCCCCTCAAGCAATCAAGCAACAACATGCGCACGTGTGCACCAGCAAGCGTGATGCATGGTATGCAGCAACCAGTGGCAAGCATGCAGCCATCATGCAGCGATGCCGGTATAGCAGCGATCATGCAGATAAATGCAGGGTTCATGCATCAATCTGTGATGCGATTGTGCAGCGATCATGCAGCAGCAACGCGGCGGTCATGCAGGCATTATGCAGCGATCATGCAGCAGCAGCCATCATGCTATGTATGTTTCTAGGACAGCGCACACGCGTTTGCTGCGTGTGGCACATCTTCAAAAGAGGGCCACATAGTCTGTAAAGTCTGTAAAGTCGCATCCTGCGGGCTTGCGTCAAGTCGTTATTCGCACGCACGAACGCACGTTTAGTCGAGAAGGAATGTCAATCACGGGTACGGAATGGGGTGCCAGCTTAGAAACAGGGCTAAATGTAGGCAATGCAGGCGCATCAGCGCGTGCATCAGCCCAAAACGTTACGATCAATCATGAGCATAGCTGGTGGTCCATGCGGACACACAAGGCAGGGGGGGGTTTAGGTAGGTGCTTAGGCACAATGGCAGGTGGGTGCATAAATGGACATCCAAGAACAAAAGCGTAGGCTGTCATGGGACTCCATAACTGACCAAGCAAAACAATTTATACCAATGAGCATGCGGCGCTTTGAATGCGCGCACTGCACCGCCAGAGCGTTGCGTTTCAAGTTTGGTAGCTTGAGGTTGACGTCAAGCTGGGTTCATGCACAGTTTAGGAGCTGGCATCAGCCGTCGGCATGCGTTTAGCAGGTATGCAAAAGGAAGGTAAGGGAGGTGAGAACGGTGCGTTGTGCAGGCCCGGTGCGTTGCGCACGCGCGTCGCGCCACACGCTCACAACATGTGTGTTATCAGTTGTGGAGTTTGGCTGCCCTTCACTCAGGGCAGCACGAAGCCATGTGTGTATACACTATTGCAGTGTGCTACTCGCTGCTACGTTATGAACCGGGGGGGGTCGGCCCAGGCTAGAAAGCTTCCAGTGCAAAACCCTGACCTAAAACCCAAGGCAAAAAAACAAAATGAGGAAGCAGCTAGCGCCGCTATTCGATTGGCTCCATCACATGCATGATGCAAGCAGGCATTTGAGGGAGCACGGGTTCAATCATTCCCAAGCGAGGATGCACATGTGTTGGTACTGGTAGTGTAGCTCGTATACGTGTTGGCACGTCCCACCGGCACCATGGCCTAGCGGCGTAGGAACCTGCGGAGGGCGAGCCATGGCGTGCACATGAAGGTTGATCCCAAGGAGCCAATGATTGCACATGATATGTTGCGCCCGCTTGCCCCTGTCGCCCTTTGGTATGTGCGCGCCCGTGCCCGTAGCATTTCTTCAGCATCACGGATCACGTGCCATGTCACTGCTTTGGCGAGAAGGCTGGTCTCCACCATCACGATTTGAGTTATAAATACCGTTTCCGGCTGCGACCGACGACACCGGCAGCCTTTTCGGCGGCAACGCCGCCTTCCTGGGCGGATTGGTGGTACGCCATGGCTGCACGTCGGCTGGTAGCGCGCCTCATCGCGTGTGAGGCGGCGATGGCCTGCACTTCCACCACCTTTTGCGTCGGGTTGGACTCCTTGCACTCGAAGCGCGTCGTGTTGAGCTTGTTGTGGTTGGCTTCCAGGTGGTCCATGAGGCGCTGGCTGTCTATGGCCCACGGGATCTTGGAGTTGGTGTAGTGTTCGAGGCGGCGCTTGGTGCTGGCGATCAGCCCTGCGCCACCAGTGCACATGCGCACAAACGAATTCCGGCAGGGATCAAGCTACGTGCTCGGACAGAATGACGTGCAGCGAGTTCCAAAGCATCTAGCGACCTATGCATTATGCATATGACACGGTCAAGGGCTTGCATGTACAGCCTCACCCCAGTGGCCCACCGCAATGCCGCCATAGCCAACCAGTGTGACGGTCCCAACCAGCATGTCTGAAATCGGGCATTGCCAACACCCACCTTCATGCCACTTGTAGTGTCCGATCCAGACGAATTGCTCTGCCTGCTTGGACGTCCACTCCTCATGCCGGCACACGTCCGGCCTGCAAGCCAAGAGGTTTCGTGGCAGCATAAATGGCATAAGCGCCCATACCGGGCCCCAGGTGCGAAGGCAATCCAAGGTCACAGCCCGTGGTTTGGAAGCACAACATCATACCCCTTTATGCACCTCAGAAACCTCTGGAGTGTGATGCCACATGGTGTGACGCACAGGTTTGGCCATGCCATGGCTCAGCTTCACACACGAACACGGCGCACCACACAAACACACCTCTTGTCGCTGCCAACCTCAGTCAGGTTCTTGTAGCACGCGGGGTACTTGGAATATGGCATGATGTCCCAAACACCCAGCTCCCTGCAAGACGAAGTCATGCCGACTGTTGAACCAAACAGTGATTGTGCATGTCGTTGAACACGCAGGTGACGCTTCAGAGGGCCGCCCGTCCGCTGCGGTGTGCACGATACTCCATCAGAAGCAGACCTGGCTGATCCCGCAGCCCGAATGGCTCCCGCATCATGCCTTCCTAGGAGCTGGCCAAGCCTAGCGAGCAGCGGCTGCGATCAAGCAGCATCCCATTACTGGCGGCGCCCAATCAACCAGCGCATCCTGACCTACACCTGCACCTACTTGTAGTACTCTGACGTGTTGGGGGGATTCATCATGTGGTTGCCAAGAGTAGTACGCAGGTACGACCGCGTCAGCACCACCTGCACGCACACCCGCAAGACAGCCAGCAACATACATGAGGAGCCGTGCTTGAAATGTGCCGCGCGTGTTGCAATTCAGGATTCATCACATATCACTGTGTTGCTCGAAATCAGCTGGTGCACAGCTATTCAAGTGTTCTTGGCAATGCCTGGCTGTTTGTGGGCAGACCAGCTGGTCATGTGGCCTAACGGCTGGCGCACTGGATGCGCATCAAGCAGTGCTGCCGGCGTGGAGGCTTCATCGACAGCTACGCAACTGGTCCATACAGTGAATTGGGGGAGGGGGGGGGCGTACTGGTGTGCAACCTGAACAAGCACCTGTACCCACAGGCCACAAGCAGGTGGCGCAAGAACAGCATGCACTTTGCGCTGGCTATCACAACGTCTGTCCCACGCTTCTACATGCTTGCCTGTGCTGCATGCAAGGAGATGCATCCAAACGATCCTGCGCGATCATGCGGATGCACGGGCGGGCGGGGCACGCACCTTCATCTGCCACGCCTTGTACACGTGACCGGCCACGTCGCAGCGCAGCGGGAACTGCTGCAGCACGCTGGGCTCGTCCTTGATCTCCGGCAGGCTGCCATCCGGCGCAACGCGGTCGTACAGCCAGCCTGCACGCGCATGCAGGGCATGCGCCGGCAACTGGTACTGACCAAGCCCTGGGGTTTAGCAATGTCCGTGGGTCCCAGCAGCCGGCGTGCACATGCATGCTTGCATGCAGAGTTTGCAGACCCACGGAAGCTCACGCATATGTGCACTGCATGCTATAGCACTTAAATACTTAATAGCAGACAACTGGCTGTCGTGATACTGGGAGCAGGTACAGTCACCTTCATGCATGCACAGCAGCATGCTCCGTTGCCATACATGACCCTAGCCGTGCAAGAGTGCACCTATGCTTTGAATCATCGCACACAGTAACACACCTCTCGGACACCTAGGACATGTGCGCTAGCTGTGGTCATGGCGGATGCAGGGACTTTCTGGGCCCCTCACCTACACCCCAAGTCCCCATGTTTGGGCTGAAGGTTGCGCCATTTCTGGAATTGGCGATGGCGTGTTTTGCTGCAGGATTCCGCATGTCGTCTTGCATTGATATCTTTGTGTATTAACCTGACACTCATATGGCCGCACCTTGCACCCAGTTGTAGCCTTGCGACTCGAGCGTTGCTACATATTTGCTGACTGGCACCACCGGAAGCTCCTGGAACTCGTCCAAATCCGTGACAGCCAGCCAGTCGTGCGGCTGCACGCCACGCTCCTCCAGCAACTCATAAAGAACCTGGGTCGCATAAGATCCAACATGTCAAACCGCGAGCACTGAGTGTGCATATGGAACGCAGCTAGTAGGCAGCTGCAGCAGCAAACCCTTATGCTTGAGTGGGGCGGTTGCGCTGGCATTAGCGTGCGGACCAGCTGCCAGCAACAAAATGTTTGGACTTGGTGCTCACCTTGATGTGTGCTATTGAGGAGTACTCGTTCGGCCATAGCTTGTATGTGAGTCCATAGTCTGCGATAAGCTCCTGCACTTTCTTGTATTCCTCCTCGTGTGCACGGCTCGTCGAGTTGAAGTTCACGACCAGCAAGAAGTTTAGAGGATCATACTCCAAATACCCAAGGTAGTAGTCCAAGTAGTGCTGCAAAAGATGAATGTTTGCAGAGGTAAAATAGAGACACGGCAAGCAAGGTCAGCGTCATGGGTGCAAGCCTCGTCAGAGTCTCACTCTCAGGCACGCAGTCAGACGGGTGTGAACAGGGGTGGAAAGCTGCTGAGCGGTCCGCTAGGTCTAAGTGACAGCAATGTCCCAGAACAGCACCTTGGCAAGGCGACGCAATCAGGTTCTGGCAGGTATTGTTCAGCACCTGAAAGCGTCAGTCAACGGACACCGCCAGCAGCCCCTAGCAAAACCCCACACCAGGAAGTGGCGCCCGGCATAGCCCCACACACAAACTGGCCCTGATGGGCAGTGGCAAGGCTGTTCATGCGGAGCGGGCCGTCGTGCTCTAGTGTGTAGTGTAGCATAGTTTGTCATATGCTCATGGCTGGTAATACATCAAGCGCAACTGTGTCAGTTGACCTGGTTCGCGGCGTTGGACAGCGTCTCACCTTTAGCTGGACTGCTGCGCCCGGGAAATGAGCGGCAGTTCCTAGGTAGAGCCATATGGGAGTGCTCGGCGCTGCTTCATGTCCTTTGTCGACCCTGACTCCGAGCGTACGCTTGCCAAAGCTATGTGTCGAGGTACTCCTGTCGCCAGCACCCATAGCTTCGGCCTTGAGCACCAGTTTCAGCACTTTCACCTCAGCTTCAGCAAGAGAAGTCCGGCGGTGGAGCCACCACGAGTCGGCAACCACCAGCACCAGCGCCAGTACGAGGGTCGGGGCAACGGCCGCTCGCAGAGCTCCCATTCTCCAGCCTGGTGCACATAAACAAACCGCAAGAAGCTTGTTCGGAGCTGAGAATGCTGCTACGGAGGCAGGTGCTTGAGATCCGGCAAACGCACTGAAGCTTCACGCGTGCTGAGCTAGCTAGCACGCCGTGTCAACGTCAAGCTGAGCGGCGCTTGCCTTCGAGGGCACTGTGCCTTGGCCAAAAGATATGTCAGCGCAATTGCGTGTAGTAGCTATTGTAGCACGGGATCCTTGCAAGTGAGCCTATGAATGATAAGCCCTTTGAAAGCGGAAGTAGAGCGTCAACGAAACGGGGCGCGGCGGCGGAGGGCAGCGTTATGACAAGCAGGGTTTGAGAAAAGTCTCAGCAAGTACGAGGGTCAACATTCGTTGCGAACATTAATATCCTATACTGAGCTACTTACGTGGGCTTTACAGACTCATGCCCATGGTGGGCCAAGGTGGGCTTATGGGCTGGTGATAGACAATGCGGTAATGTGAGGCGAACGGACCAGAATGCATCCGCTCAGAAGGTTGATTAAGAACATATGCGCTCTGGCGCTGCCTCATGGATGTTGGGGAGGTGCATCGGGACCCCAACTTACATTATTATACAGTGTGCCACGACACCCTCCCCCCCCTTGGTGCACGGGATGACGGCGTGCTACGGCGTGAGCCTGCTTGCTTGGGTTTGAGACCCACGCCACATCACACCCCTCTGCATGCCACCATGGCACACAGTTGTATACCGGTCAAGCCAACGCTTCTTGGCAAACCGCTTGCCTGTGTGTATATGTAACGTCGTGCGCAGCTCATGCTGTCGTACGTGTTCGAAGCGCGGCCGCGCGGCTACACACTATTCCTCCTCCTGTACAGTTCCTGCGATGCATGTGGTGCATGCACGTGTGTCCTCTTGAGGTGCGGAGCACAGGAGTTGGCGCTCTCACTTCTCGTTCTGAGGTGTGTGCAGCACAGCGACGACGGTGCAGGATGAACCGACGGCTAACGCATGGGTGATGTGAGCCTAGGCCCCAGTGCGAGGCCAGTTGTGCACCGGTTGGGAATGCAGGTAAGTGCCTTGCGTGAGGCACATAAGCGTGAGAGCGGCGCTTCAGCATGCTCACCAGGATGCCAGGATGCTGTAGCCCATTCGTACATTCGCAGGCTTGCGGATTGGCTATTTGCACATCGTCCAGCAGTGCCTACACAAGCATTGACAATCCAACCAATATATTTGTGGTGGCTGCTGTCATTCAGGCCTGTGCCAGAGTACCTCACACGAGTCCACATACTCAGTTCCCCGTACATGTCGTCCACACTCTGACCCTAGTCTGTATACAACCTGAATGTTGTCCACCTCTGCAATGCTGCATAAACCGGTAGTGACTAGGCCAGGCAGCAAGTCGGGCCTGATATACACCGGCCACCACACTCGACGGCGCTGCGCTTTGCTGTTCGCCGCTCGCAGCTACTCACGGGATGTCAGCGCAAGCAACGTGGCCCAGCTGGCACGGACCAAGGATGATATCAAAGTCTTGTTGGATCAGATGGGCATGCCTGACTCAGTGCTTCCTGGGTCCACTGAGCAAAAGGCCCAAATGGACTCACTAATTGAGCAGCTCGAAAACGTATGTCCCCTGAAGTTGTGCTCGCTACACAGTTGCCGCATGTTTGAAGTCCTGCCCACGAGTGCATAACTACAGCATCTTTTGCTGTGAGCCTGCAGCTGTCACCGATTGCCCTTCCGCTGCGCCCCAAAACCGCGATAACGACGCGTGAGGGTCCCCAAGGAGCAGTCGACCCATTACTGCTTGGCGACTGGGCGCTTGTCTACGCGTCCAATGGCACAGTGAGCTGCATTAAGCAGCATGTCTTCAGGCACAAGCAGCCCTTTACTTGCCTTGCACAGTCAGCGCAGCGTGTGACCACCCCCGAGGGCCGTTCTGTGCGCTCAGCTCTTTGCATAGCAAATAGTTCTTCACTGGCCCAGGGCTGTGTTGCTCAGTTTATGCCTGCGCATGTAACAGGTCGTGACGCGTTCGACGCCGGCGCAATTCTTGCTTGCAGCGAGCAAGTTGCCTTTTGTCGGGCTCGGGGACATCAACCAAACACTAAAAGCGGCTCCGGCGGGTGAGCAAGCATTAGCATCTGCCTTTCTATTGTGGGTTGAACGGCGCCAGCAATGTGCTGTGCTTGTGCTTCGCTTGCGTGCTTTGCCGATTGCTGCACCGAAAGCTGGCGGATTGGAACACACCTGCAGGTGGCGTTCTCACCACAAACCAGGTCGTCCTGGGCTTCGGCCCGCTAGGGACCTGGCAAGTTGGGATAGACGGCGTGTGGAAGGACAGCGGCGATGGCCGTTCAGTCAAGGTGTGTCTCCGGTTGTTTTGGGGTGCTGTTTGCGGCTTGGTGTGGCCGTTGCCCTGTATCTCATACTTTAATACTTGGCACTGTGCCTGAGTGTGAGTGTCGTGAACAGATGGGTCGGGGCAGCAGTTGAGGAGGTTGGTGCACATGGAAAACACGCACTTGGGAGGGTGCAGTGGGTGTGTTGAAAGCAGGTGTGCACTGACTGGCTGACGCTACCGCTGCAGTGTGCCTGCACAAACATGGCTGTAGCCACTGTGTTGTAGCCTTGTAGGGCAGGTCGGACCCCCCTTGCCTCCCAAGACAACATGCACGCCTGCCATATGTCATATGTGCCTGACGGGCGGATTCCTGCGCTGCGGGTTTGCAGGTTTACTTTGACAGCTTGTCTGTCAAGCCGGTGGGGCTGCTGGGCCTGCAGCTGCCGGAGTGGCTGCCACCGGTGAGTAGATGAACTGAAGTGATATGCCGATAAGATAACGTCCAGGACAACGTACAGCAATGCTTGCACTCCGACTCAGCCCTACACAGTTAAAATCATTGCTTCGTGGTGATGGTGGTGTGCACAATGCGTCACACACTAGGAGCATGCAAATTGCTGCATGCATGCATGCATACATGCATGCGTGCTGTGGCTCGCATGCGAGCCAGGTGCATTCGCCCCTCACAAAAACGCGTTGCCGGCTTCTCGCCTTGTCATTCTCGCCTTGCCCTGCCACCACCTGCAACCTGTGCCTGCACCCTTCCACCGCCTGTGCGCAGCTGGCGCTGCCCTCGGGCGTGGGCGGCTCCACGGCGGGCCGCGAGGGCGCTGAGTGGGTCACGACGTACCTGGACGAAGAGCTGCGGGTGGGGCGCGGCCGCGCAGGCAACTCCTTCCTCTTCGTCAAGCGCAAGCAGGGCGCGCTGTAGTGGGAACGGCCGCGACCGTGACCGCGCCGCGAGCCTGCCCGCCTCTTAGCTACGCACTGGCGAGTAAGGCGGTGCACTGCCGGCATGCTGGTGTACTGCCGGAATGCTGAAGGCGGGTGCCTCAACCCGAAGGATGCAGCTCAATGCAAGGCGATACGTGTCGTTGGCCACTGCTGTTGGCTTTCACCTGAAGCATCATGATGCGAAGACATGCATGTGTGTGTGTATGGCCGCTGAGCGCGCGAGGCAGCAGGTGGTGGCTATGTGGGTCTGCTGCTGCCGCCCTCGCCGTGCGATTTGGCATGTCCAACGGCTCGCGTTACAGCAGCGGCGGCTGTCGCGATTCATTGCGTTATTGTGTGTTAAGTGTTGACTCGAGGAGACACGCACCGTGGCGTTTGTCGTCACCGCAGACAGGTGTGCAGGTCACAAGGCGTTCACATTGATGCCTTCCGAGCTGCCTGCTATCAGCCCATGCATTCCCCCTATCACACAGACCTGCACCTTCAAGTCATGGCGGGGATGTCTCGCCGTCACACGGTTGCATATTGCACCTCGAGAGCAGCGCAGGCGTTTTCGTCCAGTCCTGTCGTCAACCCAGTGCACCAACCCGTTTTGCAAGGGTGTGTTGGACTCCTCAACAGCCCCTTCCGCTCTGTCCTCTGCTTGGTGACGCGATTATAATCATATCTTGCCACTACCTGCGTGTCCCAGTCTAATCGGACCGTTCCGTGTACTGCCGCACTCATCAGCATATTTCCCGCCTGTGCGCTTAGCCCCTGCCGTGGCTCACACACTATAACACCGCGATGCCACACAAGCGCGATGAGCTTGGGATGTCTGCTTACTTGCCACTGTACTGCAATAATGCTGTCGCGCTGGATATGCGCGTTGCCTTCGTGATTGCCTGCCGACTGAGTGTGCGTTGAATGCCCAGGCGCTTCAAGTGCAGGCATTGCGGGTGCCTTGGGAGCCGCAGGACTTGGCTTGGCCCCAATTTGCCTGGCCCCTACCTCAGCCTATTCTATTGTGTTACGCCCCTCTGTGTGTCATTCATCTGCCCCTGTGCAATGCCTCGCTTGCCCGTGGTCCCCCTGCCCCTCCGTATGCAACTCAGGTATTTGTCGGGTGTGCGCCTGAGCGTACTGTGTGCGCTGCAAGTCATTTGACCTACTGGTCCATCAGTCCATGACAGGATCATGCTCACTAGTGCAGCATGCAGGTGTAACACGCACCCGTAGTCCTGCAATATTGCCCAGCACTCGGCTGGCACGCACTGACAATCAGGGGCCGCCTGCAGCTTGCAAACCACCTCCGCAGCCCAGGCGTATGCACCACGCCTTCAAGTTTGCACTTGCTTGCCATCGACGCTTGGTGGTTTCACATGCGACCGATGAATGGGTTGCTTTTCTTTCGCTGCCAAATGCGCCGGGCGTGATTTGTCAGATTTCACGGTGTGAAAGCAGTGAAGATGGCATGTGGCTCGTGCAGCCGTATTACCTCCAGAGTCCAGCCAGTGCATGACCATTTACGCATGAGCACATGACCCACTCAATTGCATAACGGCACGGATTGGTTGCAGGGCGCTCCACCTGCTACCACAGCGAACTTGTCCGCGAGCCTTGCCATGAAGCCTGCCTGACGCCACGCCACCCCACGGCCTTAGGAGGGAGAGGTGGATGGTGGTACTGCTGCTGTCACGTAGTACCGTAATCTCATGTGCTAGCAGTACAACAACAGGCGAAACTCAGCAAAACAAATGCACACATTGCTCAAGCAGGATGCCGACAGGAGCAACATAAGTAGGGTTGTAAGTTTACGGTCTTACGGCCTTTTGGTGTATGTAACTACACCATTTTACGTAAATACAGTAAATAAACCTAGTGTCACGATTCCTTGAGCTCGTTTGGGCTCAAGGTGTATTTGCGGTGTCATTACGTCAAGACTGTAACGATTCGGCCCCATGCAGC
>BDDA01000066.1:0-38883 GCA_001662385.1 Chlamydomonas asymmetrica
GGGAGGGGGGAGGGGGGAGGGGGGGACGAGGGAAAGTGGGTGGATGGATGACGCGCTGACAGGGGCGTACACGAGTGCGAGGCAGTGGGATGCAGCAAAGGGTATGAAAGTGATGGGTGGTGGTGGTGGTGGTGGCGGTGGTGTGTGTTTCTGGGGGGGAGTGCGCGGTGGACACATGCGAGCATGAGGATCTGGGCTGGATGAAGGGCAGGGAAGCGAGAGAGCGATTTAAGCTGTAGGCAAGATGGCAGCAGCGCACCTGTAGGCGTGGCTCTGGCGTCCCGCTCCTGGCCGTATGTTGATGCGGGCGGTCACTCAACACCTGAAGAGGCAGACGAGCATGCTTTGAGCCTCGCAATCGGCAAAAAGCGACCTGCATGCATACATGTGCGGCAGGCAGCACTCGTGCCCTTGCTCAGGTCTTCATCATACCTCTCACCTCTCAGGAGTGCCAGGGGCGCGGCTGGCTTGCTCCACACGTGACAGGTGAACACCTTCAGTGTAGTCAGAACCTTCAGTGTTGTAGTCGGAACTTCACCGAATGCGGCCTCCCACCCCCCAATGCATGCAGGTGGACAAGTCGCGCGTGATGCGGCAGAGCGTGGACATCACGCGCCTGTCGCGCATCGCGCTGAGCAACCTGGAGAAGGAGGGCGACGGCTCCGACTACACCGCGGCGGCGGCGGCGGAGAGCCGCACGGGCGACATCCGCATCGAGAGCGCGGACGCTGAGCTGGACTTTGAGGAGACCAAGGAGGAGGGTGAGTGCTGGGCAGGGCAGCAGGGCACTCAGGGAGGTCAAGATGGTAGACTGCGAGGATGGGGGCACCTGATATATTCCCCACAAAGACACCCACACATGGGTGCCAGTCTCATCACATCCTCGTTAGCACCAGCAACCAGGCTTACCGGTGTAATTCCTGCTGCAGTACCCGCGATGCGGTAAGGCGACGACCTGAGTGCCCTTGTGCGTGTGTGCGGGATCATGTACGTCATTGACCACTGGTTGCTGTGGCTGGGGCGCCCTGTAGCGGTGGACGAGGAGGCTCCTGCCTCCCCCGCCCCCAGCGATGACGGCATGGCCATCGACCACGGCTCGGCGACGCCACTGGCGGACGGCGGACGCATGATCAACGCCGCCGCCAACGACGCTGCCATGCGCGCGGCGCAGGCCCAGCGGACGCGCGGCGCCGATGCCGCCAGCCGCCCCGCCACGCGCGGCGGCGCGGCGGACGATGTCGGAGGCGCCGCCTGCGGCGCCTCTGCAGCCGCGGCGCACCATGCCATCATGGCGGCGAGCACGAACGGGCGGCTGGGCGCCACGGGCGGCGCCACTGCCTCCGCCATGGCGGCGGCGGCGGCGGGCGTTGCCGGGGATGGCGTCGAGGACGACGACATGCAGACGGGCGTGTACAGCGGAGACGCCGGCGGCTTGGAGCACCTCATATGGCATGCTTCGGACTCGGCCGTTAAGCCCATCGTCGCCAACAGACGGATAGGTGAGCAGCGAGGGCTGCAGCGAGGGGCCCTGGAAGCAGTTTTATGGGAGAAGATATAGCCAGAGGCTCCTCAGCCTGTTTGAAGTTGGTGTTGCTTTGAAGAGGGCCGAGCGATTTTGCGTCGCCACCCTGACAACTGCATGCTCTGCTGGCGGTTCCTGGTATTGTGACGCAGAGCGGCTGCCTGAGCCTCGCTACGAGGCCGCCAGCCTGCCGTTCATCCCCTGGTCCCTCACCGACATGCTCAACGCCAACCAGAACGACCTTGAGACCTTCCTCACGCACATCTACCGCGCGATAGCCTCCGCGGCGCCGCTCAAAGACAAGGTGCGGCGCTCGGATCATTCCGTGTCCTCAAGACTCCTGAAACCTATCTCACCAACACTGATCTTGTCAACCCATGTTGGCGGCAGTGGAGGAGCGGTCGGGTGCATCAAGGGCGCACAAGCGCGCGAAGCAGTGCTTGCCAGCGTATATGCGCCTCGTGCGTCCACATTACTTTGTACACCTGTACGTCAATATATCATGTATGCAAATGTGGGGCCTGCCTGCAGGTGAACGTGCTGTCGTACTTTGAGACGCTGTGCGTGGACACCAACGCCGCCAACGTCCTCATCAACTCCTCCCTCACCATCCTCTTCATCCGCATGCTGCGCAACGCGCGCGCCCCCACGCTGCGCATCCGCCTCGCCTCAGTGCTTGGTAGGTGTGGGCGCACCCGCACCCGCGCACAGTAGCTGGGTGCAGTCTTCACAGCTTTGCGTGCGACCGTGCACAGTTTATGCTGCCCCGGCAAGCGTGCGCATCCCTGGTTGAAACAGCGACTCGCTCTGCTGCTTGTGCATCATGAATTCATCACACTCACACTTGTTGGGTGGTGTACGGTGTGGTGTTGTGCAGAGAGAGCTATTTTGGCCTGGATTACATCACCCAGACCAAAGTAGCCAGAGGCACAGATTCAGGGCAATGCATAAGGCAGATGTGCTCTTTCAGCCTACGTGTGAATGTCTGCTGTGTTGTGCGTGTGTGCCACAGGCCTGTTGGTGCGTCACGCCACGTACATTGCTGAGGAGCTGGCCAACACGGGCGTGGTGGAGGTGCTGGGGGAAGCGCTCAAGGTGCGGGGGTGGCCGTTCGTTCGGGGGCATGCGATGTGGATGCAGGCTGGGAATGTCTACGCCTGCTGCAATCTGTGCATTTTCCCAAGGCATCGGCGTTTGCATCGGCAGGTGAAAGTGTGGTGCACTGCGCGGATGAATGCGCTGTGATTCCACATTCATGTGCCCCAAGCACGTCAGCACGTCACAACCTTCACATGGCACATCAGGTTCTGCCAGTTCGGGGGCTGGGGGGCAGGAGGGTTGTAAAAATACACCATCCTCAAAACCTCACGAGCAGCCGTCCATGACTCAAGTGTAGGGGTCATGGAAGGCTGCTGATGACATTCTGTGGATGGTGTATTTTTACAACCTTCCTGCCCCCGCCGGGCGAGTTTTTGCTGTTTGTGTCGTTGTTGTTGCTGACGATCACCTGCCCGCCGCCCTCAGGGAGAGGCGATCTTGGCAATCAGCACTTCAAAACAGGCGTTTTGCTCGCCTGATCTGGAAATGGCTTGTGTGCATGCAATGCGGCGCGTGTGCAGGACAAGAACGAGCGCGTGCGGCGGCGCGTGATGGCTACGCTGGGCGAGCTGCTGTTTTACATCGCCACGCAGCAGCAGGACGCGGCGGCGGGCGCGGGCGGCGCCAGCACGGCGGACACCGCAGCCACATGGGGCATCACCAGCAACACGATCACCATGGTCACGCGCTTGCTCAAGCCTCAGGTGCGCGAGGCGGTGCCGCTGCATGAGTTGGTACGAGCACAGGCTAAGCTCTGGCTGTGGTTGCGTTGAATCGAATCAAGACTCTGGTGGCTCGCTTGATGTGGGGCTGAGCCTCAGGCTATACCTCCCCCTGTAACATCTCTCTCTCTCTCTTTCTCTCAACCGTATGCAATGATGCAAGCACAGAAGGACGAGGTCACTCACACTATGCCCTGTGTATCTCCTCCCTGTGTACCGTCTCCCTGTCCAACACCTCCCTGTGTAGCATCTCCCTCTCTCCCTCTCCCACACACCTCTCTCCCTCTCTCTCACATCTCCCTCTCTCGCTGCCTCTCTCTCCCAGGAGGACGAGGTCGCTCAGCACTACGCCGTCAAGACGGTGGAGAACATCTGCAGCCAGGGCGGCGAGTGGGCGGCGCGCTTCGCCAGCCAGGACGTTGTGTTCAGCCTGGTGCAGATCTACAACGCGCCCGGGCGCAGCGAGCACCTCAAGGCCACCACCGCGTCCACGCTGGCGCGCCTGCTCAGGTTCGTGACGCCGCTTTTGTGCAGGGATGTCAGCACGATACAGCTCACAGCGATGCAAATCCCGTGTGTGCACCACCGTGTCCACGCTGGCGCGCCTGCACAGGTGCCGTGCGTTATGCCACCTTGCGCAGCCCTTGCTCCGTGCTCCTGGTTTGAGCATGTCGAAATGCGATATGTCACCCCTCCAGTACCGGTATGCACCCTGGTGTGCACCTCAAGCACCTGGCATGTGATCATCGCTGCGTTGCGTGTACTGTGTTGTACTTCTAGCTGTACACGCTGACATCCTGGCGCAAGCAGGTCTGCGCCGTACAGCTCAAAAGTACAATGCACCCTGCGTGTGCAGCCAGGGCGCATGTGGGACAAAGCCACCCGCAGCGTATAGTATCGCACACGCTGAGAGATACATGCTAACATGCGTGTACGGCTGTGCGCCTGCATGTGCTGGGACGCTGCCTCGCTCGGGCCCCTCCGCGCACCAAGCCCAATGCACAGACAGTGCTACGCGCGTGCTGCGTGCTGCCACAGCAACTGCTGCTACCGTAGGCGCGCTGAGTGCTGACCCAATCAGCTGGAGCCCTGCTTACCACACTCGCGTGCGATACCCCTTTCATCTTCCGCAGGCACAGCCCGCCGCTGGTGGCGTACATGATTGACAAGTTTGGCGTGCGACTGATGGTGGCTGGCCTGTCCGACACCTCCAGCAAGGTGCAGACGGCCGCGCTCAACATGCTCAACCTGGCGCTGTCGCTGCCCTACCAACCGCCCGGGCAGCCGCCCCAGGTAACACTCCAATACTACACGCGCTGTGCGTCAACTGTCACTGTATGAACACATGCTCGCCATCACAGCTGCTTTGCTGCTTGGCATGATGCCAAAGAATAGGTGGTGGTGGTCAAGGCGGCGCACACGATGCGCCTGAGTGGTACACCCGGCCCCCCAACGGAACAGGCCTTGCTGCGGCCGCCTTCGCCTGCTGCTGCTACTGCTACTGCTTGCATTGCCTCTGTGCCACAACTGCCGCCGCTGCGCCTGCGCCTGCGCGCAGGAGCTGAGCACGCGCGCCAAGGCTGCTCTGGCGGAGGAGCGGCCGCTCGTGCCGGGCCTGATGGCGCTGCTGGACCACCAGCTCCCGCTGCTGCGCGCCAAGAGCGTCGTCACCATGATGCTGCTGTGCAGGTGGGAATCTTGGAATGATACAGTAGTAATCCGTTGCCTACCGGAATCGATTTGTGAAAATCAATGTGTGAAAATGCCGGTGTCATTGCCCTTGCCATGCCGGTGCTTCATGGACTGTGATTTAATAGAGCATCCTTGTGTGTACCATAATGCTGGGTTGCCGCTGTCTGCGCAGGCTGTCGACGCGCTGGGTGCTTGAGGTGTGCAAGGCCAAGCTGGTGCCGGGCGTGGAGCGCCTGCAGCGCGAGCGCGACGAGTACGTGGCGGCAGCCATCAGCGCGCTGCGCACGGAGCTGGGCCGCCTCGTGCCCGCCATATGCACGCAGGTAGGTCACCACGCTGTGCACGGCCCCGCGGGAATCACACTGCATAGCCCTGTGGGCGCTCTCTCCGACACTAGTAGGCAGGCACCGGTAGGCGCGAGGTGCTACTCGCACCCATAGCCCCCGATCCAAACTGCCCGCAGCCCGGTCTCTTGAGGCCTGCTCCAGGCAAACTCACAAAATTTGAGAGCCGCTGGTGCAGTGGATTCGTCGGAAAGGATTGTGAACATGCTGCATACAATCCTGCTGCTACCGCTACTGTGTCATGTGTGGCCTGTACCAGGCCTGTGCTGCGTGCATGCTGCCCGAACACCAGCGCTTCTCCCGCTCCTGGCCGTTTCAGTGGTCTGATTGTTGGCGACAGACTGCCCAGGCCATACTGTGTGTATGACAATGCTCTCGTGGCCACAACGCTGCTTTGCATCATGCGCCTACCGCCCTACCGCACATTGCGCTGATGGTGTCATACATCACCACACATTGCCACACGCTCCTCATATGATATAGCAAGACACATGGCCACGCTGTCACATTACCAAGCTGCCGCATTGCCGCTGCCCACCGTCGCAGATCAACGATGAGCTGAGCCGCTCCACACGCCGCACGCCCAGCCCTGCTGGCGGCAGCGGCGGCCTGTCCAGCCCCGGCAGCGCCGGCCGGCCGGCGCCCGGTAAGAGCCCGATGCTGCAGTTCCCGGTGCTGCTGCACCTCATCACCAGCGCCTACTTCCGGCCCATGGTCGTCTCCCCGCAGCTCATCGTGGACGTCGCGGGCTGGCTCACTGCCACCGCCGGCGCTGCGGGGGCGCACGTGGCGTCGTCGACGGCGGCGAGCGGGCTTGCGGACTTCAAGACGACGCTGATGCACCTGCTGGAGGCCATCTGCCAGCAGACGGAGATACTGGCGCAGCACCACCAGGTGGGTATTGGTAGTGGAGACGGTAGTGGCGGCGGCCCCATGCACAGCTGGAACACGCTGCTGCAATGGGCATGTCGCACTTGTGTGCATCTGAGGAGGGGTGCGTGTTACGAGCGCGCGAGACTGTGATGCTACCGCTAGGCGCTGGGAGGATGCTGCGGGGACGTATCCCTGCGTCATTGATTCCCTGCTGTCTATGCGAGGGGTTTACGCTGATGGTGTTTGTAACTACTGAGGTAGGCCTGCGGTTGGTTGTGCAACGCACGGTTCAGGCCTCACCCTCCCTTGCTTAACCCGCTCCCTGCCCACACGTGCATGCCGCCGCTCGTTGTCCTCTCTCCCTTGCTTACACCGCATCATGCCCACGTGCGTGCGCCCGGTGCCTGGTGCAGGAGGTGCTTGGCAGCCTGCTGCCGGCGCTGTGTGACGCGGTGTCAGCGCCGGGCGAGTCGGGCGACACGCGCTTCTTCTGCCTGCGCATCGTGTCAGACGTGCTGCAGCTATTCCTCACAGACCCCCAGCTCTACGGCGCCGGCAGGGCCGGCAGCGGGGGCGGCGGCGAGGCCGGCGCCGCCGCCGCGCCAAGCGGCGCTGCGGCGGCGGCGATCGACGCGGTGCTGCGGTCGCACATCCTGCCGCTGGTGCCTCAGCTGCTGCGGGACGAGGACCCCATGCCGCTGTATGCTCTCAAGGTGCGTGTGCCCCCATATGTACCCCTCAGCCGGCGCCGCACGATTTGGAGCCCATCGCGTGCGTACTTTGCATATGCCATGCCCTCCTGGTTGGTCTGTACGTAACGTCAGAACGCTCGTGCCAAGCTGGTGCGCAAGTGGAAGCAGCGCAGACCTAGAATGGATGCCGATGCTGGCGTGTTTAACAAACCCACACACAAACCCACACATGCCACACCACCTCACACCACCAGTCATTACGACACGACACAGCAGGCAACCTGGTGATGGCCTAGGATCGTTTCCCAGAGGTCTACCCCACAAAACAAATCCATGCACACACCTAAGCCCTGCACCTTGTCCAACTGTTGCATACCGTATGAGTCCATGCGCGGATCTATATCGTCCATGCACGGAAATCTGATTTGATTCTGTGCCCGCCCGCCTGGCCACAGCTGCTTGGCGGCCTGCTGGAGGTCAACCTGGGCTACGTACGTGACGTGGAAGCCATGGGCCTGGCGCCGCAGTTCTTTGAGTTCCTCTCGCTTGACCACTCCAACAACAACGTGCACAACATCCGGCTGTGCCGCCAGATCATCGCGGCGGGCTCCATGCGCGCCGAGGAGCTCGTGCGGCTGCAGGTGCCAGACAAGGTGAGTGGGAGAGGAGAGGGAGGTAGAGAGGGAGGGATGCAGCGCGCGTGGGGGGCCTCCCTTCAAGCGCAGGACTGCTGTGTTTGCCCCCCTCCGCCTCCGCCCTCTTGATGCGTGCCTCACGTCCATGGCGACTGTGCAACACGCCTGGTCTGTCATGATCGCAACCTGCATCGTTAGTGTGCATTGCACAGCAAGCTTAGGTTCAGCGCCTGAGGGCGTGATCGATGATGACGCAACCGTGTGCATGCGTGGGCTGCACTGAGCCCTGCACTCTGTGCTCTGCGTGTGCTGGTATAAACACGCGCAGGTGGCGGCGGTGCTTGCGTACGCCAGCAGCAACAACGTGGAGCCCTTCCTGGAGCCGGTGCTGGAGCTAGCGCACACCATCCTGCAGCGCGACGCGCTGGAGGCCGAGGCGGGGCGAGACGACGGCGCGCTGAGCGCGGTCTTCCTCGACCACGCGCCCGTGCTGCTGGAGAACTGCTCGCACGTCGACGTGGCGGTTTCGGTGGCGGCGGCGGTGTGCATGACGTCGCTGGTGGGTGGCTGGGTGGGCAAGACCCCCGAACTTCAGCAGCAAGGAATGGGGGCATTGGTTTGGTCACACATCCTGCCGCCTCTGTGCATTACGATGTTTACCCGCGCCTCCCCACTCTTGCACCCCACTGTCGGTCCGCATTGCATGCATGATGCGTCTACAGCCTCCTCGGCTTCATGCACTGTACATAAGCACTTCAGCTGCCCGTTCAGCGGCCCTCCTCCTTGCGAACGATGTGCTGTCTGGTGCGGGCCTAGCGCTCATCCTGCACATGTGCCCTCAATCAATCACGCCCCCCCGACTTCAGTTGGTTTGCGACTTGTTGGTGTGCATGTGTGTGTGTTTGCGCGTGTGCGTGGCGGGGTTGTGCATGCGCGCAGGTGGCCATGTACCCCCAGCAGTGCGCGCCGTGGCTTCTGTCCCCCGACAGCCTCAGCCTGGTGGTCAGCGTGCTGCGGGGCGAACACTTGGCGCAGCAGGGCGCAGCGCTCAGCCCACAGGTGCGGCGCCGGCGGGACACCGACCGAGCGCACCTGAAGCGCCCCGTCGTGTTGCTTGGGAGTCCACCACGTTCATGTCGCGCTCAGCAAATCTTGCTGATTGGTGCTTGGTGCTGACCACAAACCTGTCCCCAAAAAACAATCGCCATCAGGGCGCTAAGCTAACAACGGCGTGTGTTTCCATAGGGATGCCAAGCCCTTGACTTGAGCATCAGTGCTGTGGCAGCTTAGCACCCCTACGAAAACCCACCCTTAAGCACGCCACCAGAGTTGTGTCTGATCATGTGTATGTGTGTGCGGGTGCGGATGCGCCCACCACTCCCTGCGCAGGTGGCTCAGTACCTGCTGGACGCCATCGCGACCTCCCTGGAGGTGCCGGGCGCCGTGTCCGCCGCCACCGACGAGCTGGTGCGCCTGTATGAGGTGCTGCGCAGCATAGGCACCTCGGGAGACCCCGGCCTGCGCGCGCTGGCCAGCGAACTGGCGGACGAGCTGGCAGGCATGCTGAGCTGACCGCCGAGCTCTAAGCTAGGCTGAGAGCTGAGCTGAGCTTCGAGCTGGGCTGAGCTGTGTCTGTGGGTCGCATGCCCAGGCCGCAGCTTCGGTGCACTGTGCGGGATAGCGTAGGTTTCGACGATTGAGCGTGCTGTAACGTGCATGTTCTGCAGGGCGCGCCGTGAGCTGAGGTGAGAGCGTGCTTGCTGCCACTGGCTGAGTCCCTCATGCTGCCTGCCAGGTGTGCGGCAACCTGCATTACGCGTGCATGGCGGTGCTCACTGCCCACCAGCCTGGCTGGTTCCACAGGCCCTGTGCTATGTGCGCTGCGCCAGCCTGCATAATGAAGCATGCAACAGAGTTGCTCACCACGCAGACACTGCAGGTAGCTTGACACGCCTTACCACTTCCTTCTATCCTGCGCTCACTGCGTGGCGCATTGCGTGCATGTCAGATATGATTGCGGGTGATGCGATGCAGGGAATGATAATGCTGCTGGCATGGCTAACCCCATGGAGGGACTGATGGGAAATGGATGTGATAATTCGGGGCAGGGGTTGGCAGGCACCTGCCCGTCGCGTGTTTGCACACGGTCCTTCCTTTCACAGTATCAAATCCTCACAGTGCCAAATCCTTGCTCGCGACTGGCGTTTTCCCTGCATTTGAGCGCTGTAGAGGCTGTGCATGTTGACCTTAACTTTGAAGCAACCCCAACCTGACCTTGTGGCCCAGTGCGTGCCTGCATTCCTATCCGGGCAAGAGGCGGGGAAGGAAACAACGCCTAAACCTGCATCGTCCAGAGCTGATGGCCAGGCAGGCAAACCCCGCCCCCCACACACCCAACACGCGCCGCCATCATTGCAAGGCGTGGCCCCACGTACCAGTATGGCTAGACTGCACAGCAGTGGGTAGAACGTGCCTGATACCAGTACTTCGCACATGGGGATAGGCCGTCTGTTCTGCCTGACCGACCCCTCACCTGCTCAGTGGTGCACACGTCACACGTCGTGAGCCTGCGCTGTGAGTCATGAAGTCATGACGGCCTCACGCTGTGTGTATGCTGTGAGCCGCTTGATGCATGGCCCAGAGCACCGCCGCTGCACACTGCGCCGCTGCACATTGCGCCGCTCCCACTGCGGAGTTGATCCACTCCGCACCCCCCCCCACACGCTCGCGCTGCCACTGCTGAGGCGTGCACAGCTGCACGAGGCAGGGAGCGCGCACGCCGCTGCCTCCCGCCGCCCCACAGGCGCTGCTCGGCCTGTAACAACGAAACGCCATGCCGGTGTGCGCCGCGCGCCCCTCAGACGGTCAACCAATACTCTGGTCTGGTCAACGCAGTGCAGGCGGGGCTTACACAGTCGGCCAGGAAAGGGCCATATGCTGATATCATTGGGAATTACGCTTCTCTGTGGCATAGCAATGCATTTTTCTGGGGGCCAGGAGGACTCGTGCACTAGACATTGGCCTGCACAGCAAGCAGTGCTAGACTGCGCCACCTCAAGCACCATTCCAAGCTGCATACACTAGCATGCCAAAAACGCTGGCAGTGCACACCCAGATCCTTAGCATTGACACCCCAGGTCAATGCAATGCGAGAGGTATAATCCAAAGCACGCCATGTTGTACAAATTGCGGGTCAGGGGCGCGTTTGGATAGTACCGACAGGAAGCTGCCACTAGCGGCATGCTTCAACGAGCTGACGGCAGCAATACCGTGGCAGTAGCTGGACTGTGCTGCAAATCATCTGCATGCTGTGGCCACATGTGGTCGTCGGCTCCAAGCGGCTCCAAGTATCCAAGGCTCCATCTGCATGGCTCATACAGTCTTGACGGTACGGATGCCATCCTTG
Source organism: Chlamydomonas asymmetrica (assembly GCA_001662385.1). Classification (NCBI taxonomy): domain Eukaryota; kingdom Viridiplantae; phylum Chlorophyta; class Chlorophyceae; order Chlamydomonadales; family Chlamydomonadaceae; genus Chlamydomonas; species Chlamydomonas asymmetrica. The sequence goes on from BDDA01000066.1 coordinate 10,985, forward strand.
TCGATGACCTTGATCAAGTAGTGTGCAGGCGCCACCACCAGGCGGCGCTTCACTTCAGCGATACCCTGCTCAATCATGTCCACTGCCTGCTCCTCGGTCATGTCTGGTCGCCACAGCTTGTCAAACAGCGAAAGCGTGAAGTATGACCCTGTAGGACATGAGCAACAATTCACAATAGTGTGAGCCAGCGCAGGGAACTGCGTTAAAAACGCCGCCATGTGTGGGTACAAAATGGGGCCCCAAAACGCCAATCCATCGCAGCGCGGTCTGCACATAAGAGTTGGCCTCAGGCACACATTGCAGCAGTAAAACCAACAAAACAGCAGAACAGGTTGTTGGTGGGACAAGCAGTGCTTACCATAGCCAGTCCCGCCTGTGTTGATCTTGCTGAGCGTCGCCAAGTAATCCAGCCAGTAGAGCGAAGGCCCAGTGGCCTCATCGTAGCCCGCTATCAACAGGTTGCAGTGATAGGGTGACTGCAAGCCATGGCACAAGACACATTGCATCGCTATGTCAACGTGCAAGGAAAGCTGCGCTGAGGGCTTACAAGAGTCCCTCAGCTCACTGATCTGGCGTGCGACATTAGCCTAAAACTACGACACAAGGCCATGGCAAGCACGCTGGTGCACTGCAAGGGTACTGACCTTCCTGAGTGCTGTCGCCAGTTCGCCGCGCGTGTAGGCCGCGACAGCCTTCGTGTTGAGCTGTGTGCTGTTTCGAAGCGCATACAATTTTACGTTGGCAATAATGTACTCAGTGAAGTTGACACGATCCCCAGCCTCTCCAGAAATGCAAAAGACTTTGTGGCTGTCGATAGGCACGATTTTGTCCTCGTCCTGCTTGATGGTAATGATCGAGTGCACGGCGGACGTGTCGCAGCAAACCATAACGAAATCCTTGGTCTTCACGCCCACGAAGAAGTCCTGAACGACAGGCGTCAACAGATCCAGGTTTGGTGAGACCGCCGCAATATCGTTCGACTTGGTGAGTCCCAGTGTTGCTGCAACGCTTTACAAGAGGGCAATCCTGTGTCGCACCCGTCACTCACCATTTTGCCTTGCTCTCCGGTCCTCTGCCCTCAGGGCTAGAAGCTACTCCCACAGCAGCACTCCACACCCTGGGAACTCTCTGCTGGACTTCGTATGTACACGTTGCGAGGAGTTTGCAAGCAGGGCACCGCGTGTCAGCGCAGCACGAATGTGCTACTAAGCTCAAAAGAAAGGAGCTGCGTGGTGCGTGATGCAATAGTGCATATGCTGTTGCCAAGCTTACTTTCTACACTTGACTGGAACCCCTGGCAGCACTGTGAGTGCAACGCCGCATCCGACCTTTGGGCTGAACGATACGGCCTGCATGCCTATAATGCATACACGTGGCCATCAATGATTTCACGGTGTACACCGTGCAAGGCACTGCACCAGGCACAGCATCTCACATGCACCAGGCACATGGCACCTTACGCCGGGTTTCAGCACCCTGGGCTTGTTCATGCGGGGGCTCTCCCCGCGCACCGCACTCGACGCCCCGATGCCCCCGTTGTGTCGGCTGTGAGGCCAACAGCATCCCCCACACCTTCCTCTTTCAGGTGGACTCGTCCCCGCTAACCTCACCAATGCCCGACACAACCGCTTCTGACACTCGCTTCTAGGGAGCCTGCTGGCTGTGCCCTGGCCGGGTGGCTGTACCGTGTTGATGAACTGCGGCAGCTCCTTGGGCCCTCGCTAGCTGGACCACCCATCCACCCACCCACCTCTCCGCACCACCACCCTGCTGCTGACAAGGTGTGGGAAGCGTTGCTTCACTCACGCCCCCCCCTTGGCACTGGCGGCGGCGGCGCGGCGGGACGAACGAACGTGCTACCCAGGCAGTTTCCATAGTCCGTCAGGCCGGGGAGCCGCTTGAGGCCAGGCCCTACATGCAGCGTCTCGCATCCATGCTTGAGTGACTTGCAATGCTGCTTGTGCATGCATGTCGCTGATGCATGTGCCCAGCATTGCACATGCGCCCTGCCATTTGCTGCCCTTAACTCGATGGCCACTCCGCGCTCTGCACCCCTCAGCTCAGCTATCTCAGCAGCTGCATCCACGCACATGCAGCACCACCCTCCCCCCTGAACCGTTTACCCCGGACGTGGACCACTGACCCTGCTGGACTCTGCCCGTGCCCCTGTTCAGGTGACTTTTCACTGCGACCTGAGGTGCTGCCTGTTGCCGCGGTGCGCTGTTGTTGCTGAGTTCTAGCCAGTTGTTAGCTCTTTTTTCCGCTCTGCCTTGCCCAGCTCACGTGCACTTGCACTGCATTTCGGGCTGGGGTGCCCTCCAGCCTTCCACTACGGCGAACACCCAGCCACAGCCTCAGCCCGGCTGGACCAGCACACACATTGACACACACCTTCACTGACAGACCGCTTTTACAACAGCCACGCTTTCAGTCCATCAGATGTTAATCGCTTTGCGGCAGCCGCAGGTCAGCCCAGACACCTCGCTCGCCATTGGTCAGGTCAGGTGCAGGCTCTCTATTCATACGCATACGAATATGCACACTGCATGGCCCCACGGGAATCACACGGCATGCCCCTTGGGCACTCTTCCTGACACACATCATCCCCACCCTTCCTTGGCCGCCGTCGCTGTCAGTGGAGCACGCCCACCTGTAGGTGGCCTGATTTGCATGCAGCGCGTGCAGTGCCACGAGCCATGCAACAGAAGGCGGCTTGTCAGGAAAAACCAGCCAGGCACGCAGGCGGAATCGGTTGGCTGTGCATCCGGAGGCCTTGCACTTTGCAGGCTGCCAGGGGATGATGGGTTAGGCGTTGCCTCTTGCAGTGTCCGAACTCCTCACAGCACGGGTAGGACCCACCTGCATGCTGCGCGATCGCCAGTGAGGGCTGTGCGGTCGGCGCCACTTCAACGCACTGCGCGTCCCTATTGATGCCTTTACACCCGCTTTATGCCCGCACGCATGCGGCAGTGGTGCTTGATGGCCGATTGACCGGGGGCTTGTTATGGGCAAGGCTGTGTTGCTGCCTGCATGCGTGTGTTTAGAGTTGTTTGGTTCCTGTGGGGCCATGCAGTGTGCTTTCCGTGGGGCCGCGCAGTGTGCATGCGTGTGTGTGTGTGTGAGTCAGCAAGGCCTTGCCCAGCGCGCCTGCAAGCACGCGCTGCATGCGGGGGACGCGCACAGGGTCCTGGATCCAGACAGCAAAATCGTCAGCCGGTCGGTCGGCGTGAAAAGCCCTGCCGTAGCCACTTTACTGAGAGTTTATGTCCGTGAATCCATGATGCATGGATCCTAACGGGTCTTTGGCTGCTGGTGGCATGCTGTGCGGCTGCAGGTGACTCGTGGCGACTTTCGTACGCACAGGCTGTGCGGCGTGCCGCCAACAGCAGCAGCATTCGAAACACCGCCCTGCACACAACCGTACTCCGCCGCCGATGATGGATGACGGTGTGCAGCTGAGGCATGCGCGCAACCGCCATATGACCTGATGAACGGCACAGAGGCTGCCACCAAGCAATGCAGGGTAGCCCGTGAACACAGGTGATGATGATTTCGTCCGACAGTGGCCGTAGGGAGCGCTGCACTTTGTTGTGGCGGTATGCAAGCCCCACACAGGGCCAGTAGACTCGTATCGCTAAGCACGATGGTCTGCCACCGAGCTGTTATGCTGCTTTTGAGGTTGAAGACACTTCGCGCGCCGCGCGTTACCCGCCCACTACAGTTCAGCCCACCATTGACCATACAGGGCAGTCTGAGCCGGAACCTGAGTCACAGCGCTTGCTAAAAGTCTACAGTAATGTCGTTTGCAACTGAGATTTCCAGTGCAAGTTCCGGACGGCCACCCTGGAAGCTGGACGTACGGTTGCAAACAGGCAGGAGAATCAAGACAGTGGCAAGCTCCAAACACACTGCCAGCAAGTTGGCGAGCTTGAGTTGCAACGAAGTTTTGGTCCAGCGGTTGTGTCCAGGAGCGTTACAGGCAACCGATTGGATGGTGTGAGGCGTTCTGGTCTGCTATTTGACTGAGCCTGGACCAAGTGTTTGATGGGCAGGGGTGAACCACGGTATCCATGTGAACAATGACCAAGATGACCTGAACGTGCTGGATCAGTCCTGGAGCGGCGCTTCCAGGTTTTTCAGGTCAGCCTGTTGCAGCAATTACGATGGTGTTGTTCCTTTTCCGGGTGTTTAACAACAGGTACCAAAACATCAACACATAAAGGCATTGCTACCCAAAAACTCCCATTTCCTGAACGGCCGTTTGGCGGGAAACAGGGTTCACCAATTTCCACCCCCGTGTGCGTCTGGCAGCGCAGAGTCGCGCTGGCCAGTGGACTGCATACTTGGACTCGATGGTGTGCGAGGCACGTTGGCTTCAGTTGAAGAGGAGTAGAGTCTCTGTCTAGACGGCGCCCTGGTCCCAGCAACACCCCTTGCGAATTACAGCAGTGTAAAAAGTGGGACACACAGCCAGTTGTTTGTCAGGCTGGCGCAGGCTGCTGCTGCAGGCTGTGTGGTCTGAGCAGGTCAGGATCGTTGTGCACCATGCCTTTTGCCTCCAAGCTTTGTTTGCTGCTGCTCCGTTGCACTGCACTTGCTGCGGCTACTGCGCAACAGCAGCGTGAACCTGGCGGTGAGACCTAGAGAACAGCAGTTTGGCAGACCCATATATGCAGTTGAAGTAGTTCTCAGGTCGTATCATTACTGACTTCTGGCGCACGCTCGCTACCTGCGGCTTTTACCTGCGGCGCTGGGTGTGGGTCGCTGGGTGCCCCGCACAAGCAGGAGCCAAAGCCTTGTTGGCATCAGACCTTGATACAGGCAGATATCGCTAGGAATGGCATGCAAGCACTTGTTAGAAGCCCTTGCTTGCGTTTTGGACGACTGTCCCTGCCCACACTCCGTGCCCTTGCAGAAGCCGGTAAACTGGTCTGGATAAACAGCCTGAGTCGGTCGAGTTGCTTGTCGCTTGCACACATACAAACACAAGCGCACGCCAAAGCATGGCCCTCACACGAGCTTCGGCGTTAAGTCCACAGGCTACTGGCAACTGAAAACGGACAGTGCAAGTGCTTGCCGGACGAAAGCCCAGCGTGTTCCAGGGCGGCCGGGCAGTAGGCCATATTGTCATACACGACGACGCTTCGGTGCAGGTGTAAAATCAAGGCGAGCAAGGGCGCTTTGGGGCAACCAGCAGGGAAAATGGTGGGCGACGATTCTTTACAGAACAACCAAACACCTCGAGAAATAATTTGCTGAGTATTCGCAAGCCACCTCCACGCAAAGCGCCAATCTGCAGGACCTGCAACACCAGCACACACACCGGCAATACCCACAACCAGGCGTGCACGATGGGCTGCACTTCTGCTGGAGCTGTTGCCGTGTTGCGCTTAGCGGTCCTGATGTCCCTGATGGCAGCCACCGCAACACAACATCGTGATTCCATGCAACCTTTGAACCTCATTTATAACTCGCCTGAGGTAAACGAGCTGCGCGTACGCTATGTCACGAACCTCAAGCCGATCACACCGTCTACGGACGACACCTTGTACCTAGTCGGCGTGGACGGCTGGCATGAGCCAGGTTTCTGTTCACAAATGAATATTTTCATGTAAGTTCATGAGCTCTTCACTGATTTGGGCTTAGTTGCGGCAGTAGCATTCGAGTTACGCCTGCTGTGGCCGCGCGGCACGAAACCCTACGTTCAATGATATGCTCAGACTTGCAGAGCGTTGCTTGCTGGGTGCAGATGGTGCTTTCACTTGGCGACGTTGCCTACAATCAACCGTCAATACCACATATCGGCTGAATCATACATGTACCTGCCTGGTGGCTGGGCCAAGTACTTCGTGGACGTCGTGGACATCGCCCTGCGGACGAACGCACTTCCAGAAGGCAGCAGCAAGCCACCCGAAGGTATCAAGCTTGCCCTGACCTCGGAGCAGAGCGGGGCACTACCCCTTGAATTCGACAAGGTCACGTTCTCAGTTGACAAGGAGGCGAAAGCGATTCACGAGGTGGACAGCCCTCGCACAAAGTACCTTGCCTTTGGTTTTTTAAGGTTCTGGAAGTTGTATGGGGAATTCAGCAATGCAGCTCTGGAGCTATGGACCAAGCGGGAAATTATCCAGACGCGAAGGGTTCTGCTGCAGGTATGATTCTGCGGGCCACCTGCGTGTTGCGTTGAGGAGGAGGGCATAAGGCGTCGTATAAAGTACCCTCACAATACAGCCAAGGCTTGGTCGGTTGAGCTTTTGAAGCAGCACTGTGCTTGCTGTCCACTGTCTACAACAGGACACCAAGCTCGTTTCTGTTGCTCCGCTTCAGTGTATTGCACGCGCTAGGCAAACAAGAAGCCCCTTTTGACAGTATTGCAGCATAGCCATGCTTGCACGCGCAAGTGCAGCAGATGCTGCGAGTGAGCAACCAACAGACAACTGCGCTCAAATGGCGAGCACACGCAGAAGCACACGCCGGCGGGCGGGGGTCTAGGCGGAATGCTTCATGCATTGCACAGGGCTACTGTGCAGTTCCTTGCTCTTTGTCAGGATGCCACCTACCCGTGCTTTACCCATGCCTGTTGCAACGCAAGGGGCATGCAACTCACCGCCACCTCAACCTCCTGCTCACGCCTGACACCCACCGCCAAACAGTGCGCATACGCATGTGCGCAAACAGCGGACGTGCAGTTTTTGCAGCCGGTCCCTGCTTCCCTGTGTATGTATTGCGCTCCGTGCATGCTGCCTGGAAATCCTCACTGTGTCTCTGCATGCAATTTTCATGCGGCGATGATGGGACTGACGCCGCCATGCAGGCAATATGGCAGCCGCAGGCATACCTGCTAGACCGCCTGAACTCCGTGTTGCACCGCATTCGTGAGGCGGGAGGGCCCCACAGCAGCGACGCCTTCGTCGCCGTGCACGTGCGGCGCGGCGACAAGCTCGTGTCCGAGGCCAACGAAACGTCGGCGGAAACCTATGCCGCCGCTGCCGTGACGGCGGCAGCCGAGTGCCATGCTGGCGCGATCGTCTTGTTCTCCGACGACTATGCGTTTCTGACGTCGGCGCTCCGCCCGCTGCTGTTGGAGCAGCTCCAAAAACACGGCGGCCCAGCAGCAAACGCCAAGGTGCTGCTGATGACCGACGTGGATGCGGAAGAGGCAAACGACGAACTGTCCCGCAGCGGATTCGATATGTCCCGGCTGAAGGAAGGGGGCGACGAGGTTCGGCGGAAGAACGGGGAGCTCATGATCACCACGCTGAACGTCGCCGCCGCGGCCTGCCGCGTGGTGTGCACGTTCACGTCCAACGTCTGCCGCGTCATCCAGCTGCTGCGCACGCAGCCGCTGGACACCGTGCACAGCCTGGACGTAGAGTGGCACCAGGTCCGGCGATGATAGCGATATCGAGGGCCACGTCCGGCGACGATACCGATAGCGGGCGCCGCTCACACACTCACACGCTGCGCTTGGTGCGTCACACAGACACCCCAAGCGCATCCCCCATGGAACGTCAACACACAGTGCGTGGGTTTGAACACAGCGAATTAAGGCGTTCTTGGAAGTCGCGTTTTTGTCGCTGAACGCACGCGCCTGCGACGTGCGTGTTGAGCTTCGTGTGTGTGCATGCGGAGTGGCATGTGCGAACAAATGCACCGAAACCGGTTTTGCTCAATGGGCTTGGTTGCGTGTGCTGATGGGTAAAAAATGCATGAATTTGGGCGGCTGGTTGCCAACTGCCTGAAACTCAATCCAGCATGGAGAGAGTCCAGCCGAAACACAATCTCATGCAGGCATTGCACTCCAGTAGCAAACCAACCATCCCGGGCTGTACTCACATAGCTGTACCGTTTCACGCTACGGTACACACGGTACTGCATCGTCACAATATTGACGCCGTCTGGGTACTGCATGGAGTAAGATTGTTTGGAAGGGTGAATCAATCGGGTCGGCAGGGGGGAGGGAGGGAGGGAGGGTCACTGAGCTGCCAGCTGAAGGGTTTTGGAGCTCACGCAGCTCAAATGTTACTGGTATCCAAGCCAGCATGCACGTCATGAAGCGCGCAATTTGATTTCACCATTTCTCGACTGCCGGTTGCTGGCAGGCTTGACGGCATAAATTCTGCACGCAGTACTTGCGGCTGCGATTTGGCAGTACACCATCATGGACCGAGCAACGCCCCGACTGCTGCACTCCTGAGCAGCACGTGAATGAGTATGCCGGCAAGGGGCTGAGTGTGCCTGCGTTTGCGCGTTGTCAGCTCAATGCTGGCTCAACGCGATCATACACACTGGACAACTGACCGGGTTGCACAATCTGTGCGTTTACTTGTTTGCCGTGTGTGGTGCCGCTGATGCCCCTCGCTGCGCCTGCCTGGAATGGATCAGCGCAGGCGCTGATCCATTCAGCGCTGATCCATTCAGCAGTAATAAGCGAACCTGTGCGTTATGAGGTGCTGAAGCTTTGTGGTGAGGCACGCATGCACATCCAAAACCAACTCGCCAGTGCTGCACTGCTGACCACCAGCGTCTGCGGTTGGTGGCGGTTTTCACATGAAACGTATTACCCACGTATTACCACATATTACCATTCGGTACTGCAGTCTAAGCTATTCCTCATACTGATCACTCCTCCTCCTTGCACAACATTTGCGTAGTTTTGTGCTGGCGGGCTAGGGACCCCAAAGCGCTTGCGCCTGTGGCTGCTTGCACATGCCCAAATGCCATGCGCCCATGCCCCTGTGTGGAGCGCAGTTCCAAGCCTACAAATGGTTCCAACACATGTCATTGGCTGCTCTGCATGGCATCCTGCCATGCTCACGACCCGTAATTGCAAATGAGCCTGGCCGTCTGGCCTGCTTGAACCCATGCAGCCCTTGCTCGCTCATGATGACCGATCCTTGTTGGGCACGCACACAGGCTCCGAAACCACAGAAACCACTGCTTGCATAGGTTGGCAAGATTTACATGATGGGCTGGTGCCCTACTTTGATGCCTGACATTGCGGTTGGCGATGTGTGCTTGACAGCTTGCCTCCGGGTAGCGTGATTATCGCACGGCATACGTACTGCACTCCTAGGCTCCTACCGAATCCAAGCTGTCGTCCTGACACTGCAGGTCTAGGGCCAGGGCGTGGCATGCAAGTCTAATGATGGCCTATTCGATGGAAGTGCAAGTGCAAGCATGACGGCATGCTAGCGCAGCCTTCTTACCCTCTGCGCCACCCCCAGCATGAAGCAGCATGTAGGTGATAAAACTACAGGTTATGGAGCATCAACGGAGCAGTTGTGATGATGGAGCAGTTCCGCCCTTGAGTTGATCCATGGGGGGTTGGACATGCGCCGGCAGGTAATGTACTCCAGGCGGCACTAGCATGTGCAGATTGATAGATTGATAGCTTGGATTCAGAACTTGGGATCCACGCAGCCAGCGTGCCCGCCCACAACTCGAACGCCTATTCTCCGTCGATGAGCATAAATCATGCTTACAGGTTCTAGCCTAAAGCGTCCTGATCCGCATGGCGGCGCAAGCTCAGTGTTGTCGATAGATAGCACAGCTGCTGCCCTCCAAGCCTCCGATGCCTGTCACCCATGCGGTCCGACAGCGCTGCTGCGGCCTCCACCTCCACCTTCTGCTGCAGCTGCAACAGCTGAAGAGCCCGCCAGCCTGAGAGTCCCACCGCAGCAGGCCCCCGAGACCGGCTTAGCAGCAGCAGCAGCAGCTGCTGCAGCAGAGCTCGTCGTCTGCTTCTGCCCGGGCTGGGTTTGCTAGCGCCACCGGCCTGCATCCAGTGCGCATGCAGCGGATATGTGTCATGCGGAACAGGCCAGAGGACGGCAGTGCATGCGCATGAACACAGCACACGCACACTACAAGACTCCTGCAGGCAATCCTCCTGTGACAGTTGTGAGTTGGTCCATCCCGCACCCCTCCAGAGCATGCGCAAGACACAGTAAAGCTCAGGTGCCACATTCTCCTACCTCCCCCCCCCCACACTGAATGGGGGGGGTCATCATTCCCAACATCTTGGACCCCTACGGACTGCTGTGCGCATGAGCGAGCATTGGCCTACACAGTGGCTGAGTGTCTCTTGGCGTGGCAACCAGCCAGCCCCGGCGCCACCAGCAAAAGCGCTCATGCACGTGTGCACGCATGGCAGGTAGAGACTCACAGCGCCAGCCGCGCAATGGTCTTGAATGCCTCCCTCACGTTGGTACCATCTATGGAGGACACCTCAATGTACTGCATGCCGTAGGCATCCGCCATCGCCTGCATGCAAGGTGCATGCTGAAAGGTCACCACCACATGCTGCTCTCATGCGACGCCACTGGAGCCGGCAAGCCACAAGAGTAAAAGCAGAGTGGGTGGTACACACACCAGCTGCTGCATGTTCCGGTCCAGGCCCAGTGCACCCTGTGGCCCGCTGACCTGGCTGAATGATTGATTGGTTGATTGATTGATTGATTGATTGATTGATTGATTGATTGATTGATTGATTGATTGATTGATTGACTGACATCACTTGGCCGATCAGGCCATTCATGGATGGGCAAGGCAGTCATGATGATGCGCTGGGAGGATGCTCCTGCGGGTGTGCAGCCTGGCTGCATGACGCTCATGCCCTCACCATTGCCATCTCTAACACGTCTCTTTGCAATTACTGTCAATGCCCCCTATCCAATGCTTACCTGTGCCGTCTCGTAGGATACCGTGCGCTTGTCCGCCAGGTCAGCGTGTGTACCCACAAGGAGGTATGGCATGCCCTCCGGTGCGCCCGCCATGCACCCCTGCACGATCTTGATCCAGTCGTCGCTGAGGAAGCCCGGCGGCGGGCCGCCATCGGCGCTGCGGTAGCGTGCCACTCCGTCCGATTGGGTCAGGTCAAACACCAGCTGCGTACGAGCGCCACGCAGGTGCAGATGGGATGTGAATATGTGATGCAGATGGGGTGTACTGCAAGATTGATCGTTGAGGTGCAGCGGGCACCTGTCATACGGATGCACACTGTATGCATGTGATGAGTGCCTGGGCGATCATGATAGATGATTGCTGCACTGCTGAGAAGGGCAGATCAAGGAGCACACGCTCCAAACGCACCCAAAACAAACCATGCATTGTTGATGCAGCCTCCCCCATGTGGTCGGTTTGTGGCAGGGCAATCAGCGGCCATGCACGGCACACTGGCTGCACAAGCTGACTCATGGCCATGCACACATTGCTGCTTGCCTGGCATCAAGCGCACGGAAAGCACACAGCTGTTCATGCATGCAGCATGCGCGTCTCACGGTGCTCAGTGGGCTCACCATCACTGCGTGGACATCCTTGGCACTGAGGGTGCGTGACCCCATCAGCGCGTTGGGCGTGCTGCGCCATGGCCACCAAGGTGTGTCCCACTGCTCCGCCACCACCGCCGGACGCGTCGTCACAGGCAGCGGTTCAGATACCAACATCAGAGCAGCAGCAGCAGCACACGAATCAGGAACCAGTTCAATCAAGATTGTGCGGTGTACTGCTGGGTGTGCCGCTGGGTGACCCTCAATTAGGCGTGACATATGTTCAAATCGGCGCCAAGCCAGCAGTCAGCAGCGCTGCGCAGAGAGCCGATACGTGAGTTTGCTGCTGGCAATGATGACGGTGTTAGCTGGGGAGTATATCGGTGCCATGCAGTGCTGCAGTGGTGGATGCGAGCCAGGCTAGGCTAGGTTGTGCTTTTGGCCATGTGAGGTAGCGGCGGTTCCAGTCAGCCACCAGCACATGAGACTGGACAAACACCATGCAATAGTGAGCTGATCAGAACTGCCTGCATACAAGGTCCTGACATACACCATCCAGGTGTGTGTAGCCCTCACCACTCTGAGCTCGACGTCACACTCAACAATGGCAGCAGTGCCGTCGCCAGCGCTCGCGTGCACTGTCAGCCACTCGTTGCAGCAGTTCCATCCAACAGTGGAGCGGATTACCCGCCGAGATTTGTTGAGGGGTCCATCCTGCACAGGAACGTTTTGGTTACGGGTACGCACACACGTTCGTTCCCGCCCTTTTGGCGATGACAACGCCGCCAAACAGTCAAAAGCGATGAACGAAGCTCGCAGTGCAACTCACCACCAGTGCGGACATCAGGCAGGACTTGCCTGCTCCGTTCAGGCCGTGCATCACAACCTGCATCCGCGATGCAGACAAGGGTGAAACCTACAGGTTTAGCAGTGCTGCTGCCGTGCGCGCACGCGGTGTCCTGCGAGTTGTGGGCGCGTGTGCAGCTGCTTCCTTCCACCAGCCATCAGCGCAGCAGCAGGCAGACAGCAGAGGCAATAGCAGTGGAAGGGGTGTGCTGCAGGACTGACTGTGATTTTCACAGGCTTGTCAGGCAAAGTCAGCGGCACAGGCGCGGCCCTTGCAGCAGCTGCCTCTTTGCCTTCGCCTTCCTCCTCTGCCGCTGTCATTTTCACATACATAGCTGCGGCAAGCATGGGCAGGGGTGCACCGGTGCCTGCACTTCTGTGTAAGACAAGACCAGTGGACGTCCAGCAAGGTGAGGCGAAGCAGTGAAAGGCCCTAGAGCGATGGACCGATTGCATCGGTGGCAGTGGGTATTCGGTGATGCAAAGCGAATGCTAATGGCCAAAATGCTGTTGACACCCTTGCTGGCTTGGTATGCCATGCAAATTGATGCGCATGGACTGTCTTGACCGCCGCAAACAGCATAACTGCATGGATGGCAGGGTCTGTGTTAACCGTGACTGACACAGGACGCTACGTTTTGTACGCCCCCCTTGAGAGGTGCAAGAGCCCGCAAGTGCATGTGATCGAGCCATGGAGCCGCAGGTGCGTGTGCTGCACTTGTCGCTGATGGCTTTACTGCTGGGCTGATGACAGGCCACAGCATACTAGCATGGGCTGTGATGCCACCTGCCAGGCGGCTGACCTGCAATCCTGGTTGGGCGACTTTACATCACTTGGCCTATCAGGCCATTCATGGATGGCGATAGTGCACATGAAGCGTGGGGTATGTGGTGGTGCGTCTGACCTGCAATCCTGGTTGCCAACTCGTCCACACACAGTTACCATTGCGGCTATCCGGCTATGTCATGATGAGCACCACAAAAACGATTTCTCCATGCTCACCGGCGTGGCACAAGCGTGAAGCTCTGGCATGCGAACCTGCCGCAGTTGGTCAGCAGCTCACCTGGACACATGTATGCAGGACTGCTTAGGAGCATGGCGGCCTGCGCCCCAAGTGGCAATCTCCTGCCCCGTACCCTGAACGCTGCATCCACTTGTTGCCAACCCCCTACGAGCACTAGGGGTAGCATGCAACCTGCTGGCAAGGCTGTGGATGCAATGCCGGCAGTGTGCAGGCACGATGCGTGCACCATCACCACGAATCCTGCCTCTTCTCACAGTCGTGGCTCGTCATGCGTGCAGCATGCGGTGTTGCTTGGGCAGGTCTGTACAAGGTGCAGCATGCCGCTGCGAGACCTGCTCCGTTGCTCAGCCTGGCACGTGTTGGTGTTTGAAGCCAGCAGTGACGGTCATGCTGCTTGGCAGACAGTCACATCCAATTTGCATGGTGCTGCCGTCCAGCATGCACATCCTTAGGTTCCTGCGAATCGGACGCATGTGCATGGTCAGTGTCCGCCTTGCAGGAGAATCCTGAGCATGGATTCCAGCGGCACCGTCATGAGAGGAACAGATTTTGAAGATGGCCGCGTGCAGTGTAGTGTTCACTGAGTGCTGAGTGTGTTTGGTGTTCTACTCGTACATCGAGTACGTGCACTCAACAAGCCTGCTCCACTTGCGGCCAAGTGCCCGTTCGACATGGAACGCGATGCACCCTCCATGCCGCATGCGCCATTGCATCGTGATTGGGGGTTGGGGGACTGTGTGTATGTGTGGTATCTTTGCCACATGAACACGTACATCTTGGCTTCATAGTCACACACACACGAATGATCCACATAGTAAACGTGCACACGCTCTCTCTCTTCACGCACTCGCTTGCAGTCCGTTACCACTGCGCTTTTCTGTGACCGAACAAAGATTGGGGTACGCACAGCAACACACCCTCTTATGCCAGCCCAGTCAACAGCTTGAGTTACCAGACCTGCACACTTTGCGTACCTTATCCTGTGACAAGCACATTGTCAGCTCCGCTCGCCGCGATGGCTGGACGCATAAAAAGCCGGATAGAGAAGCTTATGAAGGACCTGGACTTTGACGCGGATGCAGAAGCAGCCGCAGCTGGAACAGATGACAACGCCTCTCAGGTGCCTGGACTTACGGACGCAGCCTCGGAGACCTTTGGCCTGGGTGACCCAGAAATTGACTATTCAGTCAGCGCCAGCTCTGACGGGGAGGTTGGCCTGTCCACACGGCCTGTTGCGTACGAAAAGGTGTTGCTGCTGGAGCGGCGTGTGATGCAGCTGCTGAACGAGAACAAGATGCTGCAGCAGCACTTTGAGACATATGCAGCAACGAAGAGCGCCGAAGTTGCGGAGCTTCAACACCACTTGGCGGGCGTGGTCAACGATGTCGCACAGCGTCAGCAAGACGTTGAATCCAGCGCACCCATAGTGAAGCTGAGGCTTGAAGACTTTAGGGAGAAGTTGCAGGACTTGCGTGTATCGGAAGCCCAGTACGCTGAGCTTCGGCGCATGCCAAAGGAGAACCGTCACCCACTCGACGAGGTCAAGCTGGCAGTCTTTGAAGCCACTGCAGAGCTCAAGAGGGACAATGAGCGTTTGCACCTTACATTGACAACAGCCCAGGAGGCCGCAGCACGCTCAGAAGCTGAGGCCACGAAGCAGCGAATCGAGCTGTCACGCTCAGCAGCGGGCCTGGCGGAGAAAGAGAAGGACTTGCAGTCGCTCACAGAGGGCATGCAAGCCCGCATCGACCGCTTGGCCTCAGAGCTGGAGCAGGCCATGGTGCGAGCGGAGCTGAACAGCGCAAAAGGGCAAATGTATGACGACGTGCGGGCCAAGCTTGACGCAATGACGACGGAGAACCAGCGGCTCCTAGTGGTTGAGGCAACGTACAAAAAGCTGGAGCAGCAAAACAACGAGTTGCAGCTGTACGCCAAGCAGAAGGAGCATACGTTCGAGATGTTGATGATGGACAAGGCGTACCTGTCAAAACAGGTGCGGTGCGGACCGTGAACAACAGCAAACGATGTGGGCTTGTGTACAGCGCCCAAACGTGCATCCTCGACGGTCTCGGTGGAGTTTGCCCCTCATGACCGGGGCTCACCTGTGTGAACTCGCATTGTGAAACCGGGCGGCGGGCTATGACCGTGAACATAGTCAACCGTGCTTGCATGCAGCCACAGCAGGCCCTTGTACGGTAGTTGCTGCTTGAGCACCCTACCTCAAAGCCTCAAACAGTGCGCATGGACTGCTTATCCCCGCTACTGTGCCTTCACCAACGGCGCTGCTCCTCCTTCTGCCCCGATTGCACCGAAACCAGGCTGACCTGTTGTCCGAGCAGCAGCGCAAGCTGGAGTCTGAGTTGGAGTTGCGGGAGAAGAAGATCAACGAGCTCAGCAGGCACAAGGTGAGGCGCACAGGAGCGAGTATGTACTAATGGATTGAGCTAGCGCGTGCTTGAATACATGCACAAAGTCATACGAACCTCCATTTTGGGCATGGATGGGCTGCTGATGATCAGCATCTCCTCCTTGCTGCCATCGTTGTGGGATAGCATTTTGACACGACGCGTGTTGTGCATGCGTAATGCACCAGCACCTGCCAACCTCGCTCCCACTGCACGCACCTGGCACGTGCAATTAAGCCCGCTGCACCTGACAATTGAAAGTCCATACTGGCATGCTGCACTTATTGGTATTGTGCACTGTGCTATTATGGTCACTTGGTCAGAATGTGTTCAAGCAATTTACTTCCCGTTGGGCCATGCAGTATGCTTTCCGAGTTCCCGTGGGGCCGTGCAGTGTGCTTATGTTATGCGTGATGATGGGAACTGCACCTGAGGGTGACGAGGTGTCTGGGCTGAGCTGGTGGCTGCCGTAAAGATCGTCAGAGTGTGTGTGGTTGTGTCGCATGCACACCCGAATGCGGAAGGCATGGGCGCCTGCGTCCTGCGCTAAGCGAACAGCGAACAGGCAGCGCCTCTGACGCTCTTATTCCCACACGCTGAAGGCCTGACGCCCCTGGACGCACAACCACCCACTGCACTGCAGTGCCCATCTCCCGAGACTCTGACCTCCGCCCGAAAGCGCCGCACTCCACAATGTGTTTGCTGCTCAAGGCCTCCATTCCGCATCAAGCGCTGAACGGCCCCTGTCGATTTTTGCCTCGCGGGCTGCTCGTCCCAAAAGCAAGCAGCATCCATAAAGGTTTTCTCCCACTTCTCCCCATTCTCTCCGAACACCTACCAACACCCATATGCAGGCCTGAGCCTCTGCCTACACTGGTCTGAGCGATATAATCTCTCTCTCTCCCTCTCTCTCTCCCCCTCTCACATGCAACGCAGAGCGAGCTGTTTGAGAAGCTGATGGCGCGTGAGGCGCTGGCGGGGCGGCAGGAGGAGTCGCGCCTCAGCAAGGAGCTGGCGGCGCTGCAGGAGCGCAACCACGCAGACATGGAGCGCATACGCGTCGAGACCGCAGGTGCGCAGCGCATCAGCCCTGGCGAGTACTCCGGGCCACGCGGGCAAGCGGGCGTGTGTGTGGGGGGGGCGACGGGGAGGACAGCAAAGCAGGACGAGGCGGCAGGGCGTGCATATGAGCGGCGTCTCGGTGCACCGCTGCTGTGTAGCCAGTCTGCATTGCACCGTACGGTTTAGTGGCGCATACATCCCTGCTGCGTGCAGCCATGTAGCCTGCGCCCCGTGAATCTGCAATGTGGTCATCGGGTCCAGCGTGCTTTCGCCCGCTGTGTGTCCCCACACAGCGCGTGGTTCAGCTTGCAGTTCGCTCTGCAGCAGCGCCACGGTTAGGCATGCGACCTGTTCATCCGTTCACATGTCGGGCTGCCATGCTCAAGCACCACGCTGAAATGCCACGCTCACGTGCCATGCTCAAATGCCATGCTCACTTGCCATGCCAAACGCTCAAGCACCACGCCGAGCTGTTAGCACTGTGCTGCTGCCACCACTGCCGCCACCATGCCGTGCCACTGCCGCTGCCACTGCTGCTACTGCAGAGGCGTATGAGCGCGAGGCGCGCCTGCTGCGTGACCTGCGTGACCGCGCGGCGGAGGAGGCGTCGCGCGCCAAGGTGTCTCTGTCAGAGCTGCAGGACCTGCACGAGAAGACACAGCTGGCGAACGCAGAGCTGGCCAAGCGCCTGGAGCAGCAGGTATGAGCGGCCCGGCCGGGCTGACGTCGGGAGAGTTTATTTACCATGGCCGTTATATTATAAGTTTACAACGGCCCAGACAAAATCCGGCAAAGGGGATGTGCTTGCCGCTTATCTGTCTCATTCTTGGGCTGGCTGTTGCAGGCTGGGGGCCATGGTGTAGTGGGGCTGCTGCTGTTGTGCTGCCCTCTCGGTGATAATGACTCATAAAACTCGCAAATGCGCGTCAAGGAAGCAAGGAAAAACAGGCCTACACTGTATTGCTGCCTGGCCATAAGCTCGACTGCTGGACCTGTGCCGCACCTGACTACGCTTAACATAGCTCAGCGCAGGGTCGCCACAATGCGAATGTCCCCAGCTGGGGGGAGCATGGGCCGTTTGGCCAATACGCTCCTGATGTAACATACCGTAACAATGTGCGTGTGCGCGGGCGCGGGTGCCGTGGGCGGCAGGTGGTGGAGCTGCAGACGGAGCTGAAGCACAAGTCCTTTGAGCTGAGCCACATCAAGGTGGTGGTGGGGGAGAAGGAGTCGATGATGGGCCGCGCAAACATGCAGGTAGGTGCTCGCATGCATCTACACAAACGCAAATACGCTTGAGCTGAGACTGCTTTACTGCTTCCCTGGCTTGCTTGCAAGGCTTGCATGTCTGCCTGTGTACTGCAAGATGGTGTGTCAGGAAGAGGCACCCGTGGGGTCATGCAGTCTGATTCCCGTGGGGCAAGTTGGTGAATGGGTTTGCACGCCACAGCAAGCGCTGATGTGACTGGCAGGCCCAGCATGCACGCTGAGCAGAACACACCTCCTGCCTTCCCGCCAGCCACCCTGACAGCTGCAACGGTTGAGCGGCGTGCTCCTGCCACCTGTCACTTGGGCACTGTCGCGTCATGCGTTTCATACGTGTTTGCCATGTGTAGTGCTGTGCGTAAAAGAAAAGACGCAAGATGCGCCTGGGTGTGGGGCCATGCAGTGTGATTCCTGTGAGGCTGTGCAGTGTGCATATGCGTATGCATAAGGATGTGCTGTGCTGTGCTGTGCTGTGTGCTGTACGCAGATTGAGCTGCTCCAGGACAAGCTGGAGGTCCTGATGGACAAGTACCGCACGCTGGAGGTGGAGCACAACTCAGCCGTCAACCAGGCGCTCAGGGCGGCGGCCGACACCATAGTCGCGAGCGGCATGACACGCAGTGTGGGCGGCCGTGACACGGGCGGTGGCGGTGGCCAGCTTTCTGTGGAGCAGCAAGTAGAGCTGCTGACACTACGAAAGGTGATGATAAGGAGCCGGGCTGATTATGTTGGTCGCCAATCAAAATGCCGTGTTGCATGGGAGTGCTACACACCCACGCAACAACTGCCCGTGAGCGCTGGCACTGCCGGGGCTCGCTCGGAAAACAAATAAATGCCACGCAACCTCTTGCACACCCTGCAGCAGCCCATCATGCAAGTGCCTGCAATGCATGTTGCCCCCAGGGCTAGCGCACGGCACCGCACTTCTGCGACCCCTCAAGCTGCCGTTGACTACATCGTGTCTCACATACATCAACCGATCAGCCACTGGAGAAAGTGTGCAAACCTTGCATATGGCCTTCTGGGTGGTGTGCAGGAGCGTGCCGATCTGGGTCGCGAGGCCGCGTCGCTGCGCACGCGGCTGGCGAGCGCGCAGGACACGCTGCGGCTGGCGGCGCAGCCGCACGGCTTCCTGCTGGCGCAGATAGAGGAGCTCAAGGCGCGGTGCGGGGAGGCGGAGGCCCGCGCGGCGGCGCTGCAGGTGCGGGAGCGTGTGTGCCTGCCTGCCTGCCTGCTCGTTGGCACAGTGGCACTCACACCCAGAAATAAACATCGAGGCTGGTGGTCGTGCGTGTGTGTCAGGCTGCACCATACTATGTAGTGATGCCACAGCTTGCAGGTTGCGCTGCCCATCCATAACATTTACCATCATGTGTGCAAGCCGCAGCAGAATGGTACTGGGATTGCTTTTATGCGTGTGGGATTGTGGCTGTGCAGTTGGCGTTGTCCAGCCGGGACGCTGAGGTGGCGGCGCTGACTACGGAGCGTGACGGCCTCAAAGCCGACCTGGATGCGTTGCTGGCGCAGCGCGTGCAGCTGGACGCGATGAAGCAGATGGTGGTCAAGGCGCTGGCGGGCGGCCTGCCCATGGGCCAGCAAGCGCTCGCGGCGTCGGCGGCCGCTGCGCGCCGCGCGGGCGCGGGCGGCGGGGCCATGACAGTGATGGGGTATGGGCCTACAGCGCAGGCGACGACAATAATTGCCGGGGAGGGTGTATGAGTATGTGGGGGTGTCCTGGTTGGCACTCTTGGCTGCTTGGCTTGGCTGCTTGGCTTCGTGACCGTGATGCATCCACCAGTTCTGTCCCGCTTGCGTGTCTCTAATCACTCCAGCATTTCAGGCGACCTGCGCCACTGAATTCATGTGAAAATGCTCTT
Organism: Chlamydomonas asymmetrica; assembly: GCA_001662385.1. Classification (NCBI taxonomy): domain Eukaryota; kingdom Viridiplantae; phylum Chlorophyta; class Chlorophyceae; order Chlamydomonadales; family Chlamydomonadaceae; genus Chlamydomonas; species Chlamydomonas asymmetrica. Next base: position 30,736 of record BDDA01000066.1, read on the forward strand.
GCGCTGCGAATGCCTCGCAGTAATTCATTAGGTGCCTTTCCACGCAGACACATACACCACTGTATATGAGACTGGCTGGTATGGGTGTACATGGCGCCAGACATGCAGGGCATACGTTTCACCACTTGTGGCACTGTGTGAAGCAACCCATACAGGTATCAGACGTTTCCCCCGTATTGTTTGTTCGACCCATGTTATTTCCAGCATACATAATATGCGACGCTGCTAAATGCAAATAGCAGACGTGCCGAACGTTTGTTGCACCTGCAGGTAAACAATGCTATGAGACACACATTTCGTGTCTTCTAGGCAGTGGAACAGCCATATAGCAAGAACAGTGTGCAGAAGCAAAGCAGTATAAAACATGCCAAGCGCGCTGCAAGTACCCTGGCCTGGGCCTGTGCTGCAGCAGCGCAAGCTGCTGTCGGAGCGGCTGTCAGCTTCCCCACCGCGGGCTGTCGTCCAGGCAGCTAGCAGCAGCAAGACGGCCTGCCCCATAAACTGTTTATCCAGTGTACAAAGCAGCAACAGACGCGCAATCGCGCCCAAGTCACACACGACAGAGACGTTCGCACCAGTTGGAGACAGTGGTGCCGGCGGCCCAGGACCCCGTGGTTCGACAGGCCGATCCTGGCTGTATGTGCCTTTGATTGCCACAGTTGGCCTTTTTGTCGTCCGCCGCTGGGTGAGTGCTTGGCGCAAGGCGACCGCATTACAAGCCCATCCTTTTTGGGACAAAAGGTCCTTATGCCGACACAACAGCCGCAACCTGAGCAGCCCAGTCACCCAACAGGCTCGTTGCGTTGCGCCGCATGCGTTGTGCTACCGCTGCGCTCAGAGGCAAGCCTGCTGGCGTGTTTTTGTTGCTCCTTGCAGATTGTGCCCAACTGGCGTTCCTTTGTTGGAAATGTTTTGCTGCTGGACGCCACATCTATTCTGGCGGGCGTTGCTCTCATCGTCTGGAAGCGCTGGGCTTCAGTTATGCACCTTCTGCACCGAATTCTCAGGTGTGTGATGGTTGCAGCTTGCAGCACCGCAACCTGGTGTCGTGCACGTTTGGTCTTACTCATCCACCACCATACCTACTTGTGTACTCACCACACTGCTTACTCCCTCAGGTTTCCAGAGGATGTGCACCAAACGTCCACGCTGGCTACTAAACTGGATGCCTTGACAGCCGAGGTCACTTTGGAGGCTTGCGAGCGCAGGTCGTTCCACGCTAAGATGGAGAACTGGGCACAATTCAACGCGAACGTGGAAAGCCTGACAGAACCCGTGAACCACTTGACCACACAAGTGCACCAGCTGACCACAAAACTAGACAACTTGACAATACAAGTGAACCAGCTGGCAGCAGCCGTGAACAACCAGGTGCAACAAAACATCCTGTTGTGGCAAGCGCTGACTGCCGTCCAGGCTGGACGAGCGCCGCCAGCACCGCCGCCGCAACCCGTGTTATGATGAAGGCCGACAGCAGGTGCCAGCCCGGATGTAGAGTGGCATCACGTCCGGTGATGATAACCAGCACTCACAGTCTCCTACGCAATGATGCTTAATTGTTTCCCTGCACCCCAAGCGTACCCCCCCGCTTCATCACACATTGCGTGCGTTCGGACACAGCAATGGGTGTATTTCTCTGATCCGCCCATATTTTATTGCATGCTGCACACACCTTGAGCGGTGTTGTGGGCTTCATGCATCTGCATGCTAAGTGGCACATGCTCAAGCGTTTACACGCACATGCTGCGGTACTGTCACACTACTGCTCAATAATAGCGTGTGCGTGTGATCGCGTGAAGGCGGGCATGTTGGTGGCCAACTGCCCTGAGCGTATGCTGGCATGGAACCCAACTGTCACCACAATCGCATACGTACATGCATGTACTGCACACCAGTAGCAAACCACCCGTCACCCGGCTGCACTCACATTGCTGTAGTGTGTCACGCTACGGTGCATAGGGTACTGCATTGTCACTATACCAGATGCTGTGTGGGTACTGCATAGCCTGAAAGTAGATTGTTTGGGCGGGTGAATGAAATGGGTTGGCAGGGGTTGGGCCGCCAGCTGTGGGGGTTTGGGGGATGTAACTGATACGTCACTTTTCCAACACTGCTGGAACAAAGCCAGCCAGTTTTCCATGCACATATTGATTCCATCATTTCTGTATTGCCAGTGCTGGCAATTTCGCAGGTATGGGTTGTGCAGTGTGCATTGTACCTACGTAGGCGCGGCTGCGATTTGGATGTACACAATCATGAACCAAGTCATGCCCTGCACTCCTGAGTAGCGTAGCATGCCTGTATAACAGGGGTCACGTGCGTTTGCTCGTCACCAGGCGAACTTAACGATCCGCTTTGGACAAGTGCCCGGGCTGCACACTCTGATCGTTTACTTGTTTGCTCTGTGTGTCAGTTGTGGCTGGCGCCCCCCTCGCTGAGCCCGCCTGCGCTGACCCACCCATTACCCAATCCGATACAAAGAGAAGCTGTGCGTTTTTGCGGTGAGGAAGCACATACGCACATCCGAACTTACCGAAACTAACACGCCGTTGCCGCACGCTCGCATCCAAGTCCACCACTGCTTGCGGGTGGCAGTTTTCACATGAGAACGTATAATCATTGATACAGCAGTCTCAGCTTTTTTTATGCTGATCATTCCTTACGCAAACCTTGTTTGATATCGTGCTAGTGCGCTAGGGGCCTTTGTCCGTGAGTGCGCCAGTGAGTGTGTCGGTGAGTGCATGTGTTGGTGAGTTCGGTAATGCCCCTGGCCGCCTGCAGACATGCCCAACTCCCATGTCCCTGTAAACGCGCACTTTCAAGCCTCCAAGCGGCTCCAACACACATGAACGACTGCTCTGTTGTTTGTCCCATTACCCATGTGGCCATATCCATTCAGCATACATTGTGTGTGACGTTGATGCTGAACTGCACGCGCGCCGCACACATGTTGCACCTGATGATGACAGTGCAAAGCGACACACATGTCGCACACGATGTCAAGAAGACTGCGGTCAGACAGTCCCATGTAGCGTTGCGCCCCTCGCGCTGCTGCGTGTCTATGAAACAGTACCAACTGTGCCTCGAGGTGTGCCACGCTTGCAGGACCTGAGCGAGTTGGACCCTATACGCATGTGAAACGACTGGCGCTGGAGTGCTCAAAGAAACGGTAAGGCATACATGGTTTGAAGCCTTGAAGCTGCTGGGAATCTTGGGTTGATTTACGATAAGGGGCGTGGGGAAACTGGGTCGCTGTGATCATGCACCCGCGATGTTCACCTACACAAAACACAACAAAACGTCGCTATCTTGCATGTCGTCCTTCAGAGACTTCTGGCAATTGTAAGCTGCGCTTGGTTGACAGGACACCAAAGCAATTTTCCGGTGTGCCTTTCCCACGAATCTGGGTCAAATGTGGGTCAAACGTGCAACCCATGACACATTGACTGCGTGAACGGGCTGGGAATGCACCGCCAACATGTGACGACCAGCAGCTATACTGCAACGATGACAAGTTGTGTTTAACATACAGCCTTGCAAACACACTACAAGTTTATTCTTGCAGTGTTGCTCCATAGGCGCTCCAGTTTTGACCACAGAGTTTGCAAAGGCTGACCCACACTCCTTTCACAGCAGCTCGACCGCAACTAGTAACAGCTGGTGCCTGACAACTACAGCAGTAATGCGTCGTGCTGCGGGGTATTCAGCAGCTGTCGATGATGACCCTCGAAGGGACAGCGTTGCCGGACTGCTCGGAGGCCTTCCGCTGCCCAACCTGCCCGGGCATCGTGCGCTGGAGAACGCAGCAAGGGAGAACCCAAAGCCTAAAGCTCAGACCTTGCGGTACCGGCATGGATACGCCATGGTGGACGACGTTGTGAGTTGCAGGGAACGCCCTCTCCGCATGACTTTCGCCTTCCGAACCAGCGCTGCCACCTTCTTGCTCACAACAGTGCTTCCAACAAACAGCTTGACCATGAGCCTGTGCCTGCTGCACAGATGCCCCCTGCTGCCCCCCTGAACCTCGGGTACAATTGGGGAGCGGGCAGGATTTCAGAAGCGCCCACCCGAGCCCCTTACGCCCTCCATGACGAGGCCGATAAGCCTGCTCAGCAGCACCGCCACTCGACAGATGTGCTGCAAGTCAGTGGCAGGCATGACGACCAGCTCCAGACAACGGTGGGCCTGCGCTCAGCAAAGACACCTGGCTGGCTCGTGTACGACAGAAAGGCAAGGCCTGAAGCTGCTCACAGCACTGATAGAACTTTGCGTGCACGTTACCTCTGCTTCATCAGAGGTCTCGTGTTTTGCTTTTCCTTGGTGGGCAAAACCCTGGTCTCAACCAGGTCAAAGCAATGGCGTGAGCTTGCCGTGTCCTGTGTCTTCTTCCACAGGTACTCCGTTTCTTTGGATACTTCAAGGAGAACGTTCCTTATAGCGCAGACGAAAAATGGCGTGTGCGCCACTGCGTCGTTTTGTAAGTTGCACTCGCTGCAAAAGCCCGTCCGTGTTGGGCGGGACAGCCGGAATGGCTGGCCAGGGCAATGTGCAGGCAACGGCATGCGCCAATGTGCAGGCAACGGCATGCGACAACACGTTCAACCTGCACCCTTGTCTTAGCCCCTGAACGACAGCACTGGGCTTAATTGCCCGCGCATGAGCCTGGATGGAGTCGCTGACTCCGCAGCCACCTGTGACGCTGCAGTGCAAGCGTACAAGGCCCAGAGTGCCTGGACCCACAACAGCACATGTATGGCAACAACACATGCAGAGGCAGGTGCCAATACCAGCAGTCAGCTTCCACTCACCCACACATCAACATGTGCATTCACGTCACTGCATGACGTGCCACCTCGTGCACGCAAGCCACCTGTCCAGAGTCACCCCATGCGTCTCTACAACCCGCCTGCATGCTGACTCAGCTCCCTTGCCACCCAGGGAACCGTGCATGGACTAAAACGATGATCGGGCATTTCTGTGTCAACGACCGGTACCTAATACGGACAGGTACTATTTGGAGGATGACACGATGGAGGTGAACGAGCCCACCACCCCCAACAGCGGCCTGCCGCAAGGCGTGCTGCTGAGGAGGCTAAAGTGAGCGCAGCAGCGCTGCGAGTGCACGCATGCCATGATGCTTTGGGTTGGGGACGGTGGCAGGCTCGAAAACTGCTGCCGCACCGTTGCCGCTACCTCTGCTCGGCAGCGAGTGCCACCTGCATGCGTGCTGCTGCAATCCATGCAGATACGCTTTCCTGGTGATAATAGATTCCGTAGTGTCTTACGTGGGTACTTGTGCATGTCATCGGCTCACTGCCAGTGCATTTGAATATTGCCACATGCTCACAACGTTGCACCTGCACCTATCATGCCCTCATGGGTAAGGCCCACGGGTAAGGCCCTTGCTTGAGCTGCTGTAGCCTGAGTCTCTTTCATGCAGCATGGCATGCGTACTGGACAGCATGCAAGAATCTCCTGCTCCACACATACGCTGCACGTAAAGATGCCAAACGTACCACGCCGCATGCAGCGCATGCTCCTGTATGCGCCTCTCGCAACCCCTGCTGCACGTTGGTGGTCTCTGCACTGCAGGGCGTTTGGTGAGGACGGCCGGCAGGTGCTGTGGCGCGACGGCCCGCTGCGTGTGGGCGGTACGGTCATGCTGTACGGCCGCACGTACCACCTCACCTCCTGCGACGCCTTCACGCGCGGCGTGTATGACGAAGTGGGGTGGCCGCAGCCGCCAGACCAGCCGCTGCCGGCAGACCCCTACGAGATCAAGCGCGAGGTGAGCGAGAGCTATGACACCGCCGAAATGCATACCATTACGTGGGCGATGTCCTGACATCATCCATCCTCACTGGAGGCCCCTGCTGTCAGTCTTAATCATCAGAAAGCTTAACATGCAAACAACCAAGAAACCAACAAAATTATGAGCGGTCTGGCGCATGCAGACCAGCGTGCAGGCATGCCGCATCACAATCTTATTACACCATGAAGCCTGTATATCTTTCAGGCCCGCCCGAACTTGTGCCTATGTACGTACTCCTCGCATACCGTTTGCAATGACCGTGTCATGCGCTTTGGCGATGTCTCGCGCATTTGCTGCTCCCTCCGCGTGCAGGCGGCGGCGGAGGCGGCCAAGACGCGGCGGCCCCCCGGGCCCGACGACCAGGACGCGGTGCGCGGCGAGCCTCGCAGCCTCAACGCCATCTTCATGTACGCGCCGCTCGCGCCCGCCAATGACCCCGCCTCGGAGCGCGTGCTGCGCTTCTACTGCGCCTGGGACAACACCAAGGTGGTGTTTGGCGAGAAGCTGGCCTTTGCGCTGTACTACTACCTGGAGGACGGTACAACAGAGATCCGGGAGATACACACGCGCAACAGCGGGCGCGAGCCCTTCCCGCTGATGCTGTCGCGCATGCGGCTGCCCAAGACCACGCCGCCCGTGTGTGAGTGCGGGACACTGCGTGACCAGGGGCTGCCTGCAAGCGTTGCGCTTGCGCTGTGTGATATGAGGCGCATCCTGAGCATATCGGGAGTGTGCATGTGCACTTGAAATGGGCAGCTTGCATGGCCTGTACGTCCTGTGCACCGAGGAATGACAGAAATACTGAATAGACCTAACGCACCTGTTTTGTGTTGGCTACCCAAGCGCAGCAGCTTGGCGTCCCGCTGTCTGCCTGCCCCAACCCCTGCCTCGCACTCACGGCTTTGAACACCAGCCGGGGATATATCATATTTGCACTGATGCATGGGTGCGTGCGTTCACCGCAGTCGGGCGGCCGCTCTCGCCCCGCAGCCGCCGCAACCTCAACCTGCAGTACTACGACTGGCGCGACCTGCTGATCGGGGCCACCATCAACGTGTTCAGTCGCCCGATGCTCATCTACGACGTGGACGAGTTCACGCGGCGCTGGTACCTGCAGCAGGGCGTCAACGAGGACCGCCTCAAACCGATACACGTGAGCCTCCTCTGCATGAACATGCTTCAGGGGCTAGGGGTTAGGAGGGGTAGGCAGGCAGCTCACCTCGCCTGGGCGTGAAATGTGCAGGAGCTCGCGCATGAACAGACATGGTCTGCCCATCAGCTGGCCGAGCCCTTGCCTCGGCAGACTGCAGACCTTTCACCACCCCTGTTGCAATTTGCTCTGCCAGGATCACAGGTCAGTAGATCACCGACCCCAATGGTCCTGATCCGATCCGCCACCTTGAACGCTGATCATGCAGGTTGAATTCGACATGGGCCCCAAGCGCCCTCCGCTGAACATCCCCCCCTACGACGTCAACTCGTTCGGCAGCGACCAGGACTCGCTGCAGAACGTGCTGCACCTTGTCCCCAAGCCCCCGCTCAAGTCATACAACGACTACCTGGAGAACTGGGTGAGCGCACTCCTGCAGCTGCAGCGCTGCTCTACCCAGTGTGCCTGCTGTGCTTTGCGGAAGCGCAAAGTGAGGTGGCGGTGGCCGTGGGGGTGGGGGTGGGTGGGAGTGCGGCTGGTTGGTTGCAGTACTTGTAGCTGTGCCTGTGGGGAACCAGCTTGACACCTTGCTAGTACCTTGCGGCCTGGGTGTTGATACCCGGGTTGGTACTTGTGCCGCCAGCTGCATGCACACAGGCAATCGGCAGTGGGATGACACCGCCGAGCGTGCCTGGCGCTGTGTCTGCTGTCACTCCAAGGTCTGGAGTCAGGCTAATGGTGTCTGCCGTGTGTATGTGCAACATGCATGTGCCCGCCAAACTGCGCTTGCCCAACAGAACAAGGTGATGCGCTTCTCCGCGCGCCTGGTGCCGGACAAGGCCGGCAAGATGATCGGGCCCTTTGATGCAGAGCGCAGGTACGTGAACACGTGATGCTGGCATGCAGATGGATGAGCTGCTCATGCTGTGTGCATGGACCTGGATGTGGGGCGGGGGTCGAGCGGGGCTCCGAGTGAACAGCACGCAAATGATGCCGCATGAACTGCAAGGCCACCAGATGTCAATCGAGTCGATCAAGTGGTCAGCCAAACACGCCTCAGAAGTGCCACAGCAGGAGTGGTTGAGTACAGGACCTGAATGCACTGCGCCTGACAATGCAATGCCCATGCTGCCATGTGGTTATTGTGTGCATCATTTTCGAGCGCATCAGCATACCAGTGTACTCC
>BDDA01000066.1:39775-61283 GCA_001662385.1 Chlamydomonas asymmetrica
ATCGGCGTGAGTAATAGACCGATGCTAAGGTAATCAGCGGTGACTTATCCCCCCCCTGCAGGTTCATCGTGTCGTACTACCTGCTTGACAAGACGCTGGCGATCTGGGAGCAGCGCCAGGACAACAGCGGCATGGCGGGCGGGCCCTACCTGGAGCGCACCGCCGCCAAGAACCCCGCCACATCAAAGCCATACGAGGACACAGACCTGCAGGTGAGCACGGCACGCAAAGGCACGCGTTGGCACTGCATCCATGCCGCAGTTCCTGCTTGTTGAGCGCTTTTGCATGTGCATTCTGTGCAGATACAGCAGTGGATTGTGTTGTGTGGCGGCCTGGCCGAGTGCGCCAGTCGTCAAAGCACTGCACCACTCGCACTGTGAATTTGTGACGCATGTCTTGGTCACAAATCCTCAAAACTCTCCTCAGCCTGCAAGAGCGGCGCGTTCAGCCCGTCTGGTGGCGCCCTGGACTCCCTAGCTGTTGCACTGTGCTGTGCAAGAGTACGGAGAACTGATCCCGCCACCACCCATCCAAGCATTCCAAGCGTACGCCTCGCTGTCCATCAGTTCCAGGCCGTCCAGCCCACCAATCACTGTGTGGTGGCGCTGTTATGATGTGCCTTGTTGCAGGTGGGTTCTGTGATCGGCGTGTTTGCGCGCAGCTTCCAGCTGCTTGACGCCGACCCCGCCACCTACAAGTACGTGGAGGCAGAGGCGGCGCGCATGCCCTGGGGCGACCCGCAGAAGGTGCGTGGCCTGATGGTGGTGGTGGTGGTGGGCTGCATGGTGAACATTGCTGATGGTCTGATGGACCTTTGGGTGAGAGGGGGATTGGTAGTGATGGTTGTCAGTTTTGAGTTTTCACACCAGCAATAAGGGTTGGTGAGGGCGGGTGGGTGGGCGGGTGCCATGTAACATATTTACATATCACGTCAGTTTGTGTCGTGTTGCTGTTTACCGGTACACAATCTCTGCTGTTGTTGCGTGCAGGTGCTGTCCAAGCTTGGTCGTGTGCGCCACGAGCCCTCGCTGGCTGAGGCGCTGCGCACTGAGCTCATCAAGGCCGACACGGACGGCAGCGGGTACCTCAACAAGGATCAGCTGGAGGCAAGTAGATGGCTGCCAGTCCTACTTGAAGTTTGCGTACAGGCAGCACATTTACATCTCAAGTGGGGCACACGTAAAGGCCCTGCTACATAAAGGCAGCACCTGCGCTGGTACTGCGCGTTGCAGCATGGTGTGTGTAAATGTGGGGGAGACACGCTTGGGGCGATTGGAAACATTCAAACCTGCGCAGCTCATTGCCAGATTGGGATCGGTTGCGTGCGCATGTGTGCAATGCACTGACTGGCTGAGCGCACGCGCGCTGCATGCGGATCAAGTGCAACAGCACCCGCAGGTCAGCATAATTCTTGGAGGTTTGATGAAGATCATCAATCATCAATTCACTATGCAGGAACAGGCTACATGGAATGACATTGTCTCACGTGGGCTACCGATGACTCCACATACAGTACTTGCGCACATCGACGGACATCAAACGACCTGGCTGCTGTGTGCCTGCCGTGATGGCTTGTGCCCTGCCATACCCTGCGCTGCGCTGCGTGTGGTGCACGCAGGCGCTGTTCAGCCGCCTGGGCCTGGGCCTCAGCAAGCACGAGGTGGTGACGCTCACGCGCCACCTGGGCGCTGACAGGGGCCAGGGACTGCTGGCAGTACAGCTGATGGAGGCGTTGACCGCCCCCGTGCAGCCCCCCAGGCCACAGCCCCATCAGGTGGGCGGGCCGGACCACATAATCTTTGACGACGGCACCGAGGGTGGCAATGAGGGGGGCCGCAGGGTGGCGTGGGGAGACGCAGGGGAGGAGCGGGTGCCGCAGGCCAAACCGCAGCAACAGCAGCCACAGCAGCAGCGGCAGGAGGCACCCGCGGCGTTGCCACCACAGCAGCGGCAGCAGCAGCCACAGCAGCAGCGCCTGCTGACGCAAGACGACGCAGCGCCCAGGACGCGGCCGGGTGCGCACGGCGACCAGCAGCGCCCCGGCAGCGCCCAGCAGGCTGGCAGGGACGCTTACCCCATGCAGCAGCAGCCGGGTCAGCAGCAGCCGGGTCAGCAGCAGCCGGGTCAGCAGTACATGCCGGGTCAGCAGTACATGCCGCTGCCCCCGCAGTACCAACGGCTCGATGAGCGTAGGCACTACGACGTGGATGACCCGCCGCAGCAGCAGTACCAGCCAGCGGACGAGCGGCGGCACTACAGCGAGGAGTACGTACCGCCACCGCAGCAGTACGAGCCGCCAGGCGAGCGCAGGCACTACATCGAGGAGTACAGGACGCAGCAGCCGCCGTACCAACGGCCGGACGAGCGCAGGCACTACGCCAACAACCTACAGAGGGAGAGCGATACGCCCAGCAAGCAGCAAGGAGGGGTCCTTGGTGGCCCTGGTGCCGCTGCTGTACATCTCACGGGCACCAGTGGCAGGTTCCCACCGGATGACCCTCCGATCAACCTTGGCAAGACCGTTCGATTCGGAGCGGCTGCAGCGTACCAGCAGCAGCAGGCACCGCTGGACATGCTCACGCCTCCTGCAAGCATGTCTTCAGGTGGTGCCTCCAGCAGCAGCAGGCAATCCGCACCCAGTGCTCCGGCCGGAACCACTCAGGCGGTTTCGGGGCCGGCGGCCGGGGGGGTCAGCCAGCCGCCGAGGGATCCGCGCTTCCTGCCGCCACCCGGGGGAATCGGGCAACACACTCTGCACCACCCGCCACCGTCCTCCACTATCAGCTCGATCAGCAGCTCCTCGCATGCGGGTGGTCATTCGGCCAAGGCGGCCGCCCTGAGTGGCGCCGCGGCGGCCGCTAAGGCGGCTGCTGCAAGGAACCTCTCGAGTGGCCGCGCGGCGCTGCCAGGCGCTGCGGGGGGCGTGGGCAGCGGCGGGGGGGCGGCGACGGGCGCAGCGGCGGCGGCGGCGGCATTGTTAAACAAGTCGATGTGGCTGACGACGAACACTGCGATGGGCGGTATCGACAACCCCGCGTCCTTTCGTGTGAGGAAGTGATGTTGCGCTGGTAACGGATGGATGTGACATGGCACGTCATCCTTTACTGGTTGCGGCCTGTTGCTGGATGTGCTGGCGTCACCCGCTCATGCATGCAGTCTGAGTGCAATAATGTGACCGGCGGTCGATCACAACCTGATGCATGCCAAGCATAAACATGACCAGGGGCTGGTTGCCCCTGACACAGCCAGGTTGTGGCCCGTGACCGAGTGCGGAACGTTGGACAGCGAAGCGAGAGTGTTCATGCTGATAGTTGCCCATGGACCTGGTCCCGCTTCGCATGTACAGTGCGCATGGTGTATGTAAATTTGCAATGCCTCTTGTGTGTTGCTTGGCTTTGCTTCAACCTGCACCAAGTGAACGGCCCGTGCATGTTGCATGGCGGTGGTATGGCCGTCCCCTACCAGCCTTTTCATCTAAGCAGTTGGTGAGAAACAGGCAGGCAGGCAGGCAATCAGGCGGGCACCATCGCAAGGCTCAGCAGTCTGGGACTGTGTTGCATAGCCAGCGGCCAGTGCTGCTGACATCCCTCTCACACCATGCATGCAGCATGCATGTCCCAGCAGGCGCTGGCAGTGCATACCACACCAGCAACTGGCCCCACTGGCCCCATACACACTGCTTGCCTGCTGAACCAAGCGTTGCACCAGCTATGCCACTTTACAGATACAATGGAAAAGTGCGTGGTATTATCATTCATGCATTCATGCAGTGTCATTTTAACGGGTACTGTACATTGCTAATATAGTCATTGTATTCATGTATGTCGGTGAGTACGCACACTAGCTGCGCACAGCATAGTGTGCATGGGCATGTGGCAAGGAGCAGCAACTCCTCGTTTCAGCCTCCCACACGGCAGCGCGTCATTTTCACGCCCGGGAGTTCAGCACGGCAAGGCAGGGAGGCCAAGCGTTGGCGCCGAAGGGCAGGCAGGTAGGCGTAATTGTTGGTGTGCAGAACTAACTGTCATAATCTGCAGAGTAGCGCAGGCACGCTTGTGCACATGCTCGCCCAAAGTCCAAGTCAGGCCAAGCATGCACGAGGATATCACCCTGAACACTGCTGTGCTCATGCGTGCTTTGCTTTGTATGCGGCGGGCTGCAAAGCATCGCCAAGCAGTGGCATGAAGCCGAGCGATACCTGCAGCAGCACGAAGCTAACCTCGTCCAGCTGCCCAGCAAAGCGTAGCCGTATTGTGATGAGCATAAACACGTGCACGAGCACCCCTATAAGGATGGCAGCAGCGATTTGCAGCGGACGAAGGAGCCGTAGCTCGATCAATCGCAAAAACACTAGGACTGACATCGGGAAGAACAGTGTGACTGCGGTGAGCAAGCCAGGGTTGTAGGTCTGGCTCAGCACCGCAGGCACGACGTGTGCAAAGACGTTTACAAAGGGGACCGCGTAGGACGCTGCCACGAGGAACGGCCGATGGTTGAGCCAGGCGCAGAGCGCAAACATAGTCCACACGCCGCCTGTGTTGACCGCCAAAATGAACCACTCATCTGCCGGGCACTTTGTGAGGTCTGGGTACCCCAGCGTCGTACAGAAGTAAGACCGGAAGGGGTAGTGGTTGCCGAAAACGTCGATCCCATGCTCCTCGAACTGCAGCGCGCGTCAACAACCAACAACAACACCCAGGCTTAAGGACTGGGCTGCTGAGGACCGCCTTGTTCACATGCCTGTCTTTACAAGCAGACACCCCTCAGGCCAGGGCAACTGCTAAAGGTGGAACCCTCAGCAAAGCGATCAACCACCAGCAGAGACCGCCAACGTGGTCACAGTTAAGCAAAGCTCGTACCTGGTGAAAGGCATACAGCGGCCATCCAAGCAGCGCCAGTATCTTTACGTTGGCAAATGTCTGTCTCAGGGGCTGCTTGGGGGGCAGCACCAGCAGCTCTATCGCTGCGTACACAGACGCAAAGGCCAGGCCATAGTATGGCCAAGAGGTCAACAAAGCCATGTTTGGCCCTTGGTGTATGAACAAAACAGCACTAAAACTGCAATGTTCTAAGCAGCGCGGCCGTCTTCTGCGTGGTCCCATTGCTGTCACCGTCCCAGGCATGTTCTCGGAATGGTCTCGGAATCTCTTCTGTGCGCGCCAAAACACCATCAAACCATGTGGTGCACATCCTTGCTAGCCACATCGAGATGTCCTTGACTGAAATCCAATCGAAGCGCAGTGAAATCTGTTTCTGTGACATTGACCATACTACTCATGGACCTGAAGGAAGTGTGATGCAAGTGCACCAGTCTGACACGCGCGCGCCTGCAAGTGTTCTCAACAGTGCATTTGCTGGCTCTTAGGAAATGCAGTACGGGGACGTGTGACGCGCTGCAATCCTGGCGGGAGCTCCCGCACGAATCCATCGCGGCACATGTACTCCTGGCTTGCGTTTCTGGCAGGTTCTGGAGGTGTTGGTTCATCTGAACATGCGGGGCACATGCCCGTGTGCCACTGCTGTGCATGAAGCAGATAACTAATGTGTGCAGGTCGTAAGCATCTCTATGGACGCCTCAAGCACCAGGCAAGCAGACTGACAGCCAGGCGCGTGGCAGCGTTCGCCGCAGCAGCCAAATTTGCAGTGTGGCCGGCCGGAGCGATCGCAACACAGGCAGTTCTTTCCATAAACGTGTTGCCGAACCATGCGGTTCTGAAAGGGCATCAGAACGCACAACTGGAAGCGGGCATAGCATGCTTCAACATTTGCCTGTGCTTTCAGCATTGTATGTGAGGCTGGGTAGCAACATAACGTACGACTTGCATGCGTCGATACGTAACTCACACGGGGGTAAGCGTCGGTGGCAATGCCTGGAGGCAAAGGATGGGGTTGGATGGTTCAGGGGGTTCAGCGTGGGCACTGCACACAGGAACGCAGCAACATGCACAACGGCAGAACTGCAGCGCGCACACTTGTGACAACAGATGAGCCAGACGTGCACTGCGCGGGCCGGCGGGTCAGGGCGCATGCAGAGCCGAGTGCATGCGGCTGCATGCAGCGGCCGCCAAGCAGCAGCTTAGGACGCGCGCAGCTATGACGGTGTGAGCTATTGCAGGCAGCACGGCCGTGAGGCCACGTGCTACCACACACACGATGTGATTTTGTGATGCAACGTGCGTACAACGTGCGCTCAGAAGGAGCAGACATGTGTTTTGGGTGCGAGGCAAACATTGCATGCGTGTGCGTGTGCGTAGGGTGCGTGCAGCGTGCACTTCAAAGGTCGCGACCCTTGTGTGTGTGTGCTTGAATGTGCACGCGTGCTCAAGTGCGTGCAGCGCGCGAGCGCGTGTGGAGGGTCATAACAACGCACGCGATCAAGCCAGGAAGGCCAGCCACTTTGCGGCGAGGTTAACGGTGTCCTATCGCGACACAACCACACTACAGGCTGAAATTGCGCTGCCCATCAGGTGCCTCAGCACCATCGCTGGCACATGGCCACAACAGCGCACAGCGCTGGTGGCAGTTAAATGCATGCGAACATGCAGGTTTGACGGTCCATGTACGGTAGCAACGAGAGTGCAAGGCGCACATGCTGCACACATGGAGTGTGGCCGGGTCACAGAAGGGGTGGGTGTATGCCTCACGGGCGATTTTGGGTGACCCACATGGCGCTTTTGGCCTGTATGACCCATGTCACAACACACGCCCTCGTGCCACAGGCAAATGATGAAAGCCGCATCAGTGATGCGCAGCAAGCGTATCTGCAAGGGGGACGCCAGTATGAGTGCCGTACTGGACGATTCAACCACGCATTGCTGCGCATTGCGCTGCAAGCGCACGCACGGTGCCTGGTTGTGTGTGTGCCCACAATAGGGTTCGCACCAGGATGCACCTGACTACACCACCACCACACCATCGTAACCTGACGGCCGCAATAATGCCAGCGCCGTGCGTGACCCACATCGCTCGTCACCCCACCTCCCTACACAAACACCCAAGCCTGCTTCGCTGCGCACTGCGCTTGCAACGACACACGCACGTTGGAATAGCGGCTACAAGCTCTCCACCAAGTACTTCACAATGGTCTCGGGCGGCGTCTCGATGTATTTCAAGTAGTCGACCATCTTGCGGAGGTTTGCGTCGACGTCGAGGCCCAGGATGGAGGGCCGCTGCAGGACTGCCGTCACGGGGTTGGTGACGCCCACGCTTGCTAGGTAGTCAAAGAAGGGCGCGAGGCGATCCTCCACGCTGTACGATAGCACCGGCGGGTGCGAGATGATCACCTGTTCAGGCGAGAACCACATACAGGAGCAGATAGGGTGCCGGAAAAAGCATGCTACAACCCACCACAGACGCTTGCAAACGGTGTCGGATAAAGGCGGTGCGTTGTGGCGGCAGGTTGAGAAAGCCAGGCAAGCCAGGGTAAGCGTGCATACGGGCAGGTTGCACGGGCAGGTTCAGTGGCACACAATAACGTAAAATGAGTGTGTGTGCGTCTACATCCTGGCCTCGGGTAGTTCAGACCAGCAGGTGCTCTGGTCACACCGCCCCGCCCCGCCCCTCGCCTACCCGCGGGTCTGCTTGGACCTGGACGCACCTTGGGAATGTCCCCAACTGGCACACCCTTTGATAATAAGAACTCCACAACGGGTTTCATGTCTTGCTCCACGTCCAGCTTCCGTGCCTGCAGGACGTGCAAAGGGGTTCACGCCTTACACCCTGTGCAGATGATCCTGTCGTCAGGCACGGTAGCAGAGACGCTGACGCAGACTTACGCTGGAGTTCTTTGTCCGCCGGCCCTCTGAAAGGAATAAAGAATTAGGGTTCATGCTGATGTCCAGGATGCGAGCCACCTCAGCCTGGTTCAGAATGCCGAGCGTTCTGAGGTAGGCAGCACCATTGACATACGCGGGGTCAACTGCCGGCTGCCTAGCAGCTGCATAAGAAACAACGGCAATGCAGGGCACCAGCCTTGTCCTGAAGTGCGGGGATAATATCTGCGGCTCTCCTTGTGCAGGGAGACACAAACGTTCGCCCGAGACCACAACCCTTCCTTCAGTGATTTGTGCAAGCGGTGTACGCAACCCGATTGTACGCAACCCGATACCTCCAAACACATACTTTCATCGCCTAAACGCCACATTCACGTTGAGCAAACAGGCTGCACAGGGTTGTCAAGCATAGCGCAGGTAAAACAGTGCCTTGAGGCCGTACCAGATTTTAGTTGGCCCAGCGCCTCCTGCACATCTGACCTCTTGCTTACACTGACGCTTACGGGTCCAGCAAACCTCGCTTGCAACCTGCTGCTCTGCTGTACGCTGTGACCCAAGCCAAACACGCAAGCCCCGCGCCGCCTTGTTGCAAAGGTGCTGCAGTTTGTGGTACCGGTAGCCTGCAAAGCTGCCATGGTTTCCTACTTGAATGATGATGAAAAGTCCAGGACGCTGCACGCCTCGCTTGTGTGGCTGTATGATGCAGACGGCAAGGTCACAGGCCTGGGAAACATGGGCCTCCATGAGGAAATGCCGTTTGCATCGGCTTAAACGAGTTGGGTGCAGGGTTCTGGCCTACGGGCGACGCCTTCGTGAAAGTGACCGCGGTTTTGTACAGACAGCCTCCGGCCTTCTTTCGTATGCGCGACCACTCCTGACTCGCAGACACATCAGGCAGTCCATACAAGCAGGACTGTTTCAGGCGCCTTGCGCCCGCCAGGGCAGGCGCGCTTTTAACCAAACTTTGTAGGGCTATAGAGAGCCGCATCGGAGCAAAATGTCGCTCTCAAGGACTTCCAAGCTGCTCCAGTACATAAACTACAGTGGGTTGCAGCTTTGCTTTTGGGTAAACATATGCTAAGCACGAAGACAGACTATTGTTGACGTGGTGTTTTGTTGCATGTGCCTTGCAGGAATGAGGGTAACGTTGGTGGACAGCCGGCAAATAGTTGGCAGGTGCGACGCGACTGAGATCGGGGTAACGACTTGGCGGCCCACTTGAACGGTCACTGAGCGGCTAGATCCCCCAGCTCGGCCCTGCTGATAAGATGTATATATGCATACGACGGCTGTGTTTAATATCACACTGACGTCTCATTGCTCGTGCGGGCGTGCAGGTTCATGGCATTTGACCGACATATGAACCTGGTGCTTGGGGACTCGGAAGAGTACCGGAAACTGCCCCCCAAGAAGGGTAGCGAAGAGGTATGTGAGGGCGACGATGTGCGCTTGAAACGCCTGCCAACCTGTGCGTTGCCTTGCAGCTGCACTGTGCAAGGTGTGCGATCAACGAACACCAACAAAACAGCCTGCACCTGACAATACGCCACACCTTTGCGATGCGTGGCTGTGTGCAGAGGGAAGAACGCCGTGTGCTTGGCTTGGTATTGCTACGCGGGGAGGAAATTGTATCGTTGACAATTGAGGGCCCGCCGCCTTCGGACACGATGAAAACAGACCGAACGGGAGCAGGACCTGTAAGTTCTTACAACACTGGTGCAGCTCAGTTGTGCAACATACCCTTCGGTCTTTGCTGTGTGCTGCACGCTCCACACACGTTGGCTTCAGACCCTGCCCGCTTGCTCGCGCTCTGGCCTGCGTGCAGGGAGGCCCTGGAATCGCCAAGGCTGTCGGGAGAGGCATGCCTGTGGCAGCACCTGGGCAAGCACCTGCGGTAAGCCATGACGTGTTCCATTGCACACATAACTCCCGTGAAATAGCCTGCCGTGCTGTCAGCGGTACCGAAAGAGACCCCAGTGACCTCCTGCCCGGACAGTATCTTGCCAGGCTGCTCAAACTGTTGCCTGGGGTCGCTTTTCCAGGGCCTTGCGGGACCAGCACGCGGCGTGGGTGGCCCTGCCCCCGGCATGATGATGCCGCGCCCCAACATCTCCGCCCCGCCGATGGCGCGCCCCCCTCCCGGGGGTCCCGGCGGCCCTCCACCCGGAAGTGAGTGCCTACCACTTCACACTCATGCACACACATGGAAAACCCTCGTATTGCCTCCCTCTCAAGCATCCCTGGCACTGCTGCTGGGTGTCCTGCCACACGCACTTTCATGGTGTTCTGCCGGTGCCCTGGGGTGCCGCCTGAGCGCGAGTCGGGTCCCTTCGTGTGGTTTTGCGCAACCTGACACATTGCCCAACCACCTTGCGGCTTGTGGGGCAAATGCTACGCTTTCATGTTGTGACGCTGCTGTGCCTGTACTGTGCTGTTGTGCCACGCGTGCAGTGCCCCCGCCCGGCATGGGGCCCCCTCGCCCAGGCAGTAAGTACAGCATCAGTTTGTGATGACCCTGCGCGTGCACGTACAGTCATGCAGTGCCTGCGTGTGCACCACCGCAACGTTGCGTGCTCCCGGCAAGGGACTGGGAGTTTCATGTGCTCGTGTTGCATGCACGAGCAGCAGTGCTGAACGGATGGGT
This sequence comes from Chlamydomonas asymmetrica, assembly GCA_001662385.1. Classification (NCBI taxonomy): domain Eukaryota; kingdom Viridiplantae; phylum Chlorophyta; class Chlorophyceae; order Chlamydomonadales; family Chlamydomonadaceae; genus Chlamydomonas; species Chlamydomonas asymmetrica. The sequence goes on from BDDA01000066.1 coordinate 50,192, forward strand.
CTTGGGAGGGAAGTGCGCTCGGGCGCACACAAAGGTGCATGTGTCGCGTATCCACAGCTTGGTGTCCACAATATGGGACAGCGCGTGCATGCAGACATTCATGAGGCATCCAGGTTTGCCTTGCACCGAATGGCCACGGCGTAGGTACGGCTGCTTCGCCTCGTGTTTTCATGCATGCACACCCATGCCATGCGTCTGTAATCGTGTAAAGCATTAGGGGTATGCATCACTGACGTGTTCGTGCCTCTTTCCCGCTGCCCCCGCAGTGATGCCGCCGGGTATGCCGCCACCACGCCCCGGAAGTGAGTGCAGGGCCCTCGCTGCACAGCCCCCCCTGGATTGACCTTGCCTCCTTTGCATTCGTACTTCACTCCCGTAGCAGCGTGCATGCTGGTGCATTCCATGTCTCTAATGCTCAATGCCGTTTGCCCATGGCCTCAAGTGTTGATGACATGATATCATTCCCATATCATCAGTTTGCCGTCTCCCGCACTGACATGTGCTGCACTGTTTGCTCCGCTGCCTTCCCTGCAGTGCCGCCCCCGGGCATGCCACCGCCCGGCATGCCGCCCCCAGGGTTCCGACCTGGAAGTGAGTGGGAGCTCAGTGCATGGGTTGATCAGCAGCAGGCTGAAGTTAGAGGGTTGTCAAGCGCGGGTGCACTTTAATGGCCACTAATGGGGGGGGTGCCTTTCGACATGACAGACAATGGCGGGAGCGAGGCGATATGCAGGCAGCATGTGTCTGCAGGGGTTTGAGGGCTGCTTGCAGGCGTGCTGGCAGTGGTGTGTGCGCTACAGGGGCCCAGGGGCTGAATGCACGCTGCATGCATGTTGGTAGGCAAGCTCGGGACTACTTGACGTCAGCGGTCAGTAGGACGTTACCCAGCTGCTGTTACATTACAGACCAGCCCATCATGTTCATGGGTTCGGGTTTGGGCACGGGTTCAGGCACATCCGTTTGCCTCGCCGGCCATTGGTGGATGGATCTCCTGTCATCTGCCCTGTTTCGCTCGTTGTTTGGTGGGCTTTTCATGACGATTGCTGTGGCTCCCGGCAGCCACAGCAGTGATCATGGGCCGTCAATCCGTCATGAAAAGCCACCAAACAACCAGCCAGCAACCGCATGAACAAGCATGATGCTGTATGGCGTGTTGCCTGAGCCCTCGCCACTCAGAGGGGAGGGTCAGCCTGAGGGTCAGTACCCACAACATGTGTGCTTGCTGACCTGCCTGTTGTTGCTGCCGCTGCTGTTCTCTGATGCGCAGTGCCACCGCCCCCTGGCTTCCCTGGAGGAAGTAAGTGCTCCCTAGCCTTTGCATGTAGGATGCATTCATGCGGGGGTGGTGGCTGGCGTGGCACGTACTGCCTTGACTGTGATTGCAGCGGCAACGTTCCTGGCCTTTGCGGTCATGTGCACGTGCGATTGCATACCTTTGGCCTGAAGGTTTCCACATGCGCGACTGCTGGCAAGTGCATTGCTTACAGCAACCTGAGTGGCTAATGTCACACAGTCGTTGCCTGCGGCGACCACAGGATTATACACACATACCTGATGGCTGCATGCGGAAGCCTCGCTAGCATGCTTGTACATGATTGTGATCCATTTCAGCGCTGACCCAACCTGGCCTGCTGTGTTGCTCCCCCCTCCCTCCCTCGCGTGCGCCTCCACAGTGCCGCAAGGCATGCCTCCGCCTGGCTTCCGCCCCGGAAGTAAGTGCCGAGCATGAGCGCGCAGCGCTATACCTGCCTGCGCTGTGCAACCACAGCGCCTGAGTTAGGCCTGACGATGATGTTGCTGTTGGCTGTCTGCCGAAGTCTTGATGCGGAGGGTTGCGGATTTGTTCAGCATCGAGTTTGGCGCGCACACCGCAGCAATGAGCGGGTTACTGTGGGTGTGGCGTGTGAACACGTGATCGCTGCCAACATGAACCATCATGAGTTCATGACTTCACCCTGCATCTTGTGTGTTGGTTTCTGCTCTGCCCCGCAGTGCCACCGCCAGGGATGCTACCGCCAGGAATGCCGCCTCCAGGGATGCGGCCGCCTGGGCAGTAGTCCGCGTGTCTTTCACCGCCATCTGCAACGGACACGAGCGGTGGCGACAGCTGCAGCGTAGGGCTGCTGTGACTTGGCGGGAGAATGATGGCCACAGGCACAGCAGGCAGCACTAGCAAGCACAACATGATATGCCTTCCCCTCTGCCCTGCCCTGTGTACGTGGACAGCGCGGCGCAGACGAGCGCGTGCCTTCTGCTCGCTGGTGGTTGGGAATGCCACAGAGCTATTCCACATAGCGAGCGTCAGCAACAAGCTGCCAACGGCAAATACAAGAGTGCTTTTGACACTGCGGCCAATACTGTTGCGGTTCGCTTCCTGCACCTGACACGGTTGCCAAGTGCTGCCAGCGCCTTGCCAGGCGACACGCACCCACACCAGAAACTGTGTGCGTTGCCTTATAAACGCTTCTAACTCATAATTATTGTAACTTTCCATTGTGTGCCGTTCCATAGCTGTTGAAGGTATTGCAGCAGCCCTCATGAGTCTCTAAGGCCCTGCTGACAGATCAGCAAGCCTGACTGCATTTTGACTGTTGACTGTCAAATTCGAGACACCACATGTGTGAGCAGGTACACACGCGTGTAGACCTTTCTGTTTGGCAAAGGCCTTTTACAACTACGACTCAGCTTTCTGCCGATGCTTTGACGACTAATACACCACGCACAAAAGCAAAGCACCAGCGTTTGTCTGCTGCAACACACGCAATCTTTTCCTTACAATCGTGTGATACTGCACGAGGTTGCCACTGTGGTTGTCAATAAGGCGCCGCCGCAATGCGGCTCAAGGTACGCAATCGAGCGCGTGCTGGTTGGCGAACGCATAACTTTTCAGGGGCCTGAAACTCAGCAACATGGCAGTGGCTAACATTATCATCTGCCTCTTTCAGGTTCACATGTCCCCATTGGGCTCAGGCCTGACGGTGGATGAGACGGTGGACTTGTATTGTGGCGAAGGCGAGCAGATCCTGCAATGGGTCGGCTACTCAGCATGCTCGCGGCTGGCGTATAGGAGAGGTACAGGAAGCATCCAACACTGCATATACGCTGTCACGCCTGTTTGTGAGGACTGCCAAAGCACTTCATGAGCGCACATGCACGCACGTGCGCAACGAACACAGCCCGAACGTGGGTGATTCCGTGTGGTTTGCAGGGGATGTTTACGGCAGGTACATACCTCAGTCGGTATTAAACAAGGACGGGCAACCTCAAGATATAGACATAGTGGTAAACGAGATTTTCAGCGAAGGAGATGAGCTTTATGTGGAGTTCTCAGATGGACCGCAGCCGTATCGCGTACGGTGAGTTTCCTAGGGCTCCAGAAGACCCCTGACACACCTAGCTACCTAGGTACCTAGCTCGCTTGCTCATTCATCTAGCTTGTGACCTGACACTGCCAATCATGGGAGGCACGTGAGTGCAAGGGGTGGGTTGGGTGCACTCCCTGTGGTACGACAGCCCCCAACGCGGTGTGGACGGGTAAAATGCCACCTGTCAGCGTGGTCTCACACGCAGACATTGGACACATTATGCCAACATAAACTTGCGTGCAGCCATACACTACTTCAGCAGGTCACCAACCCCGTTCCCCGTATGATGTGTGCGGCACTGAAATGGCTCCATGCAACTCAAGAGGGCATCCAACGCCATGCCTGTCCCGCATGCACATCACATGCTCAGTATTTGGATGGGCCTAACCTGCTAGCCGCCCACAGTGGTGTCTGCTACGCAAAGTATTTACATTCTGGAGGCCCAGCGCCGTTCCTAAGCCCCGCACTCTGCATACGATGTTGCCAGAGGCTGGTCTGCTGCACCTGCTTACCTGAATGATGCGTCATATGTCTGTGCATCCGGTGTGCATCAGTACACTGGATGCACACAAGATGAGGGCATGGTGGTCCACGGTGAGGGTGACGTTGGCGTAATCGCCGTCAGGCACACCGTAGAAGAGGTGGTCTGCCGTGTGCCTGGCAGCGATTACGCCAACATCACCCTCACCCTGGACCACCATGCCCTCATCCAATGTGCATAACAGTGTACTGATGAACACCGGATGCACAGACATATCAGTCAGGTAAGCAGGTGCAGCAACCAGCTTTGTATGCAGAGTGCGGGGCTTAGGAACGGCGTTGGGCTTGCGGAATATGATCGCTTTGTGTAGCAGACACTGCTGTGGGCGGCTAGCAGGTTAGGCCCATCAGACGACTGAGCATGTGGTGTGCATGCGGGACAGGCATGGCGTTGGATGCCCTCTTGAGTTGCATGATCAGCATGAAGCCAGCAAGTAGCAAACATACCCTGGGGAGCAACCAGGAAACAATGGGAAAGCAATTGAGATTGGGTTCCCGATTGCCAGGCTGTGGGGGGGCGCGTGATGATGCGTGTTTCTTGTGAGTGAACGTGTGCGCAGGTGGGAGGGGCGGCCGCGCACGCCTCCGTTCCGCTGGGGTGATGGTGTGGAGCTGTTGCCGCCGCACGACACATGGCTCACAGAGCTGGATCTCAAAGCGGAGGGAGCGTTGGCGCTGGTGGATCCAGATCTGTACCGCCAGGTGAGATCATCAGCGTACCGCAGGCATGCCTGCCTACCTCTTGGCCATGGCATAAAGCAAGGTGCACGTGTGGACGGTATCTCGTGCAGCGTTAAAACTGAAAAGCAATGACCGGACCTGGTGGAACATTGACATGCCACAGAGTGGCTGACAGGTGGTGAGCTACGATCGCACGTGCAGCAGGAGGAATGGACAAACAACAACCCCGCAACATGCAGCGGGAAGCAGTGAGGGTGTGCCCTTCATGACAAGTCAGCATTCACAACGCCAATGTCAGCATCATCAAGCTGCGCGGAGCCCCCAGCGCCAACCCTGTCACATTCAGGCAGCTTAGGGAGCATGGGCTCGGCAGAGGCGATATGACAGCCCACACGAAGCGCAGCTGCGCACCGAGGCTGGGGGAATGTTGTCATGAGTTTGCTCACCTTTGCCATCACGCAGCGCGTGTGACGCATGTTGTGTCAGGCGCTGTCATGCTCGCGGCAGAGCCTGCAGCCGTGCTCGTGATGCAATGGTAATTCATTCATTCGCTGCAAATGCCATCACCGGTACATGGAGCGTTGCTGGTAAAGCTCACCCGCATGAAGGTGCATGGATTTTTGTCTGAATAGCCCTTGCATGGCATCGCCATGGCCTTTTGTGTTGATTCACCAATGGCCATGCATGTGGATCTATCAACAAGGGGTTATTGGCACGTGCTACCTCCCTCCCTGCAGGATCCCACCACAGTGGAGCGGGATCTGGAAAAGGCCAAGGCGGTACTTGTGCAGTACGCGGGTGCGGTACAGATGATGTTCCTGCTGCAGTCCTCTGATGGGTCAGCCAGCGGGGATCAGCTGTGCCAGATCACGCTGCCGCAGTTCCGTGCAGTCATGCAGTCCGCCAAGGTGAGAGGCGAGGGGTGCATGACCACATGCAGCCGGGGGATGCTTGAATCTGCATGGCTTGCTGGTGGGGACAACCTGCCTGCCTGTGGGGTGCGACGCTGACAGGCACCACCCCCAAGGGGGAGGGGGTTCGCCGTGAGCTGTTGAGGGAAGCAGGGATGACTGTGTGGTGTGGGCGCATGACGAGCAGTGCATGTGCATCACAATATGCTGGAGGGAGGTGGAGAGTGCCGGAGGCGTCAGGAACGTGAGCGGCTCATGTGCGCAAAGGCGGGTGGCGGGGGGTAGGGCAGTGGCCCATCGTGACAGCGCGTGAGCGTGTACCTCACTGCTTCGATTGGTCCTTGACAGTCACTCCAGTGCGAGGTCATCTTCCTGCAGGATATTGCCGCCAAATGCTGCTTGCTGGCCAAATGCAAGCCAGCACGCATGCTGTCTACTGCCTGTGTGTCCGGAAGAGGTTTCCGTGGGGCCATGCAGTGTGCACATCCGTAAAGATAGAAACTGCACCTTACAATGGTGGGATGTGGTTGCCCTTGTGTGCATGCAGGTGATCACGTCTCGCTTCCCCCCGGAGCGCGTGGACGAGATCTTTACCAGCGTGGCCACCAGCGAGCAGACGCTGGCGCGCAAGATGGAGAACAAGAGCGGCGTCTCCACCTTTGACCTGCTGGACTTCCTCATAGCGCTCGTGCATGTCGCAGCACACCGGTGGGTACATAAATACATGATGGCTGCGGTGAGGAGAAAGGAAATGAAGAGAGGAAGGGGGGGGGAGATGGCCCGATTGTACTCAGGAGCATCTCTTGATCTCTCTTGATATTATATTTACAGCTGCTTTCCATGCAATCCTCATGCAATCCTCATGCGTTCCTTTGCAATCCCCATGCATGGCCGCATGCAACCCCCATACACAACGTCGGTACTAACCCCGCCTCGCTCTGCGCCTCTGCGGTACACTCTTACACCTCACAGGTATGCTGCGGAGAACCCCAGCCAGGCCGCCGTGAACCACCTGGGCCTCAAGGTGACGGCGCTGTTCAGGGAGAGCTTTGCGGCGGTGGCCTTCCCCGACATGCAGCGCAAGCTCGAGCGCTTTGCGCCGGCGCTCAACAACTCCAACGCGCTGCTGCTGCTGCGCAAGGGCCGCAAGTAAGCGAGAGCGACACGTCGCGCTGGCAGCGGCACCTGCACCTGCATGCTGTGATGTTGGTTAAGACGCTTTACTGCGCAATTGCATGCACTCCGCCCACCAGCGGAGGCCCAGGCCCCAGGGCCGTCCTCCAGGACCCAGAACTGAGTGCATGGCATCACTGAGCACAAATGCGGGTTGGGTGGCGTCAGGCCGGCACCACTGCCAGGCTACATGTCTCCATGTGGTGCATGCATCGCCACATATTGTCGCTGTTCTTGTGCCCATGCTGCAAACACCCGCATGCAAATCATGCCGGCATCCTTCCTCCTGCATCCATCCTGCATCCAACCATTATGCACTCATGCATCTGCAGACTGACGGAACAAACGCTGGACAGCTGCCAGCTCAAGCGCAGCCGCACGAGCGTGGTCAAGGTGGACCTCCGCTGGCTGTGCAACCACTTCAGCAAGTGGGGCATGCTGGGGCGGGACTTCAGCCTGCAGGACATCGCGGTCATCGCGGTGTTCGCCAAGCAGCGCTCCACCGACCCCGACGCCTTTGTGCTGCACCCGCAGCCCCTGGAGTATGACTACAACCAGTTTGAGAAGATGCTGCTGGGCATCGCCTGGCACATCTACCTCTCGCGCGGCAAGAAGGCCACGGCGGCGGGCCAACCGCAGGTGCGGGGGAGGGGATGGTGTGGGCGCCGCGGCCGGCCTGACGGGTGCCGCCGCACGGTAACACGTGGTGCAGGCGTGTGCATGGGCAAGGCGGCAATGCGGGGAGCAGGGTTAGGGGGCGGTGTGGACGAAGGGCCGCGGGTGCAGACGCTGCAGGAGGCCCGTTTGCCAGGGTGTCATACTGTGCACAGGGGCGTGGGGGTTTGCACTGGGGGGTGGGGGAGGGGGGAGGAGGTCAACCACAATCAAAGTGGTATCAGTCAACCACCTCCACTACCGATCCTCACGCGCATCTCACTCTTGAGCACACTCTCACTGCCCTGTCATCTGCTTGCCTGATCATGGCCGCTGGCCGTAGTGCCACACACAGTCGTGCATCCTACATGCATCACAATGCTCACATGCAGGGGAAGCTTGCCTCAACATACAACGTCCCTTGTCCCCCTCACCCTGCATGATTACCACAGGACATTCAATTTGAGGAGTTCCTGGGGGAGACGCTGGACACGGTGTACAAGAAGGCGGGCGTGCTGGTGGCTGTAGCGCAGGACGAGGAGACGGACGAGGACGAGGAGGACGGGTAGCTGCCGGGAAGCTGCCGGGAAGCGCCCTGGGGGACCCTACACACGCACACACGCACGCACACACGCACCCACGCTCTTGCACTTGCTGCGCCTGGCACGGCAGTCATGCAGCATGCCTTTCGCTGCACAATTGCGTTGCATGCGGATTTGCACCCACTCCAGATTTGCACCCCTGTGATGCTGTCAGCGTCAGCATGTTTCACGTGCTTGAACAGACCTGGATGCCTAGAACGCACACGCCGTTGTCGGTGTCAGCTCTTTCAGTCGTTCATGCTGTGATGCTGCGTTACAAAGTTACGCAACCCACGAACATGCATGCAAGCACACGCGCACGCACACTCCTGCATGGCTACACCCGCACACCTGTTCACCATGTTCACATGTTTGGTTGGAGCTGCCCTTACGCGTCAAGCAAGTTGTTCACGCATGGGCTTAGAGGGCCCTGGCAAGTGTCGAGGTCTACCAGCTGCGTGAACCATACAGCAACGATACTAGTGTGTTGCATGCCTTTGCACTGCCACTCGCCTGGGCCTGGCAGCGCCATATATTGTTGAGCAGCTAACATGGCTGTACATACCGCAGCTGGCATGGCTGTACAGGTGCTGGTGACACCAAAGTGCTGATGCTCCATAGGCGTGCTGCGCTGGCATAACGCTGAGGCAGTATCATGTCGTGCCCCTTGCTGCAGCCGTCATGGACGGGGCTACGGGCTCAGCTGGCTGCTGTGTGGCCTGGCGTACACCGTAGTGATGGCTGGAATGACTCCATCGGGGTGCAACTGGACTAAAATGCAGCAGCTGCATGAAGTTGAGGCAAAGCGTACCGGCTGCACCATCACGGCGTCCATTACAGGACAAGCCTCGGCTATCGTTCCCAACATGATCGGTTCGATTTATCCCGCGTCACATCCTTAGCTTGCTTGCTGCACTGCTATTACTGCACTGAACAGCCATTGCGGCCCCCAGGTGGGGACTGAAAGACAAACATAGTATATGAGCAGCTAGGTAGGTAGGAAAAACAATGAAAGCACCATGAAAGCACCACGGGAAGCACATTGCTGGGCTGATGGATGATGACGTCTGACTGAATGGCAGGTATGAACAACACGTGGAAGGTGCTGATGTGGACTGAATACAGTTGGGGACGTCATGTGGCTATGCAGGATTCGCTGTGCATCCGGTGGCCTGGCAAGCCATTGGGCAGACGTGACCACGTCGCATTATTGCACACCGGTTTGTTCCAAGGAAGGGAACATAATAATACATGTACGCAGGAGCGATGACAGCAAGCTTGTTTGCGGAATCATGGAGGAGCGCTCGCAGCAGATCAAACGAAATGATGCAGCAACACACAGCAGTATCGTGTGGGGCAAAGCTGCACAGTATATGCAACCGCGAACCTGAAGGCGTACCAGCTGCGGTGGCCTATCGGTATGTTGGCGATGTATGGCGATGTTTATTCCGGTTGGGGCATGCAGTGTTGTGTGTGACCAACTTGCGTGGAGCAAGGGGTCTCCCCTGAACCGTAACATGCATATTTGGGCAACTGATGCGTCGTTGCATCAAGGTGCATTTATTCACGGTATTGGGTTGTTAATGTGGAGGGGCAGCGGGATGGACAACTGCATGCATAAGGCGGCGGCATGGAAGTCAACACAAACGCGACAAGCACAGCAATCCTGCAACAGCGGTCCTGGTATACAGAGTAAACAGCGCAACGTGCAGTGCGACGAAGCCAGCGCAACGCCACCCTCCTGATCCATGTATGTGACCATATGTGCACCACGACACGCATGCACGCGTGAGGAATGACTGCGTGTAAGTGTGTTAACCAGAGCACGGAGCTAACCTCATGTACGGAGAGCAGGTAGGACAGGTGCTGCAGGTGGGTAACATAGATAGGTTCAGTTCAAGCGGTAACCTCAGGCAGGCATTAGGCAGGCTTGAATTCAGCTGTATTGCAGCTAGCATTTCCCCGCGTGCTGTTTCCCCAGCATCCCCACCTGCCTGTCACTTGGCTGTTGCCACCACCGCGAGCTGCACCTGTTAACAGTCTGAACCCTTGCACCTCTCATCATCCTCCTCCGGCTCCAACCGCTCGGACTTGACGTCCATAACACATGCCAGGTACCAGAACGCGAACATGCCAAACAGCAGGTTGGCACCAGCCAGGGCCAACAGCACGATCCCAGAGTTATGTAACCAGCGGGGGTCCCAATAGTCAACATTCAAACGCAACAAGTGCTGGCCCACAACTGCCGCCAGCACAGAGCCGCCGCCAAGTGACAGCAGGCCGGCCGTCTTCGTGTAATAAGCTCCCTCGCGGCCCCATGGAACGGTCACCAGCGTCGACATAAGCGCCTTCCAAACTTTGTTCCAGGCCTGGTGTGGCCACGGAATGCCGCGCCTTTCCTCTATCAGAAGGCACAAGATCAGTAGCTCCCACACAATCTTGCCCGCGATGACAGCAAACACCACAAAGTCTGGGACGATTGGGGGAATGACGCCAAACGCCAAAATGTGCATCGCCCCGTTAATGGTGTAGAACAAACACGGCACCATTTCATACTGGAGCCAGTCCTTGGCTGTTTGCCAAAGCGGCAGGTCGTGTAGGTGCGCTGCTTTGGTTTCCCCACCGCGGTCCAGGACGGTGTGCGTGCTGTACAAGAGCACATACGTAGCACCGTATGCCGTAGAGGCCACAGCGAACACAACAGTGAGGATTGTCCACCACGCATATGAAGCTATTTTGACATCGAGGAGGAGACCTCCCCAGTTGAGCAGCAGTACTCCAATGATGGCCTGGCCCAAAGTGGTGATGCTCTCTGCCACTTTGGTGCACCACTTCTCTCGGTTCGCACGTTCCTTGAGCTTGCCAAGCTCCTTGATGTTTTCGCTCGTTTTCTTAACGTTGAAAACGAATATGGTGTTGTGCGCCTCCTCCAATTGCACCAGAGACAGACCGACGCCCCGCAAGCCGAACGTGCATGCAGCGATGATGACCTCCGCCACGAGGTACAGCGCACAGAGTACTATAGCAGTCCAGAGGGAGGCTTTGTCATTGAACTGGTCAATGTCATCCACCACATAGTCATAGTAGTCGTTGTGAGCGCCATCTGAAGCTTCTGTAGGGGTTTTCAGGCGGTCGCTGTTCTGAACGATTGAGATTTTTTTTTTTTTTTTTTTTTTCGGACGGGAAA
>BDDA01000066.1:82805-163389 GCA_001662385.1 Chlamydomonas asymmetrica
ATGGTATGTTACATCAGGAGCGTGTCGGCCAAAAGGCCCATGCAACCCCCAGATGGGGACATGATGAAGGCAAGGAATCGGCTTAACAGCCTAGTCACATGGCGTGCCGAGAAGCCACAGGGGCTCAGTGCACATCAGCATCATGCAGGGTGTACCGCCTCAAGACTCAAAGCCACATTCCTCATTCCTCGTTTCGCAACTGGCCACACACAACCACGCGTAGCATGCTGGGCACGGCTATGCTGAGCAGAGAGCAGCGTTTAAAACGTTAAATAGGCCACAGGCTGTGGCCAGTTAGTGGGCGTACGCACTCAGGCAGCGTCCCCAAGATCAGCAACACCAGGACGCCCTCACTTCCAAGTCCTCATCCGGGCAGAAGGTGCCTGATCCACCTGCACCCTACCCGCACCCCTTGCCCCTCACCCCACAACCGCTCGCATGCTCGCCGCCCCCCCGCATGCTCGCCTCTCCATCCCCCGCTCACCTGTCTGAACACGCGCCTGTCCTCCACGGCGTCCTTGCCGTAGAACTCTGTGCGCTCCATGAAGTTGGAGCGCACCATGCCCGGGTGCACCAGCCCCACGTGCACGCTCGCGCCCTCCACCTCGGTCTGCAGGGATGTGCGCATACGCATGCACGCACGCACCCTCGGTGTGCAACCCTTTGTGTTAAAGTGCGTGCGAACGCCATCCCCACAATGTGCATGGCTTCCAGACGATCGGGCTCAAGGTGGAGTGCCAACTGCCTAAAGATATCCGCTGGGTCAGATCCGTCCTGGCTGGGTCCGTACATCCAACTCACGACTCATGCACACCGACCCGCGTACCGCATGCATGGGGCGCCATTGCAGCTTCTGGAGACCACACACATCGATGCATGCTGAGAGGTCCAACCATGTGCAGCGCGCGCCAGTGGCGCTGGTGGTGGTATAGGAGGGCCACATGTTAGTTGTCCCTCCGCTGCAGCAGGCACCCACCACCCTTAGCGCCGTATCACGTGTGCGACTGGCTAGCGAAGGAGCCACGTTTGCTCGCCCCAGACCCATGTGAGACCGCATAGTGCGCAGTAGTGACTGCGGTAGGTGTCATTGCTGCACGTGCCCAACCCAAACTAGCGCGACGTGTCCCGCTAACGCGCACCCAGGCACTCACTCACCCTGATTGCTGCTGCAAGGCCTGCCACTGCAAATTTGCTGGCCGTGAACGCCGCCATGTGCTTCATCGGCACCTGCATGGCGGTTGTGCAACATGAATGCATGTGTATTGTTTACCAGTAGCGCAAGACACTGTAAGTGCAGGACATAGTAGCATGTGTTGCACAATGTGGGGTAACACATACGGCGGGTAGGATGCGCCGCGATGTGGGTCACTGCGGCGACCACTCATTCAGTCATCAGCAGCGGCCAGGTCATGCAGGCATGGGCTGTAGGCACTTGCGTGCGGAGCGTTGCGCAGCTTCCCTCACTTGCACTGCTGCACTCAATGGCCACTTGCGGCATGTGCACCTGTGCCACTGTTGCGTATGGCTTAAAGCTCAGCGGAGACCGTTCCTTGCATGCACGGCCAGGCGTCGTTGCCTCAAATTAACACCCCAACAACAAATACCCCCAGACCAGCATGTGCCGTTGCCAGTGCGGTGGAGCAAGTGCGCGCAGCGATGCGCACACGTGATGGATGCAAAATCCAGTAACGCCAGCAGCGTGAACGGCGCGCGGCCGACCGCACCTTGCCGGCGAAGGAGCCGACGAACACGAGCGAGGGCTTGTCCAGCCAGGAGCGCGTGGGCAGGCTGGCCTGCTTGAGCAGCACCGGCAGGAAGTTCTGGCTGACCATGTAGGCGCCCAGGTAGTTGGTCTCCATCAACCGCTTCGCCTCCTGGAGTTGCATTTGCATTTGACTTGTATTGGATGACGTCTACACAGCAACGCGTGTGGAATGGTGTCTTGCCGCACGGTGTCATGCCATAGTTTCACTCTTTGGCTGTACCACACTGCATGGGCTGTGCGTAGCACTCCGTCAGTGCATGAATTCCTCATGCACTGATGGAGTGCTGGTGGTGGTCAAACGGGGGCGGTATTGGGATGAGCGTTGACAGCGACGGGCACGCTGCATGCCATGCCACACTGCGGAACTGACACACGATCATGTCAATGGTTGAGTTGCGCTTGTGGAAACAGCACGAGGCTGCAGCCTGTTGAGTTTGAGACGACGGCGATGCACCGCCCCCGATACCGTTGATTGCGCAGGTCTCTCAAGCCAGCATGGCACAAGTAGCTACGGTACCACTCACTGACGCTGGCGTGTCGGTAAAGGCGCCGCGAGCAAAAATGCCTGCGCAGTTGACCACAACGTCTACGCTCTCGTACTTGGAGAGCACGGCGTTGACCAGGTCCTTCACCTCGCGCTCCTGCGTCACGTCTGTGGGCACCGCCAGCGCGGCGCCAGTGCGGCCCGCTGCGTTGGCGCAGTCATTAGCCACGTATTGCAGCTTGGTAGCATCCCGTGCTGCTACGACCACGTTGTATCCCTGCAGCCCACAAGTTACGAGGTCATGATGCTATTTCATGCAGGCATTTAGCCTTCCCGGGGTGTGTAAAAAACTGCTGCAGCACCAGGGGGACTGAACAGGTGAAGAGACAATACCTCACCTTCTTGGCAAAGTGCAACGCTGTCGCACGGCCGACACCCTGCGTTGCCAGCGTGAGCAGCATGCGTTGGTTTGCGGCATGGACGCATGGCAGGATGTCTATACGGATACGACTTGGGGACCAAGCCGTTCATGCACAAGCCGAGCATGAAGTATACCTGAGAGCCCCCTGTTATAACCACAGTTTTCCCTGAGGCCTTGAATGCGCCGTCCTGGGGCGTTAAGGCTGACGTAGGCCGCGGGGCAAACGGGTTTGGGAACTCAAAGGGGTTTGAGGCCTGGCGGGGGGTGTATCCTGGACCCACAGGAGATGGTCTGTTTACAAAGGAGGTAGGATGGTTGTCCCCAACGTGGTTGTTGGCTGCCTGCAAGGTTAAAAGTGGCAGGCATGTTGGGGCATGTACTCCTAGATGGGCAGGGAAGCAGCACAAAATGAAATACGAACCTCTTACCTTCACCACGACCGCGTGATGTCGATTGTTAGGCTGCCTCACAGCGCTGGCGCCTGCACAGTAACAAACTGGTTGGTGAAGACTTGAAGGGAGAAGAGCGTCGGTTCGATGAACCCCAAAATGCGGTTTCTGAGGCAAACATCAACCTTCTGGCGCAGCGCGTGGAGCGCGTACGGGGAACACACGCTCAAAGTGAACCCAAACATAAAGCGAGACGACACGTCCGCTAAGCATACCTTGCCGCGCCTTCAGTGCCTGCATGTTCCGAGCTCTTGCTGGTGCCGCGAGTGCGCTGGAAACTGCTGTATGTCAAGATTATCAGTCAGTAAAGACAGTGTGTATATTGATGAGTACTATCTGTGATGGGTATGAGGTTGCTGCAGCAGTTTGGTGAATTTGGATGGCATCCTCCCGCCCGCCCCCGCTACTCCGGTACATCAGGAGCAGGCCGCACGTCATAAGGCATACTACACCACTCACATTCCCAACGCAGACGGCCATGACGCCTTCCCACAGGCGCCAGGCTGCAGGCGCCGTTGGTAGTGACCTGGAGGAAGGCGAAATCGAGGAAGGGGAAATCGAGGAGTGGTGCACTGACACGCGGAGAAGCAGTGACCACACCAGAAGTCCAAACAGCAAGCATGGCAAGAGCAAACACAAGGACACTCCCGAAAAGTACAGCAGCAAGCTGGGAAGCCCAGCAAAGGCGAAGTCCAGGGGCGTCAGCGGCCAGCAATCGGTTCGTGTCGCGCCCGGCAGCTCCGAAGCACAACAGCAATCGCTGGCTGAAGCCAAGTTGTGTCTTAAGCGCAAGCTGGAGCAGCTTGCTGGGCCGTCAGAGGATACGCCTCCCCCTGCTGCAGGCACAAAGTACCTGAAAGCGGTGTACAAAGGGGTGAGTTCCCACACGCGTTTTCAAGCGGTGCCCCACGCAGGTCGGCCGCCACCGCCTTGCCTTGGCCTCTCCTTGTTTTCACCGTTGGAATATACTTCAAACGTGCTGTTTCTATTTACAGGTCAAGCCAGCCGTCACCATTAAGGAGACGCCAAATCCTATTCGGCTGCAGGATGTTCAGGACCTGCTGCTGTGGGTGCTGGCGGATGGGCAAGCGACCAAGTGGATTTTTGTACAGGTCAGTGTACTTTCACATGTTGACGTCAGTCAAATGCAGTGGGACACGCCCTGCGTCGCGGTGGTTGTGTTTCGCGTCGTGTCCGGGATGTGCTGAAGCGCTGCCTCTTCGAGCCTTCTTGGTCCTTCTTGTAAACAGCCTGCTTTGTGTGTATGCGCAGAACAAACCACTGATCGAGCGTGTCGTCCTGGTGCAAGCAAACGGTGTCACTGACACGCTGTGGAAAAGCAAGAAGGTAAGGGCAGCGGGCAAAGGCATGCACCTGAACGAAGCCAGCGCGGCCAGTCACCTGTTGACAAAGCAGGCGCTGCTGTGCT
This sequence comes from Chlamydomonas asymmetrica, assembly GCA_001662385.1. Classification (NCBI taxonomy): domain Eukaryota; kingdom Viridiplantae; phylum Chlorophyta; class Chlorophyceae; order Chlamydomonadales; family Chlamydomonadaceae; genus Chlamydomonas; species Chlamydomonas asymmetrica. Next base: position 87,354 of record BDDA01000066.1, read on the forward strand.
CTTGCCTTGGGACCTTGCACGCCCTTGCTTGCACCCAACGCGCCGGCGTGTGCGCCAACTTTCTTGCACTTTGTCTGCCGCACTGCGCAGGAGGTGCTGCCCTTCCTTCACAGCATCGGCAAGCCGGCGCCATTACTAGCGCAGAATGCGCACACCAAGCCATGTAAGCGCGCATGGCATGCATGCAGGCATGCATGCATGCAGGCAGGCAGGCATTTGCGCATTGCCAATCATCCTTGCGCACTGATGCGTCGATGCCTCTCTCGGGGCTTACGGGGCACACCATGCACCAGTGGATTCGCCCCCAAGATACCACGTCATGGGCGTTCACGTGGCTATTCATGCTCCCCTCAAGCAGCATGGGGCAGTTGCTGATAGATCTGCACCGAGCTTAAACGACAGCACTGCGGTGGCAGCCGTAACGGCTACTCCACATGTGTGCAAGTAGTGTGCACCGCATCCCCCCGAAATGCGTTGTGAAACTGCGACTGCCTTCTCGGGCTGATGGTTCCAGGCTGTCATTCTGTCAGAGAGGCTGAGCTGCCTACCATTGAGGCACGCGCTGGTGCGGGTTGCTGGCCTTGCATCGGGCGAGCGTCAACCGCGCAGAAGTACAACCCAGGGTGCAACCAACAAACCCGTATGCTTTCATGCTGTACCTATGTGCAGCCCAGACCACAGCAAGCTTGCTCATCACCACCGTTGCTCGCAAGCGGAAGCGCACGGACGATAAGCGGGCGCACGTCAGCACAAAAGCGGCCGCACCTAACCAGACTCGGTCGGGCTCTGAGCCGCCCACCCCGCCTCCTCCGCCGCCACCCGAGGCCAGCAGCTCTTCGCCTACCCCACAACCTGAGCAGCAGCAGCAGCAGCAGCAGCAGCAGGGGGGGCCCGCTGCACAGCCGCAGCAGGCGCAGGAGCAAGCGACGAAGAAGCAGAAGGCTCAGGGCAGCGGCAGCAGCAGCGGCGCCAACACGCAGCCCGCAAAGACAGCCGATGCACCTCCTCCTCCTCCTCCACCACCTCCTGCTTCCGCCGGTGGTGGCGGCTTTACCCCGAGCGCATCATCCCACCGGCGGTTCCCGGTCCCGGCGTCGCATTACGTAATGAGCGTGAAGGAGATGGCCGCGAACAACTTCCCGTTGCCTGTTGAGGATCACAAGGGGCGGCTGCGCTGCCCAGAGGGGTACGTTGCAACCGCTGCTGCCAGCAGCATCAGCGTGCACGTCAACGGCAGCGGCAGCGGCGGCAGCGGCGCTCGCAGCGAGGTTGGTGAAGGCACGCGTGACGGGTGCGATGAGCCCGGGAGCAGCAGTCTTGCGGACGGCGAGGGGCACGTTGAGCGCATGGTAGGGCTGGACTGTGAGATGGTCATCACGGAGCAGGTGGGTGAGGGAGTTACTGCTGGCAGGGGCAGGGCAGCAGTACGTATCGCGGTACTGCTGGCGTGTATGACGCAGCATCTGGCGCGGCCGCTCGTGGCCGTGTTATGGCCGTGCACCTGATCAGCAGTGCCATGCTTGACAGCAAGAAAAGGTGCGGCGTACATGCAACCCAAACTCTCACATGCGCATAGGAAGGGTGAAGTGTTTGCCAAGCGTGTCTGCGCCGCCCAGAACACACATGCTTGGGGACGGAACAACAAGAGAGCTCAACAAGCACGTGTGCAGGCGCATGCTCGGGCATTTAGCAATCGGGTGCATTTACAGGTGTGTGTTCGTGACTTGCGAGCCGCACCCCTGCGCTGTTGGTTGGCTTGGATGTGTCATATATTGGTGTGTCATGATGTTGATGTGTCATGGACTCATGAGTCATGGTACATCATGCTGCAGGGTTTCCAGCTGGCTCGTCTCACGCTCGTGGATGGCGGCTCACTCGCTGAGCACCCGCGGGCGCATGGCGGCAAGCAGCAGCACCTGAAGCGCTGGCAGCAGCAGCAGCAGCAGCGGCGCGTGCTGGTGGACACCTTTGTGGTGCCGGAGAGCCCTGTGGTGGACTACAACACGCGCTACAGCGGCATCACGAGGGAACACCTAGAGACGTGCAAGACCTCGTTTGAGGATGCCAGGGTACGTGTGCTGATGTGAGGAGACACGCTTGGGGTGCCTAGGCAAAACAACCTAAAACAAGCAGCCCTTGGATTTAGATTGAGATGTTTTGCACTTGAAGCTTTCGAGCCAAGGCCAACACTCCCCTCTAGATGAGGACCGAAAATCGCTAAAGCACCCAGCTCTTAGTCAGCTTGCCGTCTTGATACGGTGCCCCCTTTACTGGCGTCCTGGATGTCAGTCGGGCTCAGCTCAACTGGGGTCCGCAAGCCAGAAATGGGAAAGGCAGAGGGTGTGGGCTTTGACGGGTGAACGTGATGCGTGAAGCACGCCAGCAGCCACCACGCTCGTAGGGCGGTGTGCCGTCATGCCCTGTATTGTTCGCATCCCCCTGGACACATAGCTTGCGCCTCACCCTCACACACGCTCACGCCCCGTCACACCTCACGCAGGCGCTGTTCCTGCGCCACGTGTCCGCCGAGACGCTGCTGGTGGGCCACGCGCTGGAGAACGACCTCAAGGCGCTGCGCGTGTTGCACGCGCGCGTCGTGGACACGGCGGCGCTCTTCCCGCACCCGCGCGGCCCGCCCTACAAGTCGGCACTCAAGGTACCCCCCGGGTTGATGCGCATGCATGTGGTGTGCAGAGTGCCATGAGGGCGGAATGCTGGCTTTCGCCTGTGGGAGGATCAGTTTCAACGCCCTTCTTGGCAAACCCTCCTCGACACGTTGAGAACATTCTCTCGACAATGGTAATACCCCCCGCTCCCTGCACGTGTGTGTGGTCATGGTCGCGCGTGTGCGTGCGTTGTACGTGCAGGTGATTGCTCAGAAGTTCCTGAAGCGCACCATCCAGGACGGCGCGCACGACTCCATCATCGACGCCTCCACCGCGCTGGACCTGGCGGAGCTCAAGATGAGGCACGGTGAGGCGGTGAGGGAGAGTGGTGCCTGGTGGCGATTAAGGCATGCATGCGTGCCAACAGCAAACCCACGATGCGGCTCAGTGAGGGGGTATGAGCGGAAGCGCGGGGCGTGCCGACCGATGGCAATATGGCAGTATGTGTATGATGTGTGATTGTATGAACCTCAAATTTTGAGCCTGTGCGAGCACTAGAAAGCCCGCATGATGGTTTGGGTGCGTCGCAGGCATGCAAGGCGTGCGGGGTTTGTGGCACGCAGCCCCGAAACCAGCATGCACACACACACACCTGCATGCGGCAGCCATCACATCAGCCCAGTGACGTCGCCATCAACAGGTGTGGTTTCTATCCTCGTACGCAATGCACACGGCACGGCCCCACGGAAAGCACACTGCATGGCCCCACGGGAACAAGATAACTCTAAACATGCATGGAAACCGGCAATTGGCCCTGCGGGCGTACGTGTATTTACACGAGCATAGCTCGGCTCTTAACACCCTCCCCTCCCCTCCCCTCCCTTCCCCTCCCTGCTGGCTCCCTCCTCCTCCACCTGTACAGGGCCGGCGTACGGCACGCCGGATGACAAGCCCGGCACCAACGTGTTTGAGGTGCTCAGCGAGTGTGGTGTGAGATCCTGCGTCGTAGACCGACCCGACGTAGTGCAGAGGTGCGTTGCGTGCCGGGAGTGAGTGGGGCGGCTGCGGCGCTGTGGGGCTGTGGGCAATAGGGCCGGGGCCCTGTGCGTTCGCCTGCGCCTGCTGCCCGTGCCTGTGTGTGGTGTGCATCACGCTCGCATGCACCCTCTGATGCAGCCACTGGGTGTGCTCAGTGTCACGACATGCGAACAGAGCACCCCCCCGGCTGTCACCCATACTGAAAGGCGAGGTGTGGTGTGTGCAGCTTGGCTTCACGGTGGGCTCTCGCGCCCAGGTTGAACCCACACAACGGGGCGTTGGAGGTGGTCGCATAAACGTACAAGCATGGTTGTAGAGTTCTGAGCGCGTGTTGCGTTGGCAGATGCACCGAGTTCTTTTTGCGGTTTTGGCCTGACTGCTTTCGCTGCCTTGACTGCCTTGTGCCGCGTTCAGGTACACAGTGGGCAACACGGCCGCGGTCGCGGTGTACACCGACGCGGACGCCTGCCAGCGCGCCGGCAGGCAGGCGGGCGTGGCGGGGACGGGCTTCGTGTGGAGCCAGCTGAGCGACCTCTCCGCATTCTACATGAAGAGGTGGGTGGGTGGGTCACGCGGGGTGCTGAGCATCAGGCGGCAGTGGCCTCTGTGCGATAGGTCTATAGGATGCAAGATTACGGTAGGATGCCGTTCGGTTTAATGGTGTCTGTGTGGTGCTCATGCAGGGGGGGATCGCGGAGCACCCTGGAGTGCCACAACAGTATGACAGCGCCGCCGTGCAACAGCACACGACTGTGCAACAGTGCTGTTGCGGGAAGTGATGTGGGCTTGTCTGTTGCTAGAATACAGAATGCTGAATGCATTGCTGCCGCCGCTGCTGCCGCTGCTGCAATGGCAGGACGCTGCTGAGGCGCCAGCAAGATGCACCGGCCATGGCCGCTGCGAGCGCTGCCCAGCAGCAGCAGGGGGTGGAGCCAGGGGGCCCTCACCTGCCTGCCCCCATCATAGAGCTACAGGAGCACGAGCAGCACCTCGCCAGCAGCCCGCGCCAGCCGCCGCAAGACACGGAAGCTTCCGGAGCGCGGCCTGCCGGGGATACGACCGGGGATATCGACTGTCCTGGAGGTGGGCCGTCCAGTCCGGGTGTATTGGATCGGCGGCAGTGGTTGGCGCAGCACCCCAGCGGTACTGCAGCTGCGCAGCTGCCTAGGTGGCCGGGCTCATCTGTAGCGCAGCAGCAGGCAGGTGGTACTGCGCAGTACCAACCGCCACGCAGCGTACTGGAGCTACAGGACGACTGCGGTGGGCAGCCCACCTCGCAGTCTGACGGCAACGGACAGCACCCGCCTTCCTTCCACCACCGTAACAGCAACAGCAGTACTGCAGGCGGTACAGGCAGTGCAGTGGGCAGTACATTGCGGCCCGAGGACTATAGTGAGGCTGCCCAGGACCGCGTCTTGGCCGCGCTGGATGCGCACTTGGCGAGGCTGTATCGTGCGCTGCCGTCCAATACGCTGTTTGTGGTGGTGACGGGTCAGGGTGACACGGCTATGGCGGCATACCGTTACGAGCTCAAAACCAAGGTGAGGGTGCGGGCCTCAGCGTGCAGTCGTTCACTGTTGGCATATAAGTGCGTCAGTGTGTTGCACCGATGCTGATGTGTGCTGTTGCATTGCAGCTGGCGTACGCACAAGCTTGTACCGCATCATGCGCTGCATCACGCAGCTCGCCATGGGCACTCCCGCCACACCCTCGCCCTGCCCTTGCCTTGATCGATGCGACGCGTGTCGCCTGCTACGTCACCTCATTCCTTAACATATCTGTGTTTATTCATCACGCTTTGGAAGGGTGAGTGAACCTCAGGCAAAAGAGCTCCAGACAAAGCTCTGAGCGGAATTTATCCACACAATTGTAAACAGCATCAAACCATCGCGCTGCTGCTGTTGCTGCCGCTGCTGCCGCCGCGTCCGAGCAGTGCTCGCGGCGTATCGAGGGCTACCCCCCCTGGAGCCCCCGCCAGGAGACAGAGTACGCCGCGTTCGTGGAGCGCGAGCTACACGCGCTGTGCTTCGCCAAGGTCAAGACGGACGAGGCGGATGGCGCTTCAACAGCGGACGTTTCCGCAGCGGCGGCGACGACAACCTCGGCTCCCGCAGTAGACGCGCCGCCCGCGTAGTGATCAATCCGGGATCAATCAATCATAGATTCATGTTTACATCGGCTGCAGCGGCGAAGCCGCTGGGGCCGCTGTCGATTTTGCGCCTATGAGCGCCCCTGTGTGCGCTCGCCCGGCCGCCGAGCAACCCGCTCTTGCGTCATGTCAACATCGCGCTTTGTGCCGCGGGCTGTGATGCAAGCAGACTCCTATCCTGGTGTGCCGGCATGCGGGGCGTAGGCGCTCGACTGCATGGGAGGCCCCAGGTGATCAACTGGGAAGCATCCGGGCATCTCGGGGATTCGCTTGAGCGCTTCCCGTGTGTGCCTCGCCCCCTCTGTGTGTGGCTATTTGCTGTGCGTCCGCCGGGTCGTTCGTCTTCCGGCAGGGCCTGCCTGTGGCTTGAAACGCGAGCCTGTATTGGGGGCGGTGCTGGGGGGATGCTGGGGGATTTCAGCATGAGGGACAGATTTGATCGATTCGCCGAGCTGACCCTGTGCTGTGGTTTCGGGGCGTTGGGCGCATGCGCTGGAGCCGAGGCCAGAGCTCGGCAAACACCATGCAACGCAGTGCTTGCTACCGTACTTGGATGCAGCTTTCAAACTGATATGTCCACTACAGCCTGCATGCGTACCGTATGGCGCTGGTCAAGTGCTGAGCCGGCACCGTATGTGCCGCCGATGCGCTGATTTCCATATCTTTTAGGCTTCTGCGGTGTGTTTACCGTACTTGCCACTCCGCCGTGCTCGTATCTGGTCTGCAAATGCACATGCCTTCGTATGGTCGTGCATGGCGAGGTTCATGATGTTTGGGGGGCCGGCGGCGGCAACCTCTGGACTGAGCAGTAGGGCGCTGGTGTGCCACACGCGCATGCACTTCATACGGTCGCTTCCTTGGCCTGCCCGTGGCTTGCTCACGAGTGCCTGTGTGTGGTGCCGTGCATGCTGCCAGAGAGTTAAGCATGTAACCATCACCACCCAGCGGTGGATTTGGAAGGTAATCTAATCGGGTTAGCACCAGGGACCAGGCATTTGTCATATCAGGCAGTTGTACATGTTGCAGCAAGGCACAGTTCCATTGCAAAGAGCCAAACCTGCAGCAGCCTGTGAGGAACTGGGTGCCTAGTCGGTGGTGCCAGTTCGTACTCAGGGCTGCACTGAACGACGACAGCATTCATCCTACTAACCGTCAGGCCTCGCGCTTTGTACCGGTAGTCCCTCCGATATGCCCAACCGGTGCGATCAGTGTCCGCGGGTTTTCTGGCTTTCCCGTAACACTTGGTAAACGCTTCCAGCAGAGTCCAACTGGGTGCTGATGCGTGCTCCTGCAGGGATGTTTACGAGGACGGTGATGAGGGGCCCTCGCTTGCAGCCCCTTTCAAAATGCTCAAGGTCATAGGTGCGTCGCGTTGCCTGGAATTCCCCCAAGAAGAGAGCAGCCAGGAAGAGCCCCTGAGCAGATACGCACGGCTATGAGGTTTGTGCTGGTTTGTTTGCACAAGCTGACTTGCGGTAGGACAGTTTTGAGCCCTGGATTCTACGTTGGCATGCCCGCAGGCACTTCTAAAGCGCTTTCCACAGGCTGGAGTGGCTTTGCTTTCAAGACCATAACAGTCTGCGTTGGAGCCGCTACTGTGTTTGGTCTGTCAAGCACGATGCTGTTTGGTGGGCAGTGTGGCCCAGTTCTGCCATTTCTGGTAAGGCCGCTTACGCCAACGCTTGCACACGCGCACAAGAGTGTACGCAGGCAAGGCTCTGAATCCAAACGCTACCGTATGCTGCAAGCTGTTGATTGATGCTCTCGCTACACTCTGTTGACTACAGGGTGGTGCAGGTGTGGGTTTCGTAGGAGGCCTTGTGCATCGCTGGAACACCGACAGTCGTGAAGCGCTGGCACTAGTGAGTGCGCGTTGCACTGCAGGACTCGAAACACGTTTTGGTATGCTCACCGGGACGTGATATACCATGGCCTGTGTCTCCCCTGCAGCATGCTGCCAACAGCATCGAACCTCCACGCCAACGCCGCAACGGGTGGCACTTCCGTATGTGTGTCGCAAACAGGCACACAGGTACCCTGACCTCATAGCATTCCACGTCCATATGGTGGAGCCCGGGGAATTGTGCTCCAAAGGGCTCACGTTCCAGGAGTGGAAAGAGGTATGCCCTCGCGCACTCTTTGCACCGCTTGCGGGTGCATGTCACACCCGTGACAAATTCTCAACACGTCTACGTGCATTCCCCCTCCCCCTCCCCCTCCCCCACACCCACACCCACACCCACGCATATATACATGATGAACTAGCAATGGACTACCTGTTGCTGTGTTCATTGTGCACCTCTCGCATGATGCGCATGCAGCGCATGCAGCGCTCTGTCAAACATGCACTCTACTTGACCTGCAAATATCGGGCGTTGCATTCTGCAAGCTCCCTCCCCGTCCCCCTGGCTCACCCACCATGCGTGTGCCCTGCGCAGGACGCGACCCACAACCTGCGCAAGAAGAGCGTGCTGGTCGCTGCCATGTACAGTGCATCGGACGCCATCACGCGTATCAAGACACAGCAGGAGGAGACGCTGGTGGGCTTGTACGCCACGGATGCAGCCACATGATACACGTAGCCCTACAGTCTGTGACGACGACGTGCTTGCTACGATGCTGCTTGCATCATGGGTTAATCTGCAGTACGGACGTTTGGCGTGTTCACTTGGGGGGAGATGCATTGGGAGGCAATTCATAGCCAGGCAGCCCGGTTGCCTGTCACTGCCACTGTTGCTGCGTGTGCATGTGTTCAAGTGAATTTACTTCCCGTTGGGCCATGCAGTATGCTTTGCGTGGGGCCGTGCAGTGTGCATGTATGTGTGCTGATGCGTGATAGTGTGTGCATGTGTGTGTCGGGGGGACACAGTGAGCAGCAGGGAAGGGGATGCCAAGGCCGGGGGGCGCGGCCACATCATTGCGGGGTGGCTTCATCGCTCCTAGCACAGGCCGCCGGGGTGTTATACACTGCCTCAATTGCTTGCCGTAGCGTCAGCCGTGCGCGTGCCCATGTCTTGTTGTGATGAAATCAAGTCAGGGTATTCCGGACCGTGCTGGTGTCCGTGTAGAGTGTAGACATAGGTTCACTGTTGTTCGTGTGTAGCATTGGATAGGTGGCAAGCTGACAAGAGCAGGGAGCTGCATAGTGCCCCTGTGCTTGAAATGGGCAGGTGCTGGCACTGGCTGCCAAGGATCCAACGCAACATGGGTGGGGTGCATGAGCCTCTCAGCTTTCCCAGCTTCTGCATGTAAAGAGGCTTCGTTTGCCGCTTTGCCTGTGCGCGGGGGTTTATGTTTCCGTGCAAAGTCACTGATACGCTCTCAAAGTGCGACCAGAAATTTGAATTGCTTGCTACCGGTATTGGACCTTCATCCTGCGGCTGGTTCTGGATGCATCCATGGATGCATCCGGAGGCCCGACACACCACTGCATGCTGCCTGTGCTCTGCGTCCTCCTGCATAGCCTAAACAGTGCGTTGTTGTGGCCGTGCAATGCCAAGCTTACATGCATACCACGGAAGGGCACATAAGCACATTGCAAGCTTGGTGGCCATTTGCTTTGTTGTGCTGGTGTGCCGCGTGCACGCCACCCCACGGCATGTGTCAATTAAACAGGTGCAATTACACTGCCTCAACTAAACTGGTGTTTGAGTGTCAAGCCTGATGCGCTGTTGTTCCGTCCACAGTGGTCAAGGGGCGGGGGAGAGAGGGGCAGGTTGAGTTCACAAGTTCCGGCGCCAGTGGTCTGGACCTCCTTGCGTTTCCCCGGCCCTGCACCCCATGGGAACGCGCTGACTACAGCGGTACGTGTAGTTCACCTGCGTATGCGTGTTTAGGAGGAAAAGCCGCCTCTCCCTAGCGTAAGCATGCCTGTGGCCATGCTGTAGCCGGTTACCTGACATACCGCAGAAGGCCATTTGCTTTGTCCAATCTGGGCCTACGGCTTTACCTTGCTCGTTCCCCTGATGCGCTTTGGGGTCTGCTATCAGTAGAAGATTTCATGAGGTGCAGATGGGGGCCGCGTGCGATCCATCACTACCGTTTTGAGGGCAGCTTAATTACACGTGTCCGATGGCGTGCACAATGCGAGGGTGGGCAAATCACAGGTGAGGTAATGCAGGGGGCATCCAGGCAGGCGCGAGCGCGTCTCCCATAGAGACACACCCGCTGCTGCTGCGCCCGCTCGACAGAGCATGAATCATGAACGGCAGCGCGGTGCTCTGGATGCGGGGTGCAAAATCGTGTTGGCGCAAGAGGTGTCAATGGAGGCGCGGAGGGGCAGCACGCATTGCTTGGTGTGTGTCTGTCGTGAGCCAGGTCCAAGCCGCATGCACGCGCAACGGGCGCGATGTGGCAACGTGCATGTGAAGAGGTACAGTCATTACGTCGAGGGGCTGGCAGGGCCGCAGCACGGCACATCATGGCACCACAAGCTGCAGCGGGGCGGGCGCTGGTATGTACAGGCGGGGCATGTGCAAGAGAAGGGCCATACCGGCCTCACAGTGCGATTAATGCAAGTGTTGGCCAGGAGCAGCGCGCACCCCAAGCAGGAAAAGGCAACCCCCACCAAATGCTCAGGATGAACACCGAGAGGGTGATGTGTACTGTGTGCAGGCAGAGGGCAGCGCGAATCTGGCGCGAGCGTTGACTGTAAGCGTGCAGCTGCCAGGGGCGGCGAGCCCGGGCCTGCTTCATCGCATGAGAGGGCAGCTGGAACGGGAGGAGCGTGCTGGCGTGACTAAGCCCTGGCCCTACTGCTGGGGTCTACCAAGCGGCTTTGTCCAACCACAGCACCAAATGTGTGCATGTGGTGATGGGGGGCGCATAGCCAGCGAGCTCATGCGGTCGAGTGCCGCGCGTGCAAACCTCATACCTGGATAGCGTGCAACCGCAGACCAACCACACCGACAACAATGCAACCACCCAACGATGCCACATGTGCACACGGGACCGCCGTTCTGCTAGCGTGCTTGCAGGAGCGACACAATCAAGTTGTCGTTGCGACGAAAAATGATCATAAGAATCGTAGGCACGCATGCCTCAAATGCACGGAACACAATGAACGGGCATTGGGCTCAAAAAGATGACCAGCATGGGATGCAAGCCTCCCAACTCGGTTCAGTTCAGCCCTGCGGCATGCACGTAGAGGAGGAGGGAGGTCAGCTGTGTGCGCAGGCGGGTGTAAAATCAATGGGGCCAGCCTACATGAAAAGCATCAAGCATGCGAAGGCCAATGATCCTTACATCCGGCCTTCATCATTACCACCTGCACACGGATATGTGATTGCTGGCGATTGCATGCTGCATGGGAACAGCTTCAGGCATGGACGCAGGACGGGGGCACAGCGCTCAAAAACAACATGGCGCATTGCCGCCCGGTGTGTGTGGGAGGTTGGGCGGAACGGTCCAAACAGAGCGACAGGACCAGTGTGGAAGATGCACACAGCATTCAGTCACATTCGCAGCACTACCCAAGGCCACAGCAAGGTGAACGCCGCCCCCTGTGCGTGCGCCGCACCCGTGCGGACCCTACTGCACAAGAAACCAAGCAATGCGGTGTGCAAAGCAGCAAAACCAGCACAATGCCTGAGGCTCTTGCTACAGCAGCGTCACGCACCCCATTCAGCGTGCACAGCATGACCACCACAGTGATTGCTTGCTGGAACTATCATTTATGTACATGCTGGATGAACGAACATGCAGTCCTCGTAGTGTCTAGACATTCCAGTAACTTGCACTGATGGATCAGATGCAGTACGGTATAAGCTGCAACGGGGTTATAGAGTTGCAAAGTTTGCTGGGTCGAGCAAAAGGTACCACAGAGAGAGAGCGACAGCAGCGCGCGCAGGAGGAGGGGAACGAGGAAAGGGGGATAGGCGCGTTGCCAACAGGGATGCGGTGCACAAAGACTCATGCAGCAAGCAAGAGGAGTGAACACAGAGACAGGCACAGGCGAAAGAAAGACAGGAACAGAGAGAGACGGAGCAGCGTTTGAGCGGTGCTAGTGCAGCTGACCACGGGGTTCTACAGTATTCGCTGCCAGGGTTCGGCAAGTGACTTCGTATGCACAGTCCAGGCGCAAGCGCGCATGCTGAGAGTCCCTCCCAGTTACAACGTCACGGACCCATCATGCGCGAGCAGCAAGCTCCAGGAGCAGGCATCCAACGGAGCTACGGGCCTGATGTGCACGCTGGAAAGCCGCGCAAACTTCAAAACCTTGCGTTGCGTCATGCAAACCATGGGCAACACGGGCAAGCGGGCAGGGCCCTGGCAGTGGTAGACGCCAACCATCAGGGTGGAACCGTCAACAACCAACACTGCAGATTCTTGACTCTGCCTGCTGCAAACACTGCCACCTTCACCTCCGCACGTTACGCCCCCTGCACCAGCAAACCCAGATCCTTCTTCATGAAATGCACACGGCCACGTTGCTTAATGTACTCAAAGGAGGTGTTGACGCCAGTACAAGACGCGCAAACACACACACATGAATTGCTCTACCTGTCATGCGTGACTGCTTTGTTGGCAGCGGGCCATTCTGATCTTGGAAACACCCGACAGCTACTGGTGCAATACACTGGTACCGCCATCAGGGTAAACCAAAACACGTTCGCAATGCACAGCACTCTACAGCAAAAAACACTCACGCATGCGCACAGGCGTGCACATGCGATCACGACATGGGTTGAGCCGTTGGGGTATGTGCAGAGATGCTGCCATGCACGCATGAGGCTAGGCAGTATTGCCAGCGTGGAAGCTACCGTGGAAGCTACTACCAGCGGGAGCCCCCACAGCACCTACGGAATACACAGCATGCTCCCATTGGGGAGCTGCCAGCTGCTGAATGCAGGGGGGTGAGGGGGTATGTGTGATGACGGGATGGGGGATAGGTGTGCCTATGCCGCTAGGGCGCTGCATGCTATTTGGCACGCGCACGTGCACAAACAAATGGGCTGGACACAGCTCTTGGCACAGACGCTCCGGGCGGGGAGCCTGTGGTACGAATGCGACGCAATGGCGACGGTCAAAGGACGAACTAAAGCACAGGACGGGGGTTCCCATCACGGTGCTGCGCCAAACCAGCAGGCTGATTTGGTTTATCGTTGGTACCGTGCACAAACTGCACGTACGTTGCTACCTGAAGAAAAGTCACTAGCAGTATATGGTTAGGTAACAATGATAAATAACGCGCGCCGGCCACATTTGGCCCGCCCGCAATGCACTGAACGCAAGTGCCTAACGCGAAAGCCAGCACGACAAGTTATCTCCAGGCAGGGCAACTCCAACACCACAAGTGCACGCGTCTGCAGGGAACAACCAGGCCACTTCAACCACACAACAACAGCTGCTGTCACACCCCAAGCGGGCAAGAATTCGCATTTGAGGGCGGTGAGTCCCTCGCGGGCTGCTTGCGCTCAATTGGAGGGTTCCCGGCCCGAGGCTGCACGGATATTTCTTGGACTAGCATCAGCGGTGGGGCTACAAGCGGCAGCAGCGTTAGACGGCATGGCCATAGTGCCGCCCTAACACGTGCACGCCCACATGCATGCATGCATGCATGCAGCGCCGCTGAAAAACCTCCGCACAAGGTTGAGCACACGCTCGCTTGTGTGCGAGGCGGCTCCATGCATTCTTGTGCGGCGCTGGTTGAGCGTGCGTTGCATGCATGTATGTACTTGGCCCCTATGAGCAGGTAATGAACACGTCCAACTGCACACGCACGCACGCGTAAACACACACAAGCGGGGATGCCGCTGGCGTTCAACACATGCTGGGATCGCAACACACGCGCGGCACACACAAAGCATGCAGGCAGTCATGTTCACGGCGATGGTGACACGCCGGATGCACTTGGCACACGGTCGGGTGTGGGTACTCCCGGAAAAATGCCGGGGGGGGGGGTATGCATATGGGCCAACGGCGCAGGTCAACACCCAGACGGCCGTGCGAATGCGGCAGCGCATGTGCCCAAAAGACTGTCGAGCCACAGCGGGCGTATTTGGGAGAGAGACGTATGGCTATAGGAAGGGAAATAACGGCGACAGAGAGAGGGTTGCGTGCATGCACGATGCACACAAAGCAGAGTGCGTGAGAGAGAGACAGAGAGACAGAGAAATAGACGTGCCAGGTTCAGCGCAACAGTGGCTCGAGTCTTGATCACGTACACCTACTTATACCATACAAGCAACAGCTGGCAGCGTTCTTGCACCGCCCAAGAAAGCTTGGCTCTCATCCGCACCCAACCTCTCTTACCCACGCACAAGCAGTGCTGCGCCAATACACTACCCTGAACCGCTCCCACCCGCGATGCCAGGATCCATGAGCCAGCGGGCTGTGCAAAGGGGCAGTGGGGCACCATGGCGTGCGCGTCTGTTGGACGACGACAAGTGTCGTACGCGTGGGCTTCCAGCCCACCTGAAGCTGGCGCCTGGGGTCCATCAGCAGCATATGCTGTCAGGAAGAGAGCCCATGGGCCCACTCATCACACCTCCTTTGGCATGTGCTGCTGCTGCTGCGGCCACCTCCGCACCTCCGCGGAAACATCCTCGGTGCCTCCGGGCGACGCGTCCCCGCTGCTGCCGCCGCTGCCGGCAGCCAAGACAGCGCTCGCGGCGCAGGCGTGCTGCTGCATGCGGCCTCCCGAAGGCAGCGCACGGCCCGACCCTGTTCTCAAGTCGTCACCAAAGGATGGTTCGCTCGCGAGCGGGCCGTGCTGCCCGCTGCTCAGCTGCGAGCAAGACAAGGATGGGCGCGACGGCAGGGGATGCCCGGATGCGGGCGGCAGCAGCACGTGCTGGTTGCCGCCCCCGGGGCCGCGGCCCGGGCCACCATCGCCGCCGCAGCTGCCGCCACCGCCACCGGTGGAAGCAGCCAAGCCTGCTTGCACACTGTTGAAGTGCACTTGCGGCTCGCTCATTGCCCGGAAGGCAATGTTGCCGCTGCTTGGCGCGCTGCTGCCGCTGCCGCCATCCCCACCGTCGTCCCCGACCGCACTGCCTCCCGTTCTACGCACTGCAGCATCAAGGAGGTCGGGTTGCAGCGGCTGGGCTTGTTGGAAGCGGTGTCCAGGCAGCTCGTCCCGAACGTCCTCCTCCTCTGCTTGAGCCTCAGCTGCTGCCACGGCAGCCGCACCTGCTCCTGCCCGTGCCTGCACGCCAGGCGCGGTCTGGCGGTTTGGGGTGGCCTCTGCATAGGTGATCGTGTGAGGCCTGGGGGACTGAAGACATGACACACGCACAAGCAAAAAAGGCATTAACCGTGTCAAGGTGCACAGCAGCGTTGACGCCTTGCAACCACCACATCACGCATGCCTAAGCGCCCACTACAATGCACGACAGCACCTGCAGGTTCTGACTAAACAGTAAGCAATTGAGTAATGCATACCGTAACTGCGTTCCACAAACTGAAATAGGCACATGCTTGACTTTGCCATCCCCGAGCGCTTACCAGTGGACGCAGTGCAGGTGGGTCGATGAGCCCTGAAGCCTGCATGTCCGAAACTGCCGTGTTGATGCCACCGTTGCCGCCACCGCTGGTAGACAGCGGCGGCAGCAAGAACATCTCTGCAAGCTCTGCCATGGAATCAAAAGCTGGCAGCTGATGAGACCCCACTGGAGATGGCAGCGGTACAATCCCCGCTGGCATGTACAGCACACCTGCCCCGCTCCAGCTCATAGGCGATAGTCCGGTACTGCTTCCGAAACCGCCCCCGAAACCGCCTACGGATGCCGACGTGGACATGGGGCTCATGCCGAACGAGGGTGACAGGCTGAACATGCCGCTGGGCGCTGTGCCTGCGGCTGCTGCTGCTGCGGTGGCAGTGGATTGCATGGTGGGATCCAAGGGAATGACTGAGTGAGACGGGATCTGGACGTGCAGGTCCAGAGGCACACGCTGCCGTCGCCTGGCAGACGCGCCCCCGTCCGCGCTGCGGCGGACGAGCGGCATGCCAGCCAGCGGCATCCCTGGCGTGGATGCATCCAGGATTTCCGTGCCCAGCAATGTGGTGGTGGCAATCGTGGCTTGGTGGCTGGTGGTGATGACGGCGGTTGGTCGTATGAGCTGCGGCGGGCGGTCGCCTGACGTGCCGCTGGAGCGGCGGCTGGCAGGCTCCGCAGCACCGACTGTTGCTGCTGCTGTCGCACTGCCACCATGCCTGCCTTGACCACGGGCCAAGGGCGCTGGCGGCGGGAGCTGCTGCTGCTGCTGGTGTGGAGGATGCTGCTGCTGGTGAGGATGCTGCGTGTGGTGCATGTGCTGATGTGGGTCGACGTCTCCGTGGTATGGCGGGTATGGGGAAGGCGCCCCATAATACGGCGAGTGCGGGCCCAGGTCGTATCCCCCCGCATGATGACCCATGCCCCCGCCCCAGTGCGGCCCCCATTCCTCATGCCCGTATGGCATCATCCCGTAGTACTGCGGTGCGGGGGGTGCATCTTCATACATCATGGGGTCCATGTATCCAGGGGGGGGCCCGCCGCCCGGGTGGCCATACCCCTCGCCGCTGCCTCGCCGCGCCATTCCCCCCGCTGCCATGTACCCAGCAGGTCCATAGGGATGAGGTGGGTAGCCAGGGTGATAGCCCGGCGGCATCCCCGGAGCGCCCGGGTGGTAAGACATGGTGCCTGGCGGTGGCATCCGCCGCATGGCACTGGGATGTGGGTACGCGCCGTAATGCGGTGGGTAGCCGGGTGGGATGGGGTACGCGTGTGGGCTGTGGGCTGCATGCGGCCCTGTAGAGCCTGGCCTGGCTGATGCTGCTGCAGCAGCCGCTGACGCGCCTGCCTGGCCCGAGCCAGGCTGCTCCTCGAAGTCATCCGGCTCCGGCCCTGCGCCTCCCATTGCTGCCGCCTGTGCACCACTGCCACCTACGTGCGTGCTGCCGTGACTGCCTCCTGAGGACCTACGAGTGGAGGCTGCTGCCGCCGCCGCCGCAGCAGCAGCAGATGGGTGCTGACCCAAATCAGCCTGCTGCTGCTGCTGCTGTTGTTGGCGTGAGGTTGAGGGAGGGAGCAGCGGCGGCCCAAGGCCGCCTGAGCCGGCCCGTTCCGAGGCAACTCCTTCCAGCTTTACTTGCATCGCGGGCTGCGGAAGCGGGCGACGCTGATATCCGTGCGGCATCTGTGCTTCTGCTGCCATGGCAGACCCCACACCGCCCTGGTCGGCGCCCCTGCTGCCCGCACCTAGCAGCCCAGCCGGCCCGCCCCCACCTGCTGCCGCTGCAGCGTGTCCCAATCCCTCCTTGTCATCGCCCGCGTTGTCATCATCGCCGTCGCCACCACTGTCGCCTGCACCGGGCGACACTGGGCCTTCTGTGTTAACGCCGCTGCCACCGCTGCCCAGGCGAGCCCCAGCCATGCCAGCAGTCCCCCCTAGCATGGCGCTGCCGCTGCGCTGGGAGCCACCAGCCCTGCTGCCACCGCTGCCCCCAGGGCCTGTCGCTGGCGTCATGCTCATGCTGGTTGGCCGGCCGCCTGACCCGATTACCATCCCTGGAGGAGACATGGGCTCGTCCCAGTGCATGGCATCCGACCCAAATCGGCTCCGTTCCCCTGCCACACCGCCGGATTGCTGTTGCCCATAAACAGGCTGAGCGGCTTGTCCGCTGCGCCCATGCATGGGTGCATCAGCATGGCCTGATGGTCTCCCGCCGAACTGTTGCTGCTGTTGCTGCTGCTGCTGCTGCTGCTGGGCAGCGCCCCAGTAGTGCGCGGAAGACGTGGACGTCCGGCCAGACGCAACGGGCCCCAGCCGGCTGTACGAGTGCGGTGGCGCGCCGGCGAGCGGGGACGGCTGGTGCTGCGTGGACCCCGGCGAAGGTAGCCCACCAGCGGCCAGCTGGCCAGATCCGGCCCTGCCAAGCGCGGTGTGTGCGGATGCGAGGTACGAGGCGTACTGCTGCGTTGACAACATTTCCCCCGGCGCATCCATTGCACCGCTACCGCCGCGCTCTGAATCTGCAGCGAGCCCTGCCTGCTCTCCCTGCGATGTCATTGGCATCGACATGGGCAGCAGCTGTTGGTCATAGGGGTATGGAGTGGGTCCTGAGAGGGAGGACGGGCCAGGGGAAGGTGAGTCGTCGCGAGCAGGCGGGGTGCCGCTGCTGTATGTGTGCCGGCGCCGCTGCGCAGCTGGGACCCCGGCGGCCGCAGCAGCTGCTGCAGCGGCACCTGACGATGCTCCGCCAGCAGCAGTTGCTGACATGGCCGAGCGTTTCAACGGGAGCAGCGAGCCGCCGCCGCTTGCCCCGCCGGCAGCAGCTGCTGCGCGGGCTTGCGCCTGGGCTAGCGATGCGCTGGCTGGCGGGAGGCGGCTGGATGGATATGAGAACGCTGGAGGGTGGGATGGGGTCGCGGATGGCCGGTCCCCGCCAGAAGACTGCTGTGGATGTGAAGGGTGGTGCGGATGGTAAAACGATGCGGGCGGTGGTAGGGGCATGCCTCCCGCAGTCGGATGGCTGCTGCCGCTGCCAGGGCTGTACACTTGCTCTGGGCCGCCAGGGTACAGCTGCTGCTGTGCACTGC
This sequence comes from Chlamydomonas asymmetrica, assembly GCA_001662385.1. Lineage (NCBI taxonomy): Eukaryota > Viridiplantae > Chlorophyta > Chlorophyceae > Chlamydomonadales > Chlamydomonadaceae > Chlamydomonas > Chlamydomonas asymmetrica. Next base: position 105,671 of record BDDA01000066.1, read on the forward strand.
TGCCTGCTGATTGCATGCCGCCTCTGGGCCCCGGCCCGCCCCGTGCGGCGTGCAGCGGCCCCGCCCCGATCTGGGTCAGCGACGAAGGTGACCCAGATCGCCGCGGCTGCTCCGCTGCTGCAATTCCACCAGGCTGCTGCTGCTGCTGGCTAGATGCCATCCTTGCAGTGCGGCCAGGCGGGTACATCCCCGCAGGCAGCGCACTGCTGGACCCGGGACCCATCCGACCATACATGGCCGGGTGGGGATGGTGGAAATGAGGCGGGGGAATGCCTGGGCCGTGCGGGACGCTCCAGCCATGAGGTCCAGGTTGCAGCGGCCCCAAGCGCCCCCCCATCCCACTCCCAGGAGGAGGACCGCCAGCCGCGCTGTAAGCGGCAACGTGTGGCTGCTGCGACTGTCTGAGCGGTCCACCCGCTGGGCCAGGCCATGCACCAGGACCTACCGGACCCCCGCTGGTCAGGGGATGAGGCCGTGAGCTTGCTGCAGGCTGCCCACTGCCCTCCTCGTCCTGAAACTGCATGGCTGATGGGTGCGGGGCCCCTGGCCCCCACGAAGGCGGTGCCGTGGACTGAGAGGGCAACGCGTAGCCAGTGGGGACGCGCATGTGCTGGCGCGCTGGCACATGTGACCAAGGCTCGTGCATGCCAGGGTAGCCGGCTGCGTGCAGCGGGTGCAGTGGAGGGGGAGGGCCGTACGCAAACTGATGCGGCCCCGACCCTGCTGCTGCACTGCCAGCTCGCTCCAGTGCATGTTGCTGCGGGGCCAGCTCAGCTGTGCCTTCCTGGCTGTGGCTGTCATCCTCACCCTCCTCCTCTCCAGCGTCCTCGTCCCCAGGTTCTGATTCAGAGCTGTTGGAGTTGGATGGGTGGCCAGAGGTGCCTGGGTGCTCCTGCGAACGAGTGGGTGAAGCCGGCAACACACAAGTGCAATTTATGTGTATTTGGGTTGGTGGAGTGGCTCAGGTGGAATCGTGGGGCAATATGTGGGACACAGGCGATTGGTCCGAAGCTGCGTTTGGCTTTGTCAGAAGCACCCGTTGCGCGTTTAGCAGGTTGATTTGCCACACGCCGCAACACAGACGGCCAGGGGCAGGCAAGCTCCCACAACAAGTGTTCCCACTTGAGGTCGTGTGGTGGCCCTGATGCAGGGGAGGACCCGCCAGCGTTTCCGCTCTCCACGGTGTCATTGCAGATGCGCTGGGCAGCAGGCGGGAGCCAGCCGGCGTTACCCAGCGCGTCCCCGGAATGCATAGTTCCCTGCCAGCCCCTTGCTATGCAAAACACCACGCACCCTGCGTGCAGCTCTGTATCGTCGAAAGTACTCGCGCACTTGCTTGGTCGATCTCAAGCACTTGGCGTGGCTGCGCGTCTCCTTGAGGCTGCAGCATCAACATGGCACCAGCATGCGACGCTTTAGAAACCACAGCAAGGCCAGAATCAGCCTTGAGCAAGCTCCATCAAACACGGCTGCTGGTCCCAAGAACCCCGCCGAAGGCTCAACGCGTCTCACACGCGTGAGCTACCTCTCTCCAAGCAGCCAGAAAAGCGTTACCTGGGCCGCTCGTCCGCAGTCCAGACTCGCTCGGCGTTCTCAGAGTACCACCTGCAAACACATGAGCATGAGGGTGAGGGTGTTGATGAGGGTGAGGGTGTGTGTGTGGCAATTGGAAGGCACACACCGGCCCGCAGGCAGACGGGATGTTGCACGTCGTCCCCGACGTACCGAGCGATTGCTTCCCCAGACGGCCTCTTTCCCAGCTGAGCTAGCTGCTGACGCCAAAAGACGTTGAAGTGCTGCCAGAACTGCTCGTTCCACAGGGCATACAGCACAGCAACTGTCAGCAGGGACCTCCCGCCTTTTGCACAGCCAGCTCCTCAAGACCTATTGGCATCCAAGGCCGCGTGCAGAAGAAACTGTGTGGCCGGTAACAAACTTGCGCTATCACGATACAGACTGATGTTAGGAGGCAACGTATGCACACGAACGGCAGCGGTATGGATTGGGGCTACACACAATGCACACACTAGCGTTTGCAAGACCCAGGAAGGAAGGTGACCTTAAACTTAAACCCCCATCCCCAGCCAAGCCTGACATACTCACTCCCACGCTGCGCCTTGGGACTCCCGCGCTGTTTATGGAGGAGCGAAAGCGTGAGCTGCTCGTATGTTCGCCACGTCCCTGCATTTAGCGCCTTGGCGGGTTCTGCCTCACAGGGGCAGCCCCGACCCCGGCTCGCGCTGTACTCCTCAGTGTTGATAGCTACAACGGTGTAGCATCGGACAAACGTACACTCCTTGCGTGTGTATGATAGCCAGTGTTAGTTGTGCGCAACAGATGGTTGTACCAGGCAGTGGAGTGGGCAAAAAGCAGTGAGCCACAGATGCGGCTGCAGGCTGACGACGTTCAACAGCAGTCAGGGAGAAACAGTTAATAGTGACGCAAACAGTTTAAGTCAAACGGATCGAAAGCCCGGCTCGTTGGTATTGATAGTGCTGATAGTCAGGAGGGCAGGTGAGAAGCTTCACTAGACACAGGTGAAGGACCCGAATTTGGATTCACAGTTGCCCTTTACTGGGGAGCAGGTGGGGTGGCAATCTGGCAGTGCTTTGGTACACCATTCCACACGCATACATCTCATGCATGCAGTGTGCCGTAGGCCCCTGGCCACATTCCCCCTCAGCGGACGTGTGCTCCCTCACTCACGGTTGTGCAGTGCTTGCTGCGATGCTTGCATCGATACGTTGCGTGCCAGAAAGGATAAGCAGCTAAACTCGTTGCAAGAAAACACCAAGGATCAGATCTCAATGCGTCGAGTGCAGGTTTGCTTGCACCGTGGTCTTGTATCGGCGGTTGTAATAATACCCCGCACATCGCCTGCAACGTGGACCGAGGCTACGTGCCGCGTTGCTACCATGCCCGTCTGCTTGCACTGGAAGGCAAGCTACCTAAGAAACTGGAGGTCTGGTACTTGGACCACCAGGTCAGGTTGGTGCAAACTTGCTACAATCCTGCGCCTTGTCGACTGCCATGGCCTAGGACATCCCAGCCGGGCAGCCCGCCGCTCACGCGAGGGCCATTACAGGTTCTGAAGCTACTGGCTGCAACTAGCGCTTGCTGAGCGACAGGATTATGGTAAAAAGCCTTCACGTCCTGTTCTGAAGGTAAAAGTGCGACGCAAGCTACTTTGAAACGCAGGCCGGTTGCAGTTGCGCCCGGTCGGTGCGTCGGTCCGTCCAGCAGCGCAGCATGTTGTGTGACGGACAGAACGAGGAACACTTAGTTAGACAATTGATCATGTTCACAGGGATGAGCAGTGTGGGCGGCACCGCCAGCCAATGCTCGCAGCAGAAATGGACGCGGACAACGCACAGTTGTCAGGGACGAGCACCCTGCTGAACAGGGTTGACGAGGTCCCAAAATTGAAAAATCAAAACTGAACCGCAACTATCTGAGCTGCTTAGCAAGCAGTTTGTACCTCATGCGAGTCGTGCCGACTTGGCAAACGGTTTGTACAACGAGCGAGGGGGGGCGGGACAGGGCACGGGCGGGCAGCAGTAGCACGCACCGTTGTCTGACTGTGCATCACGCTTACTTTTTACATTGGTTTGATAGCTGAAGTCTAACAGGCGCCTCTCGTACTGGCTGTCGTCCTTCGCCTGCACGTTATGGGCTGGTGGGCTGCTTACTGACCTCTGCATCGTTGACTTAATGCCTTGCCTGGCAACACCAAAGGGGAGACCTGATGCAAACAAAAAGTCCTATACGATCTAAATCTAAGGCAGGTATGGCGCGCGACATAGCGGAAGGACCTTCGCTGGTGTGCGCAAGCAACACAAAAATGCTGTGGCAAGCCGGTGGCAAGCCCAGGCAAGCGCATCGAGGGGCAGCTTGCAAGATGCAGCTTGAATGTCTCGCTTGAATACTATGCACGCGTTATCACCTACTCAGCAGGGATAGCCAAAGATGAAGCACCCGCCCAAATTCCCAGGTTAGCAGGAACCTCAGCGTTGGCACTGGGGCAGTCCCTTGTCTTTTGTTTTCACAGCCTTTAATGCGCTCAAGAAGTCTCCATGTGATTGACACCCGCCCGCCAGACACACTGTGGTATGCACCGCTGGCAGTGCAGTACTAGCTGCACACCTGTTAGGCTGGGTTCAATGACGGGTTTCATACACCTTAGTGTGAGTTCAACGACGGCGACTGTGTACTGTACTGCTCTGCCAAAACAAACTTGGTGTTGGGGTTGCCTGCTAACTGATACACGCTTTTGGTCAGTCCTCAGCCACACTTGACAACTTGCAGCCACCCACACCAGGCACTCTAAGTAGCACAAGCATGGCCTTGCTTTGCAGCAAAGTTGACACATCAGACCAGCCCTGCACAACGCAAGCGCTGGAAGGGGCCCCCTCAGGACTGTCATGCCCTGTCCTGCCCTGTCCGCTGCCCTCGCCCCAGGCAGGCCCAGCACTCTGCCTGCCCTGTGACGTAAGTCACCTGTAATCTCCTGGGAAAAACAGTCACTGCAATGTGTCTGTGTCTGTGGACATTTGCTCGAGGTGAGCTGCTCATGGTGCGAAGAACCTGATGCGATCAGTCACGGTCTGTTGCACAGACCTCATGACCTGCAGCGCACGATGCCAAATGCCTAACACAGCAGTGTGCAGCAGACGCCTTGCATGCAGGGGTTAAGCATATACCCGTGAACAACTCCTTATGCAGTTGCCCGCTTGCGAAAGCTCTCGCTCGGGCTTGCAACTGCTCCAATTGCACACGCTTAGCCGTACAGCGTTTATGCCGGGCGCGTGCGCGGTCAAAACGGGCCTAGGCCAACACAAAGCCGCGAAATGGCGCAGTTTGCATACAGGGCGCCCAGTGAACAATTCAGCACCACACCAGATGCAAAGCGCGTCCCTCGTAGGTCAAGCAGCAAGGGTGGCACATATGAGGTTTTGCGTGAGGCACCGGTTCGGTGAGGCACGGGTGAGGCTTGTACTGTAACAAACAACAGCGTACCGAACAGTCGCAACAGTTGTACTCCAATCTAGCGTACTATGCACTGCAGACGAATCCCGTACGTGAGGGCGCTACGCCTCCTTGAGGTACTCAAACAGCTGCGGCGCGACGTCCTGCGTCAGGCCCGCCACGCGCTTGTGGAACATCTCATACACGCTCTTGATGCCGTCCGCGCCCTTGACCTTGAGCGAGCGCACGCCCTCCCAGCCGTCCGAGCCGATGTCGGACCCCAGATCGCTGTTGGCGAGCTGCATGGGGAAGCCGGCGAGTGCGTTGTGGTCGTCCGCGTTGTGCTTCTTGTACCTGCCACGGGGACACGCCAAGGCATTGAAACCATCGCAAAACAGGTGAACCACACCTTGACGCGCTCCGCCTTGCAGCGCGTGTTGAAGTGTTTGCTCCTGGGAGGCCGTGCAGTGTGTGTGTGTGCATGCGTCAGCCCTGGTACGCGGGCCGTACGGTGCAACATGTCCCCAGTAGCAAGCAGCTCAGTCGCCCCCTCACAAGCAACCCACTGAAGACCAGCGTTCCGAAGCACATTCAATTGGTGTACAAAGGAACAGGGAATAGCGTGCTCTGCAGACAACAACTCAGAATAGGTGCCACCATCGTCGGCGTTGTCCCCACCCCACCCACCACGCGCTGACATGGGCACAGCGCGGCCGGCTGCACTACCGCCGATCCCCCCTCGTCCCCACCCACACAGACGGCCACTGTCAGGTGCAGCTTCTATCCTCACGCATATGCTCACTGCACATCCCCACAGGGCAGCACACTGCATAGCCCCAAAACAAGCATTTGAACAAATATTTGTATCACACGCAATCTCGCACCTCTTCCTGCTCTTCTTGCTGGCGTCTAGCGTCAGCGCCAAGTACTCGCCGACCTCGCTTGGCCGCAGCAGCGGGTTGGGGCGCGTGGGGGTGGTGGTGGCGGCCTCCAGCATCAGGCGCAACACCTCCTCGTGCGTCTGTGGACAGCACGCGCACACACCAGACAAGCCGAATCGACAGGGCAAGGGGAGCACAGGAGTGAACGCGCCGGACAGGAACAAGCGTGACAAGGACGAAGAATACGATCGGCACTCGGCAGCAACAATGCGTCAGTTTCCGCTCATGCACAAGTGAGCAACGCATGCCCAGCTTCCGTCTTGCGCCGGGGAGCGCAGCGCTGCGCACACCGCAGCATGCAGCAGCACACGCACGCCAGCCACACGCAGTGCGTACAGCTGCGTGTGCAGCAACGTGCCGGGAAAAGCTACCTGCGTGTGGGCGTCCACGGCTGCGACCAGCAGATTGTCGACCGCGTAGCACCACAGCTTGGACGCCGGCGCCAGGCGCTTGGCCTTGACCAGGTCCGCGAGGCGCTGCGCCAGCGTGGCGGCGAAGTCCGCCGCCTCGGGGATGGAAGCCGGCTGCAGGTGCTGCACTAGCAGCCGCAGCACCTGCGCTAGCGATGCGCAACGAGACAAGCCAGGCGGGTGGCGACATTAGCAGCGGTACGAGAAGATTTGAACACAAGTGAAACGTGTATGCTGGCTGGACCACAATCGATCCCCAAGAGGTGGCATAGGAGGGTGCGTAGTGGCAATGAGCTGGGCGGCGCTTCCACAGGGGATACCAGCATGTGAAGGGTCAGAGGCATGAGGGGAACGCAAGAGGCACTGGAGCACCCCAGCCCGTGTACGGTACCAACACCCGCCGAGGCCGATATACTCCCCCTCACATAATAATAGACAACGCTAGCAGAAGCGGGTCGAAGCACGAGACAAGCGGACCTTTGCTGCCGACAGGAAGTCGCCGCGCGCGAGGCGCTCCAGCACGAACGTCTGCGCGATGCGCCGCGCGACCTCGTTGCGCATGAGCGCCAAGCGTATGCGCGCGTGCGTGGGGGAGCCTCTGCCATACTCCGACACTCCCGGATCGGCGTCGGGCCAGTCGAGGTCGACGTCCTCGCGCAGGCTGTTGGGTTCGGGTGATCCGCCCATCTCATAGTCCACCATCAGGCCCGCCAGCACCGGCAGCATGTCTCGCAGCACCACCTTATCCGCCTCCGGGAACCTGGATAAACCACACGGCGACAAACCAACAACAATGACAAAAAAGTCAGCGCGAAAATGTCCCCGCCGAGCCCGGTATACTCACACCCACGCTGCGCCTTGGGACTCCCGCGCTGTTTAGGGAGGAGCGAAAACGTGAGCTGCTGGTTTGTTCGCCACGTCCCTGCATTTACCACCTTGGCGGGTCATGCTCAAGTCAGGCAGGCCCCCCGACCTCGGCTCGCGCTGTACTCCTCAGCGTAGATAGCTACAACAGTGTAGCATTGGACAAACGTTTACTCCTTGCGTGTATGGTACCCAATGCTAGTTGCGCACAACAGATGGCTGTACCAGGCAGTGGAGTGGGCAGAGTGGGCGAGCCGAGTTTTTGCGGCTGACGGCTGACGGCGCTCAACAACAGTCAGGGAGAAACAGGTGATAGTGACGCAAACAGTATAAGTCAAACGGATCGAAAGCCTTGCTCGTTGGTATTGAAAGTTCAGAGTGGTCAGGAGAGGAAGCTTCATAAGCACAGCTGACGGACCCGCATTTGGGTTTACCGTAGTTTAGTTGCCCTGACTGCCTTTACTTGGGAGCAGCTAAGGTGGCGATCTGGCAGTGATTTCTGGCCCGCCATTCCATATGCGTATACCTCATGCACATAGCTCGTGCCGTGGGCCCCTGGCCACATTTCCCCTCTGTGGGCGTGTGCTCACTCATTCACGGATGTTAAGTGCTTGCTGCAATGCTTGCATCGATACATTGCGTGCCAGAAATGACAAGCAGCTAAAACTGTTGCAAATAGCCGGGACAGGCACAGCCCGCCCGACGCTACGCAGCCGATGGGCGTGCGTAGCGTGCACGAGCATGTGGGCTTACACGCAGGGTGACATCCGAGGTTAAACAGTATAAGTGACCTCACATGCAAATAATCCAAGCGCTCACAGCTGCGCCATGCCAATACCACTGTGGCAGGCCCCGTAACAAGGCTTTGTCCGGCGCAATGAAGCTAGCATCATGCCCGCAAAAACTCCCATGCAGCAGAATGCCTCTGAGAAGTCCTAGGGTTGAGACAGGCGTGACACATCCCCTGGCGCACCAGGCCGCACCTGTACTTGCGGTCTCGGAGCATCTGCCGGCAGTCCACCGCCAGCTGCATCACGCGCAGCAGGAACTCGATCTGCGGCTCGTCGGAGGGCACGATGCGGCCCGCCACTGCATCCACCAGCAGCGACAACACCTGCATGCCGATAATACCAGTGCGCAAGCGCGTTTCGGTGGTAGTGCACGGTAGCCATGCCTCGAGTGCATCACCTGCTTCATCGTACGCTGCTTGCTGCCATCACCATGCACTTTGCGGACCAGGGAGAGCCCACAGCGTTAAGTAGAGCGACGCACCTGGCGGTGCATCAGCACAGCAGGTGCAGGGTTCGCATACGCCCAACCGTGACCGACAAAATTTGCTGTTGTTAAGCGTGCATACCCCGCGCCAATGCATGTTACGCCCGCCACGCGGTTCTCGTTGCACCAGCCATGCATGCATGCCATCCTGTTGTTGCCGTTGCGTTTTGCACTTTGCCTACCCGCAAAGACCCAGGGCCGCCCTCCGAAAGAGGATCATGCAGGCCGTTACTGCAGGGAGACGGGTCAAGAGGGTGGAGGGCATGCGGCCGTGGCCCGTGGACGCACCTGAGCATTCTGTACCTTAACATGCGCATGCTGAATGTGCAGTTGTGCACACTGCATGGGCCCACCACTGGCAGGCTTCTTTATAGCGCACCTGCGCTGAGAGCAGGTGCATGGCGCTGGGGTCGCGCAGGATGAGGCCCGCGTCGCCGACCACCTTGAACGGCTCCACCAGCGAGCCGCTGATGTTGCCGGCGCTCTCCGCCTCGTCCTGCGGCGCCCCCCTGGAGTTAATGCCAATAATGCAATGCACAAACGACATAGATGCGGTGAGAGGCGCGCGCGCTAAGCAAGCGACGGATGCCACAAGTGAGGGCCAGATGGATTCAAACACGAGGGTGCGGCAGCGGAAGCAAAGATAGGATGGGCAGGGCCCAGCGGGTCAAGAAGAGTGGCCGGCAGAGCTGGGTGGGGGGCGGCGGCGGTGCAGCAACACGGGGGTTCATCGCTGCGCAAGGCGGGCGCTGGGATGAAGCTTGTTGCCACAAGCGGTGCCGCAAAGCCCTCTCGCCACGCTGCAGCCAAGCACACAGCGGCGACGAGAGAGCGCCAGTATACTGTGCATCCAAGCCCGCCTGAGCCTATCGAGGCCCGAGTGTTGAGGCATGGCTAACGCTCTCGTGAGTCATGACCTCAACAGCGGGCGCGCAGCCACCCCGCCCATTTCATACGATTATTTATGCTGTGCTCACTTGATGCGGCTGGCGCGGCTGCGTGGCACCTGGTCTTCCTCGCTGTTGCACAGCTCGTCAAAGTACTCGTGCAGCTTCTCCAGGTGGCGCTCGGTGAGGTGGCCCTTCTGTATGCCGGCGTCCAGGATCCATGCCAGCGTGTGGCACCTGCGGCAGCAACACACACGCGGGCGTCGGTGGTTGCCTGCCGCAGTTAGGACAGCCGGTGACGACCCTCATGTGCCTGAGGCAAAACGCTGTGTACAGTACGCAGGAACGGACCCGATGTGTACGATTTCCGGGGCGGGTGTGGCTTGGTTGTGGCTGATGCCAGGGAAAGTGCCAGGGGAGTGCAGCGGGCTTTTTATTGCATGCAAATGGACAGCTGCGGGGTCATGCGGTCAGCGCCACACTGCAGGATTCTTTCTGCGCCCAGCCGTGCGCCCGTGTGCATGCACGCGTGCATGCATGTGCCCTACATGACGCTGAGCCGCCACCCTAGCCCTAGACTTGCATGTTGGAATGCAGGGGATAGTAAGCACCAACCACGCAGGCACTTGACGTGTGCGTGACACACACCATCATAAACCATCGTACAGCTTACTTGTCCTTATTCACGATGGGGTTGCTGTCGTCGTGCAGCGCCATGAGCAGCTGCCCCCGTAGCGTGCAATACGAGCAATCACGGATGGCGACGTACAGCTCGTTTGTGTCACGGAACTTGACCGTGCACAGCTCGACAATCAGGTTGTAGATTTTCGTGGAGGTGCCCACCATCTCCTTGACTGCCTGGGTGATGGTGCTACCCTTGCGCAGAATTTTACGCGTGATACCAAGCGGCCTCGTCTGAGCACTGAGCTGACTGTCGGCATGGCTGGGACCGTCAGGTGCCCCCGGCTTGCGCGTCGCCTGCTTAGCGAGCACCGCGGGTAAGAACTCGTCGGCTGCAAGGGCGCGCATGTAGGTTGCTGTCTCGTACTTGTACTTGCCCACGGGCGGGAGGGCATCATTCTGCAGCAGGTTTTTGTCGTACTCCCACACCTGCACGCCCACATGCCATGCACCATGTGTTAGGGTCCTGCCAGCACCACGCTGTCGCTTGTGGCATAGCTGCACAAGATTAGGCCAGCCTGAGGGGCAAGCGCACCCAAGCACTAAATGCACCCCAGGCGTTTAGGACCCGATCCTAGCACAGCAGTTCATAACCCGTTCGAAAGTTTAGCCCCAGACGGACAGCCACCCACCTGACGCTGAACCCGAGCCGGCAGGTTCTTGAAGATGTGCTTATCCTGAGCCAGCTGCTTAAGCCACTGTACCGGCACCTTGTCCAGTTGGTCCATCACAGCGAGGGGGACGTCGCTCAGCTCCGTCATTCCCAAATAAATGAAGCTGCTGCTCAGAAGCCTCTCTAGTCGCACCCTGTTCTCCTTGTCGACCTTGTCAATATTTGTCCGGGCTCCCAATTCCTGGATGCGAGCCAGCAGCGCAGCCTTGGACGACAGTAGCACAGCCTTGTGCGCCTCCAAGCGTGAAAAGCCAAGCTGGTCGACCATGCCCAACAGCGGTGCTGCCAGCGGGTGGGAGAGGTTGCATAGCTTGGTTATCTTCTTAAGACCATTCGCAGGACCCTCCTGACACAGAGTCTTCGTCACAAAATCCTTCCCAGCACCCCCAATCAGCCATCCTTGGCCCTCGCCTGGCCCCGACGACATTCTTGACCTTAGCCACACAAGCCAGGGATCCTGGATTGCCCCTCAAAAGCGGCAGCACCAAACGGAGCTGAGTACTATTGCGGCACTGCTGCCTGCTCCAGGGCAGCACGGTAGGCTGCTGCCTCTTTTCGCAGCTCCTTGACGACAGCTGCGAGCGCCTCAGGGTTCACGCCTGCCTCGATTAGCGCGATGAGTATGGACAACGTCTCCTTGTCCAGGCCTGTGTCCAAGATATTGGAGATTTCGTGTGCAATGTTCAAGGCCACCTGCGCCTTATTTGACGCGTTGTCCATGCCGCAAGTCTCGCGACGCACGTGCCAGGGGCGTGAACACGCAGAACAGCTGTATTGTCAGTACAGTAGCTGGCTGTGGAATGTGTCAGGGGATGAATCGGTAAGGGGGAAGCAGTCGTGTCCAGACGATGACGGAAGAAGCAGCGGAGAGGGACAAGGACTGGAATAGGTTTCTGCAGTATGCCAGTATAGCTAGTTGTCTTGCGTCACATATGCAGTAGTTTTGCTAACCGTGAAGCACAAGATTGGCTGTTGCCCTACAGCCAGTTGGAGTGACTGGGCCCGCAAACACTTGCAGGGATGCCACGTCCATCGGCCGGCGGCGCATTACAGCATACCACAGCATACTACAGACAGCGTGATGTGAATATGTGATGCAGCGCATGCATGGTGGTGCAACAATCAGGCCTGCGTGCGTGCGGTTACCACGCCACGCTCGGGCACCATGTTGCGCACAGCAGGGCGATCGCGCTCATCAGTGCAGTGCACCTGGGGCTGGGGGCTCATGCTGTGAGAGTATGGCATGTACTTGAGGAAGGCGTGTGCAGGCATACACGGACTGAACGTGGGCCGAGCGGGTGAGTGGGTGAGTGGTGAGCAGTCGAGCGGCCGTGAGCAAAAGGCGCCCTTATGCGACCACCCACCCCGTGACCCTGACCCAATTCGGACCCTGCCCGGCTGTGCCTCCGACCGTGGCGCACATACGTGGCGTGCACACAAGCAATCCTCTTACAAGCATTCCCCATACAAGCATGCTACAAGTGTTCTCTGCTGCTCCTGCCTGGTTCTCTTCCTCGGGGCCTCTTCTGCCTGCACTCTGCATTTCTTTTGCACTGCTCGCTTGCAGCTTTCCTTGGCGTCTTACCTGTTCCCGGCTTCTGTGGCGCTTCGTGCTGCCGTGCTGCAGGTGAACTTCCGTTTCTGCTGCCTATCGTTTGTTTTGCTTTGCCTGCTGGTTGCCTGGTCTGGCCTTGGTTGCTTGCTTGTCACTTGCATAGCATCGCATGATGGCCCCGAGGCGACGTGTCAGCCGGACGCAGCTTCAGCTCGCAGCTTCAGCTTACAGTTTCCGGCTCCTGGTCAGGTATTGCTTGGAGTACACCTGTTCTGTCACGATGTAACCCTTTTCTGTGGTGTCTCTGTGTGGGTTCCTGTTGGCTAGCCCTGTCTTGTCTTGTTCGGTAAGCGGGGTTCTGTCGGCGGCTTGTTCTTGAGGGTTGGGCAGGGCGGAATATTTCATGCATTGCACGGGGGCACTATGCAGCTCCATGCTCTTGTCAGCTTGCCACCTATCCAATGCTATACAAGCATTGCCACCTGCCCTGCATACATGCATTTTCCAGTGCCCGCTGACGTCAGCCAAATCTGGCTTGCGCCTTGCGCTTTTCAACCTGGTTCCGCAACTCGTTTGACGAGCCTCTGTCGATTCTTTGGAGCGAGGCGTACACTGACGTCGTTTTATGGATTGTGATTTTGCCCCTTGTGGACCTTTCCTAGCCTTTCGTTCGCCTTGGAATACCCAACGCACACCAGCCCACCCATTTTCACGCGCTTGGCAACGAACCAACGAGCAAGTATGCAGGCGCCCGTGTTTGGGGCGCCTGTCATCCACCGGGCTTGCGGCTTCCAACCGGTGCCCGCAATCCGGTCCAGAAACGTGGTGGTTTCCTCACAGGCCAAGACCAGCTTTGTTGAGAGCCAAACCAAAGAAAAGCGGAAACAGACCCAGCAGCAGAAAGACCGGCAGGGCAGCAGTAGCACATGGACAACCAGTGCAAGCAGCAGCTATTCTGAGGAGACGGAGGCAGGCGTAGAGGCCTTGCGAGCGCTCTACGACCTGCAAGCAGGTACGCTTCGCATCTGGGTCACGCCGTGGCAAAGCGTCGTCTGCACTCGGTCGCAAGAGTGTTGATAATGTCAGTCTTCATGCTTTGCATGTGCCTGGATGGCCTTGCTTCAGTGAAAGGTGCATCTTGCCCTGCATCCTTGGCAGCGCCCACGCGTAAAGCACACTTCTGCGTTGTGCATCGCGCAGCCGGCAAGCTCAGCCTGAGCAGCCAAGCCCAAGGCATCAAGGCCATGCTGCTGGCGGCCAAGCCTAAACCGCAGGGCGTGGCGGCGTCGTTGGCGTTGTTGCACGCGCTGGGCGAGCACGGCTTTGTCGTGGACTTTGCCACCAAGTACCTGGAGAATGGGTCCATTCCAGTGCAGTATGCTCGTGACGCTGCCCTGGCGCTCGCATTCTCGCACGTGGCATTGGTGGCGCCCAGCATGGGCAATGAGGCAGCGAGCGTGGAGTCCACCTACCTGCATCTGGAGACCGCGTTGGCTGTGCTGCTGAAGTATAACGCGGCAGCAGATGTGCAGCAGCAGCTTCGGACGTCCCTTCAGGTATGCACCAAACCTTTTTTATGTTCGCGTATGGGCGACTGTGTTGGTCAACCGTTGTTGGGCGAATGCTGTGTCGTTGGCGAGGGCCGGTCGTGTTCCTGTGCGTTATGGTCAGAGTTCTGGCGGGTTCTCTGCTTTGTCTTGGCGAGTGTGTGTGGTGTCTTTGGAACCGCACCCGTTTGCTCTCCTCGCTGCGTTGCATACTTTTTGCAGAGTCTCACGCTCGCGTACGTTGAGGAAGTGCTCAGCACTCCCGAGGGGCCCGTAGGCTTTGTACAGAACGCAAGCCAGCGGAGGAACAAGGCCTTGGCAGCACTCAAGGCTGCCTTGTGGGGAGACGCCCTGTCTCCGGTAGAGCGTTTGGAGGTCTTGACACCGCTCCGACCGTACCTGTCCGCAGCAGAGCAGGTACAAACTTCTGCAGCTGCTCCTGGTCTTGATCTGTGTATATGGCCTCCCTCACGTTCTGGTCCTGGAAAGGTTGCTGCTTGAACCTCCTCTGACTTTTGACGTTGTGTTACTCCATGCGTGTTGTGTGCCACAGATAATAATTTACGGTGCTGCTCCCAAAGGTCTACACCTGAGCGAGCAAGAGCTATATGACAATGCGCTTGCACACTTGGCCACAGCTGTCACTTCTGGGTGGCCGCATCACGTTCTGCAGGTGCGTGCATGTGATTGTGTTGGGCCTGCGCAGCGTCGCGCTCCGCTCGATGCACTGGTACCTTCTTTCTGAAATCGACCACTGCGCGACTTCTTTGTGCAGGCACACTCTCTGCTGCAGCGGGTTGAGGCGCAGAACCCTGAGGTGGACGTGTCGTTCGAGCAATCCGTATGCGAGCTGCTGCTGGGCCGGCGCGCTTCGCAGCTGGCGCCAGGCGTGTCCTCAACAGCTGCCAGCGCTGACAGCCTCACTGTTGCATCGGACAGCAGCAGTGGAATGCTTGTACAGGAGGTGCGTCAGCATTTGCGGGAGCTGTTGGACTGCTGCGCTGATACCAAGTGGTTGCTGTCCGTGGCTACTGACAGGTGGGAGGTGGCGCTTCTGCCTCTTCCTAGTATGCCAACGTCTTCTCGATCAAATTCTTGCTTCCTGCAGGCCCAGGATGTGTCAGAGCCAGGTGCAGCAAAGGAAGGCGGCTTTGGCTGGGCGCAGAGCTGGCTGCAGCTGAGCGTGCTACCCAACTTTACCGATACTTCTGGCAAGCACGTGGCACTGGATAAGTGGTACAGCGACCCCAAAGTGATGGTGCTGAACAAGGTGAGCTACGTGTCCCAATAGTATGGTTGTCAAGACGCCACTGCCTGAGGGGACGAGGGGTGGGTCCCTGACCTTAGGAACCAGCACTGATTCGCGCGCGCATGTTTGCCTTGGCGTGCAGGTGTTGTATGGCACCAACGCTGCCTGGCACGCAGCTGACTCTTTGGCACATATCAGCCACAGCAGCAGGCAGCAGATATGGTCGCTGTGGCAGGCGGCATCGCAGCAGGTGCAGCATGTGCACGCCGACCAGGTGGCCTCCAGCCTGCTGCAGCAGAGCAAGGCCGCCATCTCAGACGTCGGCCCTCGCGCCGCCGCTGCCGCAAGCGCAGTGGCGGGCGCTGTGACTGAGGCGCCCATGGCGATGGCGCAGGCCGCGCAGCGCACGTTGCGGATGGTCCCCTTCGGCCTCCCCTCCTGGCCCAGCAGCAGCAACAACAACAGCAACAGCAGCAACAAACCCACGTCAGGGGCGGTACCAGAGTCCCTGAAGCCGTCAGCAACCACAACAACCTCCACTCCGAACGCCAATGACAGCCCTGTCCAGGAAACGCCCCGCCAGGCGCAGGGTGCTACTGATACCAGAAACGGCACGAGCACCACCAGCTCGGCAGCGGCAGGTGCGGCCGTGCTTCCCGGCACTTCCGCGGCGAGCGCAAGCACCGCAATGGGCAGCGCAACGCCCCTTGCTGCTGCACAAGCAGCGCCCCCTGCGACACCCGCTCAGCCAAGCACGAGCGCCACCCACAGTACCACTGCCAAACCCGCCAGCAGCGGCGCTCACGATTCAACACGCGGGGGTCCTTTGACTGCTGCCGACGTACTGGCTGCGTTGGAGGACCTCCCGCACCACCCGGGTATGGACCCCTCTCGTGCCACCATCGACCTACACCGGCCGCGCTCGGCGGCGCTCGCCAGCATCGTCGACGAGGCCAACCAGCCGCTGTGGAGCACGGGCGCCGACGGGCGCATCCGCCCGCATGCGCGCGCGCGCGTCGTGACCGCCGCCGGCGCCTCGGCGCTCGCGACGCCGCTCTCGCGCTACAAGCGCACGGGCGGCGCGTCCGCGGCGGCCGGGACCGACGACGGGGAGTCCCCACTCATCAACCCCATCACCGCGCTCGTCTCCGGTGTGGTGGGCGTCGGTGCGGCGGCGGGCATCATGCTGCTGGTGGGCTCGAAACTGGGCCTGTTTAGGCTCCTGGGGGGACCGAGCGCGCTCGGCAGCCCCGCCATGCAGGGGCCCAGCAACGCCTGGCCCAACACGTACGTTGTGGTGTGGCCCAACAGCAGCACCGCGGCGGCCATCAGCACCGGGGATAGCGCCGCGGCGGTGCTGGCGCGTGCGCGGGAGGCGATCCGGGGCCTGGCGAGCGTGGAGGAGCTGGATAGCGCGTCGGCGCTGTCGCTGCTGCGGTCGTGGTTTGAGCTGCGGGGGCAGTGGCTGGGGCCGGCCGCCGCGCAGCAGCAGGGGCTGGTGAGCGAGATCGCGGACGGGCGGCTGAGACGATCTGAGATCAAGTCGGCGGCGCAGTACCGCACGGCGAGCAAGTGAGTGTGCAGTGACACCGTCGCGATCTTGACCCCCAGGTTTTCTGTGCGTTCAGGAACATGCTGTGTGGGGTAGGGAGTGGCAGGCTGCACACAAGCGCACGCGCGCTGCAACCCCTGCGCCCCGTCTGTCCTCAAACGCACTCACCTACCCTCCTTTGCTGTGGCTGGCTCACCTAACACACAGCAACACCGCCACCATGCCCTTTAACCACCCGTCTTTAGCCTTGCACCCCCGCACCACGTACCACGCACCACATTGGCAATGACTGGCATTGCAG
The DNA here is from genome assembly GCA_001662385.1 of Chlamydomonas asymmetrica. NCBI lineage: Eukaryota > Viridiplantae > Chlorophyta > Chlorophyceae > Chlamydomonadales > Chlamydomonadaceae > Chlamydomonas > Chlamydomonas asymmetrica. Next base: position 122,571 of record BDDA01000066.1, read on the forward strand.
CAGTCACGGTGTCCTGATGCAAGAACCACCAGAGCCGCCATGTGCCCACTTGACTGCTTGATCTGGGGCAAAAGCTTGTAACCTGCTTGTAACCGCATGGTGGTTTTTGTCATGGTGTGTGAAAACGTGCAGGTACCTGGAGTACTCCCGGGTAGCGATCGAGGTGCTGGAGGTCGAGGGACCCGCTGCTGCCGCTAGCAGCAACACGACCAGCAGCGCAGCTGGCGGCAGCGCCAGCGCCAGCAGCAGCGCGGCGGTCAAGCGCGGCGGCGCGGGCGAGTGGGTGGTGACGGCCGCGGTGCATGAGTCCGGCGCGGTGCGGCTGCGCGGCAGCGGCGAGGCGACGGACACGTTTGAGCAGTCGTACCGCGCACAGTATGTGGTAAAGCGCAACGAGCGCACGGGCGCGTGGCGCATCCTGGACTCAACCGCCATGCCCTCGGTGCTGCTGTGAGGCCTGCCAGCGGGCCCCTCACCGAGACGAGAATGCGCCCGTTGCCGTGGGAACAGGTGCACCGCGGAAGCACACTCAACATCAACACCTGTATGAATGTGTCATAGCTGAGATGCATCTCAGTGTATGTGCTGTTGACGAGGACTTCCTGCTAAGGTGGTTGGGCTTGGCACGACGACCCAGATCGAACTGCATCGCACAATCCACGACTGAACATGCGTGATGGCCACTGGGCTTCCAGTTGCGACCATTTGCAGCTGCCATTGGCCATTCGCTGACCGCTGTGCTGAGTACGGCAGTGCCGAGTAGCGCCGAACCGTGCCGTTCCGCCTTACAGAACCCAGGTTGCATGCTGAATTGCTGAGTCCCGCCACCCTTGATGCACACACCCCAGCATCCTTTAGCCTGGGTGCGAGGCTCGGCAGCAACGCAATGCGCTGCGGGCGGCAGGGTTTGGTTTGGTTGGCCCCTGTGATTGTACGCGATGCTAACCCTGATCTTTGCTGTGATCCCAATCCTGATCTGCTTACCGCAGCACTGCTTCGTGATCCGGTCCTAAAAAGTAACAGCTTCCTGTGGCTTTTTGTCCTGCTGGCAATAGACTCGCACTCTGCATGCGTTGTTGCCTCCTGCCTCCCTTCCGGTTGACCTAGTTGCACGCACATATTTCTTTTACGAGGAGCACGCAACAAGCGTTGCTCTCAGCCACGGCGCCCCCCTCCGCTTCCTCCCCCCCGTACGCGCAACTCACGTTCGCGATCCGCTCAGATCCTATCCTGTTTTGCAGCACGCACCGACGAACGCACGCCTTGACTCACTTTGTGCAGCCGCGTGTGCATAAGCTCTACCGTGCAAGGCCTGCAGACGAAGATGGCAGCTGGATTGCACGGAAACGCAGGTCTGTGCCGGGTTTACACCCGCCATCGTGTGTCACCCCGGTGAAAGCAGGCCCTAGTGGTGGATCGTCCTCAAAAGCCCGCGACTCCCTCCCTGTCCTCTGCCGTTGCATGCCTGTCTCGGACATGTTGGTAATGGCAGCTGCCCCTGCGGTGTTTCCCTAGTCCTGCCCTGCCTTCGAAGGTGTTGGTTCACGTGCCCCGCGCTAGCGGCAACCCAGTCTGTACCCAGGTCCAGACCTTGGCTTGGAAATTCCGGGGGCGGCCCACAACCTTTCACTCAACTAAACAGCGCCCGTGTCCAGCTGGGCACAGTTTGGTTCAGGGTTGCCTGCTGTACATTATTTGAAACGACTCCCTCCAGCCGGCAACGCAATCGGCACCGTTGCCAACCGCCCGCCGTGTCCCTCCCCCTGCACGCAAGACGTTTGCTTCCAGACCGCCGCTTACCAGGCTATTCATCTTGGCCTGAAGCAAGCTAATGCGCGCAAACAAGCCCGTTGCCTGGCTTGGCTTGCAGCCGCCATGCGCGTATCTATCAGGATCCATCACCAACATACTCGCTGCACCGCTTTGCACCGGGCGCGGCGTCTGAACCGTGGTAATCGCCGATTAGTGTTCGCCTGTCCGTCTTTGCTTTGCTTACCCGTACCAGTCCTGAAGCGTTCTGATGCAACGCGACCCGCCCTTGGACTCCTGGCGCCTTGCACTCATGGCCGCTACCAATCAAAGCTGCCTGTTATGTGGGCCATTATTGCCTCGGTTCCGTCCCGGCTCGCCTTTCCCCGTCGCCGCTCCCGTGTCTCTCTCACCATGCCTTTGTCGTGCCTGGTTGCAATACACAACAAGTCAAGGGCACTGTATACGTTTTGGTTTGTGCACCTATCATAGTTGAGTGCCAGGCCGTCCTGGTGTTTGTTCGTAGACTGCTTCGTTGTGTGTTGGACTGCTGCCGGCGTCTCCCAAGCTGCCTCCCAAGGGTGCCTGAGGGGCAGCGTGCGCGCTGCTTGCTTATACGCCTGCATTGACAGTTGACACGCTTTTGCGCCTCAGACATGCTGGTTTCGCAAAGCTTTCAGGAAGCCCGGTATTGTGCTATGTCCTATGTAGGTTCTGTGTGTTTGTTTGCGGTTTGTGCGTGCTTCTGCTTTTGGCTGTCGGCACCGGCTTACCTCCCGTCGCTGGTCAGGTTGTTACCATGCGTGCATGTGGGCGCCATCTGCGTGGTTGCCGCCCATGTGGATGCCATACATGCAGAGGCATCTACGTGGACATGGAAGCTGGCAGGAGCGGATGCGCGTGTGTGTGTGTGTGTGTGTGCGCGCATGTCCACTACGCATGTGTGCATAAAAAGGGGATGCGCAGGAATTCGGCACGTGAGCAAGGGGGCTGTTGTGTCCCGTCCATGTGCTCGATTGCAACCGGCCCCTATCGTGACTTGCAAGTCGTCTCGAGCGGTACTACGTTACAATTTGCTGGTGAAGAAACAACACTTCTTTCGAGTATCGCCCATCAACTTATCGTGTGTTGTGCACCGGCCGCTCTGTGGTGGCTACACTGCGTGCGGCGCATGGGCACCTTCAACAACAAAGGACACACCGCAAAACACCGCGTGCATGTTCGTGCATCTCGACCGCTGACCTCCCTGCAGTCCCCGCCCTCCTGTCTTTCGATTCCGCTCAACTTCTCAGATACGACTTTTCGTGCGTGCCTGAATGAAGTAGTGCTTGCTGTTGCATCGCCCTGCCCCCCTCCTCTCCGCCCACCCTTTTTGTCAGGGCCTGTTGGATGGCTGCGTCATTGCTTTGGAGTGTGACGAAGAATTCTGGTCCTATGTGCCACCACGACAACAACAACATTTCGATCAATCTCTGTGGGCAAAACATTCGTGATAAAATCGTGCCACAATACTTTCGATTTCTATTTGACGCCGCGTGTGCGTGACATAATCTGTATGAGAGCGTTGCCTGGCCACATGGATGGCGCTGTGCTGCTGGCAGCTGTAGGCGTATTTTGCTACTGATCCCCGAAGACACAATACGAGAGGGCTGGACTGAAGGGCTGGACTGACGGCTGCGTCTGCGTTCGCGCAAGGGCCGCAACGAGTGTGACGTGGGCTGCGCGCAGGCGCGATTTCCACTAGAGCGTGTTTGTATCAATGTACCATATGTCCACCCAAAGACGCAGCGTGGTAGCTCCTCGGCTGCTGATGCTGGTATGCTGACGGAATCTTCGCGATTGCGACCGACACGCCTGCCACCCGCAATACTGCTGTGAGTGCAGCTGCATCGGGACGGCAGGCGCGAGCTTTGCATTTTGTTAGCCGGGTGCTTCTTGTGTTCAAGGGTCCTGCTGCCCCACCCATCCACCCCTCTCTGCGCACATCACAGCATAGCACAGCGTGGCATTGGCGTCCGCACATACAGTATCCCTCCATGACGCAGCTAGTGGTGCCCCATGCTGTACTGTGCTTGTGCTGTGTTCCATAACCCCTCATGCACACACACATGGCCGCTTTAGATCGCACTGTTTTGAAGTTTTGTCGCGTTTTTGTATGTGTGTGCATTTTGTACCGCGCGGCTGGGTGTCCGCCCTATACTACCAAACATCGCCTGTCCTTTTGCTGAGCGTGGCAAACTCCGTGTACGTCCCGTGCATGTGTGCTCTGTGCGTTTTGTGCGCCGTGAACAAACCTTGTGGAACGGTTTTTGCCCTGATTGCACCGCCGATCACGGCGCTGCTCTGCACCACGCCGCCTTAACCCCTTCCTTATGACGTGTCACGTTGAGCCGTTTTGGACTTGTACAGACTAGCAGGCTCCTCGACACGCGGATTGCGGCAACGCTCGCGCGTTGTGTAGGGTCATGCTGTGTGGCACGCGCTTGCAGCACCATCGCCCCCTCCTATGCAAGTGGTGTGGCGTTGCCTGTTGGTGGGGGATGCGCCTGCACCAGCTTGAGCCAGGCTGGCGGCAGTAAGGACCGCGGGAGGCGGCCTGTGTCAGCCCACCGCGATGGGTCACCCTCAACAAACCGGCTCCGCCCCTGCTGCGGGGGCTGGCCGCTTCGCTGCTCGGCCGACTCCTCTGCCCTCACGCATCCACCACCCAACACGCTGTGCTGCTGAGCGCCGACTGCTGACACTGACCGACATGCCAGAGGCCCGCCTCACCCTGCGCTTGCCACAGGCACGGCAAAGCAGTGAATACAGCTATACATGCATATGTTCCGTTTTTGTTATGCCTGCCTCTCTCTCTGCCTTCATTCTCTCTCTCCCAAACGGTTGCGCCTGCGCAAGCTGTGCGCCGTGCAAGTGACGCGTCACGTGTAACAATACGACCTGAAGAGAAAAGCCCAAACAGATTGTCCATGCTTACGCGTCAGAGGCACTGCGTTCACATGCGCTCACGCAAGACACCCTCTGGGCACGCTCCGTCAGCATAAGGATAAGTCAATTCAGTCCGGTACTGACCAACGAGGAGGAAGCAGATCTCTGTCCGGATGCATACTTGAATGCCTGCATCACATTGTGCTGCCTTGCAGTTGCTCTGTGAGGCCGGCTGAGCCCGGAGGCATGCGCCAGGCGCAGCCTACGCTCGTACCAAGCAAGCATGATTCGGTTGGTCCCCAAACAGCCATCCACACAGGCCATTCCAGGATGCACACAGGCATTTAGTGGGAGCTCACCAGCTGAGCGTGAGGCATGGCTAGTGGCCCAGTGCAGTTCAGATCCAAGGACGAAGACAAGTTCCGCTGGCACCAACGCAACCCAAAATTGCAGATGACTGGCGTGGCCCGCTCAGGCAGGCAGGCAGGCACGCCGATCATCGATGAAATGAGTTTGCGCCAGCGGTACTACTGGCGGGGCTACTCGCCAGCTGTGACATTGTCAGCATGCCAATAAGCATATGGTATGCCATAGTAGTATATTACGCATGCACAGGAAGCGACGTGTGATGTCGCCTGGTGGCAGGTGGCAAGGCACACCTGTGCTGCCCCGTAAGCAGGGTGCAGGACGGAATGCACGCGAATGATATCCCTACCATCAATGCAGCCAGCTAGCGTACGCGATTGCTGTACCGTAATGTACTAATGTTACAGCAAGAACGGATTGCAGATTCACAGTACACTAGTACAGTACCGTACATTGCAGCTGCAAACGCTGGATTATGGGTATGATGCAGAGGATCGCAGCACCTGACATACACCCGTACCGGCACAGCTGCACAGTGCTGTTTGTCTCGCAGCCCAGAGCAGTCGCACCAGGCACGCATCAGCGACCATACAGCGTGCCATGTGCAGCCGCATAACGGCCCTAACAAGTCCAAAACGTGGGCTGGCCGGCTGGATGAGCATCCCCCGTGTGCGTATGGTCGGTATTATCGGTATCACTCCAGTAGCAACTGGCCAGTTGCTGTGACTGGGAGATGGCGTGCACCTCTGCTTGCAGAACGTTGATACCGACATAGCAGCAATGCCCTCATTGTCACGAGCCTGATGCTAGCAACGGTAGCACCCTTCAAGGTCATGGGCACGCACAATGCGCACGTCTGCTCGTCATGCGCTGCTTCAAGGGCTCGCCAACAGCCTGCTTCAACTGCTGGCTTCAACCAGTGAACATGGGGTTCACAAACAGATGCTCGCCGGCTGCTGTGGTTCCGGAGCCACGGGGTCCTGTCGCAGACCTGAACCCAAACGGAACAGAGGACGTGTTGGCCGCTGCAACAGCCCCCGGCCCTCCTGGACCTGGACGGGCCGGAGACGCCAGCGCACCGCTGCCTTGGTGGCGGCTGTTGTAGAACGCCGGGGAGTCACTGCACCGCTCAGGACCACCGCCATAATCATCGTTGTCGATGCTACCATCGCTAAGGCCGCTGCTGGGGTTGCTGTCGTTCCCGTGCACCGCGTGCACTGCACGCCCTCCCCACGCGCCCCACGCCGAACTGCTATCCGACACAGCAATGCCAGCTGGCGCGCCGGTGCCTGCACCGCCGCTGCCGGCACCAACAGTGCCTCTGGGCAGCATGTACAGGGGGTTTGTGCCGGGGCCGTCATCATTTTCCATCACCGCGCGTGCGTCGCTTCCTCGGGATGTCGCCTGCTGCTGGGAAAGCGCGGCGTTTCCACTGAGCTGCGAGCTTGCAATGCCAAACGCGCCGCCGCCGCCGCTGCTACGAGGAATGGACGACAGGGACGAGCACATTGAGTCCTGCCGCTGCAGACTGCTGGGGAGCTCGTTGCCGTCAGGTGCTGCTGCAGAGGTAGCGCCGTCCGGAGCTGCTAACAAGTGGGGCGGTTGGCGCAGCACCTGCTCACCACCCTGAGGAGCCGGCTGCCCCGACGCCTGTGCCTGAGAGGGCGACGGACACCCGTCACCGCAGCTGCTGTTGGCGCCGTCAGCACTGCCCTTCATCCCTCTCCCCCGACCGTCACATTCTCCCTCGCCATCACCACTGCCCCGGCGTTCAGCCGGAGAGCCTTTGGTAGTGATTATGGCCCGCGTGCGGATCGGCGGCATCGAGGCCAGCATCATTGGCTCGGATGGTGCATCATGCATGGCAAGCGGCATGGTCATGGCAGCATCCGGCCAGCCCACAGCTCCAGGGGAGCCCCATTCCGCTGCGGCCAGGACAACGGATTCTGCTGCCGGCGCTCCGGCACCCACAGCCCCGACCTGGCCCCCGGCCGCGTTGCTGCTGACCAGCTTGCTGGTTGTTCCACTCTGGCTGGGCCGGGCGGGCATCACAAGGCTCGGCTTGGCGCTGCCCAAGCCGCTATTGACAATCGCAGATGCCGCCCGGTCACCCCGTGTCTGGCTGCAGGACGCGAAGCTGACCATGTCCCGCTTGGGATCCATCAAACCGATACCTGCTGCACCTAATGTACCGCTGCCTGCGCCGCTGCTGTTATCGCTGTACGCGTGGCATTCTGCAAGCTGCTGCATGTCCCCGACAGCCATCGCAGCGAGGGGCGGCGCCATCTGTGAGCTCGCCGGTGCTGTTGAGGCAACCAGGCTGCCGTTGCGGACCATGCTGCACTTGATGCCACCGCCAGCCTTGGTGATAGCCGCGTTGTCGGCACAGCCATCGGACCCATCCTCCGCCCCCGGGCCTTGCTGGTGGGCGCAGCAATTGAGGTCGGAGAGGTTGCGCACGCTGTTGCTGTTGCTGGCGACCGAGCGCCTCACCGCGCGCTTGCGGCGGCCGTGCCACCAGCACTGCAGCAGCAGCACAACGATGGAAAAGCCCATCGCGGCCGCCAGGATGATCCACAACCCGGCCACCTGCGTTGTGCAGAGGATGTATGGGTCGGAGGGGATGAAACGGAACGGACCGCAGCAGGTCAGTGCTTTGTGAAGGCATATGTGAAGTACCCAGAAGCACCCCTAAGGATAAGGGGACACCTGAGCCACGCCACAGCGCAAGAGGCGCTGTGGACGTCTTGCCTTCCTTGGCTATAATTGGCCATGAAGGAGCTGTCACTTATCGTACCTGTAGAAAATTGAGCTGCAGCGAGGAGCCGTCAGCGCTGCCGTCGCAGGCTGGGCCGGTGAAGGTGAGGAACTCGCTGGTCATGTCGTCCAGCATGTTGTCGTTGCGCTGGAGGTCCACGATGGTTTTGTCTATGACCTCCACGTCGGAGGCGTCGGCGTTGACCGAGAATGCAAACGCCAGGTCCCACCTGCGGTGTTGATGCACCACATGTTCACACACATGACGCACATGAGTACATAACACATGGACGCACGGATATGTTCACACAATTCCACTCATCGCGCACCATCCACCCCACAGCTCCCCCCCCACGTACAAAGTACATACATACAGTACATACAGCACATACATACGGTACATGCGGTACATACGTGTTGAAGGCCTCCCCAACGGTGTGCAGGTCGCAGTTGATGGAGTCCTGGTACAGCACGAACGACGCATCCAGCACCAGCGCGTCCAGCGTGTGGTTCCGGAGCATGCTCAGCATGGCGGTCTCGTCGTCGCTGTTCTCCCTGCGGTTACATTACGGCAAGCAAACAGCCCACGCAGACGATGGAGGATAGCGTTAGTTATGGACCTGTCACCAGCAGTCCGTCACCCGTCAGACAGTTTTCGAGCTTGGGACCGCAAAATGCACTTAGGCAATACGGTATGCGGGTGAACGGCTGCAGATCGATGCAAAGCCGTAAGTCATGTTACGCAGCCAACACCTGTAAATGTGTCTGTCTGTCTTTCAGTTTTCATGCATGGTGGTCTTCAGTCATGATTCATAAAGATGACTCATTATGATTTATGACTCATTATGACCTACCAGGGCAGCCCGATGGACGCCACGCCGCGCTTTTTGAGGATGCTCACGTAGGGCCCCCACGTGCCGACATGCTTCCCGGGGAGGTCCGCGATGGAGCGGATGACGCTGGAGAGGCGCTTGGTGGTCACCACGGCGGCGGTGTTGGCGGTGAAGAGGCTCACCATGAGCAGGATCAGCAGGCCTGCAGGCAGTGTTCAAGAAATTTACTTCCCGTGGGGCCATGCAGTATGCACCAAACAGGCTGTAGGCAGTGCGGCAGCATGCGCCATGCAGTAGGCACCAAACAGATCGCCACGCACGCGTTTTCAGCTCCTTCTCAAGACCACGATGCGCTTGCTGCATCCCACATGCGGTGGTCCCAGATGCCGCCAGATGGCGTCTGTGCGCGCTGTGTTTCATCACATCCAGAAGGGTCGGAGCAGGAGTCGTTGTTATGAAAAAGCCCTAGCGTGGTAAACCTTCTGCTCGCTTGATCCCCATCTTGGGGGAGCATGGGCCGTTTGGCCGACACGCTCCTGATGTAACTTGACATATCAGGAAAGCTCGACGCGTGAGCTCACTCACCGTACGCCAGCACGACGATGCGCCCCGCCAGCGTGACCGGCTCCGGCTGCGCAAACCCAAACAGCGTCGCGACGTTGCGGAACACGCTCTCCTCCAGAAAGTCGTAGTCTAGGCGCCGCACCTGCGAGCGCAGCTTGCTGCGCAGGCGTCGCGCTGCGGCGGTGTATCGGCCCACGCAGCCCGGGGGGCCGGCGTCGACCGCGGCTGCGGTGGCAGCGCCGCCGCCGCCTCGCGCGATCGTGCCTGGGCGCTTGGTTGCCAGTACCGCAAACTCCTCGGCTGCGTTGATGGAATGACAAGCAGCAGGGATTGCACGGTGGGGGCGGTGGCGAGTTGCTCATCTAATGGGTGTGCACACCGAGAGACCCGTCTTGCATTCATACGCAAATGCACTCTAGGCAATGTGGCACAGACTGAGTTCACTTCGGCGCCAGTTTAACTTCCCAACCGCTCACATCCATAGGGGAGTCACCCCCCCACGAGCCAATATGCCCATTTTGCATGCCCTGGTTAGGGGTCACCGCCCGCGAGTACCAAGATGGGACTTTCATACATGGCTCAGGGGTTGCCTAAGGACCCCACGAACCATGTTCCCATCTTGGTACTCGCGGGCGGTGACCCTGAACGCTCGCCTTGAACACGCGCCCGCGGCGGCGGCGACGACGATGAGCATGATCAGCGGCAACTTTGCCAAAACTTGGTCAAATTGAGCCAGGGAAAGTGCTACACATAGCTGGTAGATCATATAACACAGATCTGTGCGTGCATGTGTGACCATGTGTACTGCAGAGTCTCCAATACAACTGTACTGCCTACAGCATGCACATGCCACCAAGAGGCCATAAGAGCAGGCATGGTTGATGCACGATGTCTAACAAGACCTAATTGAGTCTCCCTTGGCCTACCATTTCTCCCAAGTCAGGGTTTCGGGCCGTTTGGGTTTCGGGCCAGTGCCCCCTACCGGGTGACCCCCCTGTGGCTCACATCCAATCAATTCGCAAATGCAGGGCCACAGAGCATGCCGTGATGGTGTGCTGGTTGCTGCCCATGGAGCATGCATTGCATTGTGGACTGCATCAGGTTGCCGATCTATGAGTGCAAGTATGGGCTTTTATGCTTTGCACTTGACGGCCTGAGGGACCCACCTGAGTGTGCGCTTTTCACTTGGGTCTTGTACTCTCGTGTCGCATGCCCGTATGTCTCCGTTATCCACAGAAACACTGCGACCACCAGGCCGGAACACCCGATGGCAAGCCATATGGTCCAGTGGAACACGCTAAATACTGCCCAGCTGTCAGGGGTTTCAACCTTGGCTGCTACCAGGATCCGCAAGCCTGCACGGCATGATGCACGACAAACGACATGGGTCGTTAAAAGTATCAACAGGGGACGCCTGCTGCGCGTATATGCTGATGGTGGTTTCTCAGGATTCCGCCGACCACACACCTTGTTTGTAAGTGGGCCACGAGAACTGGAGTCCTGCCTGCAAACACACCCAGCCACGGCGCAGCAGGAAACAGCTTTACAGCGACACACTTTCCAAACCGTTGTAATAAGTAGACATAACGCCTGCATAACGTGAAGTTCAAGGCCTCCATCATCCCAAACTTGCCTTGATTGAATCCGGGGTGACGTCCATTCCGGCAGCGGACATGAAACAAGTGCCGTTTGCAGACTTGAGGTCGTCCTCCTGCGAAGCCAGAGCATGGAGCCGCAGCAATTACTTACACACTGGAGGGTGGTTTATTTTACTATACTGCTGCAAACTGAAGGCAGGTTGACGCGAATGCGAGTGGCGTGCTAGACATGAGAAGGACTTTGAGCGAGTCAGCCGAACTGTTCAGGTCACTGCGCTACGTGTTGCATTCTTACCATAGGGGTCCAGTCCATGCATCGGAAATAGTAGTCCCTGTTGAGTTGCAGTGAGAGTGCTTTTGCGACACGCCGAAACACCTCAACCTGCAGGCAACACTCAGGAATGCCTTGGGTTTGAAGGCAGTCATCACTTTGCTCCTGAAAAGACTTTGGCAATGTAATGTGCTATCATCAAGGCATTTACGCACTTTGCACAACTGCGTCGTGGCTTCGGACCTGCGCATCATGCAAAGTGAGCAAAGTCTTACCTGGAAACCGGATGAGGCCCCTTCGTCAGGCAAGCTACCATTCAAGTCGCAGGATACCATAGGTGTCCATGGACTGATACATATCTCTTGCTTCCCGCCTGTTCGGCTCGTTCGCACGCTGTTGCCTGACACGGTCGCCCCCGCCACAAAAAGCCACCACGCGGTAAGCCACCAGGCCTGGCTGCATATCCTGCCCTGCATTCTGCAGCCTATTCTATGTGTCAGCCATCCAGTACTATTGGGGCCTCACTGCAGCCTCAGTTACACCTGGCACACGGTTTGGTCCACACTCTTTCAGCCGCACTCAAGAATTTTGCAACGGTGAACTTTGGCAAGGTTGTTGTCTGACTGTAGACGATGTGTATAGACGATGTGTATACAGACATGAATCAAAGGGCTTGGATTAAATTTTCACCGCTGATAAGTTAGTGAAGGATGTGCAATTAAGCATGCCGTCTGTCGCGATTTGGCTGCCCCTCCCCTTCAATTGGCGCAAGATACGATATGTCTCACCATACAACAGGGATTCAGTACAACACTACAAACACATTCCATGACAGTCAGGTCAGTAATTTCTGGCATCAGTGTACACTGTACAACTGTGCATAACTTGTTGGCCCTCCTTCAGCTCCGCACATCGACGTGTCGACCAAAATTGGGTCTGGGGCCCTGGCAATTATATGCCCCAGCACAACACAGCAGGAAACATACCGGCGGTGTAAAATCCCAAACACACGGCATGCATGCACACACAACACCAGTCAAACCGCTGTCCGATGTGCCGGCAAACGCACGGCAGGCAAAGCGCGCACACGAGCGCACATGTGGTGCGAAGTTTCAGCAGCCAACCAAATGACCAAATTTTTATCAAATGGTTATGTTGGATCACCATCGGCCCGCAACACTCAACGGACATAATGGACTCCAGGGACAGGCAAGGGCGTTGCCCGAAGCATCCACTGCATGCAAGCCTCCGGGACTCGTGGTGCACTTCCGCCCTCAAACATTCAGATTTGAGACTAGCAATATTTCAAATTCCAAATCTATTGCGTGCGGCCGGTGCTGCCCCTGCTGCTGACCGTCCCTGAGGTCATGCCTTCACTGGCCAGCCGCTCGGCGTCCTCAGCAGCGCCGGTTGTGTCGCCCGCCGTCAGGCCGCCGGCGACCCCGCCAGCCCCACCAGCAGCGGCGGCGCCTGACCTTGATGCGCTTGCAGGCGCGGGCTGCTGCTTTGGCTGGCCCTCAACCTCCCCCGTGAAGGCGTTGATGCGGGCGACCACTGTTTTCCGCGCACAAACAAATGAACAAAGCCAGCAAGGGGGATCACTCCATCAGGCGATGCTGTGTGTCGTCACACGTCAGGGTACGGTGGTGGGATGCACGATGTGTTCATGTCGGCTTTGCATGCTCCCTGCGTGCTTCAGCGGCTTGCCAAATGCATGCATGATGCGGGCCGCCAGACACGAAATGCAGTAAACTGACGAGGGGCACTGGCCTCCACTGGAGTGGGTGCATCCCGAATGACAACCTCCAATGACAATTCGGGCCAGGCACTGGATCCAGGCTAGGCATCTGAATACTGCATCCACCATCTCTTCCACTCACACTACAGGCTGTGGCCTGCACGCCCGAGGTTGGGCTTGGCCACAGCAAGCAGGACATCACGACAACATGAGCCCACACCCTGCACCGCTTAAGACTTGCTCAGGCAAGTCCAATTGACCAAACAATCCAACCGAATGCATCCAATACTCCCCTGAATGCTGCCAATACATCCCCTACATGCACCCGTCTCCTCACCCGACATGTTCTTGTAGTAGCCGTTTGGCGTGCGGTCCACTCCCGGGTGCCAGTTGCGGATGAGGTCGCGGAGTGTGGCGTCCGACAGCGCCTCGGGGCTGCGGTACCGCGCGTACTCGCGCCGGAACGCCGCCGCCACCTCGCTCTCATGGCAGCGCCCGCTGCGCTGCAGCCGCACGTTGGCGAACCGCACTGCATGCAGTTGCCGGCCACATGGACATGGAGATGCAGGCACCAGACAGCTTGTGAGATCGGAGCATGAAGTGAAGTCAGCGCCCGAGCGGTGATGTAAAGTGACTTATTCGGCCAACTGTTTGCAGATTGCACACATTTCTAGAGTGTGCGGGTGTGTGGGTGTGAGAGGTTAAGCGCAAAGATTGGGTGATTGCACTTGGGCCTTTCCAGCTGCGGAAGGTATGGTAAGGGTTGGGTGATGGGACGTGGGTTGCCGCATGCTCACTGCTTCTGCGGCGGTGTGGTTTGTAGGTGCATGTGGAGTGCAGCATCATGTAGGCCAGCCAGCATTCGCGCATCCATGCCATGCCGAGGAAAATCCTGCTGCTCTTGTAAGCAGATGCGTCAAGGCAGGTGACAGCAGTCACTGCCTTCTCTTGGAGAGGAACGCACTTGCGCTGCTCAACGCACTATAGTGTTATCCCGGATCACCCAACGTGCTCTAACAAGTGGGTGTCAATAGCATGTCAGAAGATCCAGGCCCTTCCCACACCATCACCGCAGCAAGCTCACCGAAATCCACCCACTGGCTATCCAACTGAGCCTGCTCGGTCTTGTCAAGGCGAGCGGGGCGCCCCACCTCGTACACTCCCGCGGCGATGCACGCGCCCGTGCCGGTGCTCAGCGCCCTGCATCAGTGCCATATGGTGCGTGAGTTTGCACGTATGCAACACACGTGGGTATGCACATCATGCCAGGCAGGTTTGTCGATGGTAGGTGTCATGCCTTATGAAGTTATTATGATGCCAACAAAATTACTGTCAGGAGGCTGGAGAGCTGTGCCAGACCTGGCGGAGTAGCAGTAGCAATGCATGCATTTCGAATAGCTGAACACCAAGATCATGACATTGCACCCACATGGTGCAGCGCTGTACGCATGCACTGCAGCAGCAGGTGGCACAACAAGCCGCTCTGTGAACCTCATGCGAAAACAAGCGCTGAGTGGCGTCGGCCTCACCAGGTGGTGTCGCCCAGCAGCAGCGTGACCGCCGCGCTGGTGAGGAATCCGCCCAGCATGCACACCACCGCCGCCACACCCGTGAGGTACCCCGGCGCGTCGCTCACGTCCGTGATCCTGCGAGGAGTGGGCCAGTGAGTGGGTCAGTGCACACACGCACACGGGTGGGCCAGTGCACCATGTGGGTCAGTGCACATGCACACAAGGGCGGGCGCGCCATGTGGGTCAGGGCAGAGCGAGGATCTTACACCTCGCCTGCTACCACTTAGGTGGAACTCATCAGGTGGGAGGCTTGGAGGTGCGCACACCACAGTGTGCAGGCCACAGGCGCACGCCAGGCTCAAGGGGTGTAGTGTAAACAGGCATGACGCTTGCCTCCTGCGCACCCCCGTTTGCCGGACCGCGCCCACCCTCACCTCGACACCGTACGGCGCGCACGCCACGTGCTCCCCCCAAACACCTCTCTCCCCGGGGGGCTGACAAAGGTGTAACCCGCCCGACTTTCCATGAGGACTCACTGCATCAAGTAGCTGCCAATGCAGGGTTGTGAACAGGGTGTGAAACGTTGCCTGAGTGACGTCAGGGACGTGAACACACCTTATATTCAGGAGGGAGCACATGGCGTAGATGAGCGAGTCCGACGGCCTCTCCACATCCAGCTTTCCAAGGAAGAGAAGCAACAGCTGATATGGGGTTGCGTAGAAAAGGCTTGTGCCCCACAGGACGCCGGCCACTATGTCAGCTGCATGCGCCATAACGCAGCGAAAAACGAATGCTCGTGTTGACGGTGACGCGATTGCAGTGTTACATACTGGTAACAAACACGGTTAAGCAGTATGCAAGTATTTACCGGTGTCCGCTGAGGTACTTTTGTTGCAAACACGGGAGCCAAGGCTGTGACCACTCAGTCACTTCACTGCCTGCGGCCACAGACATACCTGGCCCGAAGTCCCCAGTGGAGAAGCCATCAGCGTAGAAAAAGTCATAAATGTCCTCCCTGAATACTGTCAGGCTCAGAGTCGCTGCTGTGCTGAGGACCAGGGCTGCACGCAGGCAGGCATTAATTCCCATCATCAAACGCTGTGCGCGCCTGACAAGTGGGGTTATAGAAACGGACAAAAGACAAGTGTTTTTGGCTTCCAAACACTTACCTACGGCTGCTGAGATGACTCCTAGTTTGCTTTTGGGCGGCTCCTCTGTCCCGTTGTTGTCCCCGCTTTGGCTGCGCGTCCCCACCTGTCGCTGTGGGTGGTGTCGGTGGAGTTTAAGGCTGCCTGCTGGCCCACGGAGAGCTCCTAGGGGCAAACTGCCAGAACACGCACATCTTTGTCCAATACTATGGATTCTATACTGTAAGAGGCCCTGTGTCCGACAGCGGCCAGAAACGCGTGGCCGTGCAGTCACATGCACTTGGTTCATCGCGCGCAGTCTGTGCGGGGTCTGAGGTCAAAATTAGCAGGCGCACAAGGCTAGGCTGTGAAGATAAATGTGTGCAGTGGTTTGCAAATATCGTTTGTAATGGTTTGCCAGCTTGGTTTGTAGGCAGATGGACTGAGAAGGTCTTGTCAGCAGGGGAGAGGGCACCAGGACAATTTGGGGAGCGATAGCAGAAATGTGCGTGAGGGTCATTTCCACAAGTGGCTCAGCAACAGCAAGCCAATCACGCTGTGCAGCCACGAATCCATGGCCAGCAAACCCAGCTGCGAGCCCGCATGCGACATAGCGTGCAGGTCAGCACGCATTCCACCACGCACGCCCACGCTAGCGACATGGATGACATGGCGTAGCATGCTGGTCAATTCCAATACTGGCCATGCTGGGCCCGAACAGCGTCCAGGCCTGATGACAAGGGCAACCCGTATGGCGCCCTGCTGATGGCGATTCGTAGACCCCCAGCACACCGGGCTGCATGTTGCCGGGAGGCGTGGCTGCCGCCTGTGCCACTACCATCGCCTTTCTCATTATGTAAGGCTGTATACTATGAGGAAGCATGCACGTACGTTTGCACACACCAAGCAAGGTTGCGAGCATCGCCCCTGTCAAAACTGGCAGAGGCAAATGAACGAAGGACGGCAATGGGCGGCTTACAACGCGCCTGATGCTTGAAGGAATTGCACCTTCCATGCGATGTTCGGCTCCTCAACCCCCAGGATTCAGCAATGCCCCAGCGCACGGGCCTGACCCGATTGCGAGAGCGACGTGCAGGCATGGACATGCCCTTCAGCACGGCTCGCGCCAGGGCTTGGGCACACGCTCTCCTACACTCAGCAGCAGATTGCTCTCAGCCGCAGATCGCTCCCGCAAGCATATCACTCGCCTCTAGCAGCTTAACGCATGCACATCAACGCTATGATCGCACGGCTGCTTTTACCGTGCAACGCATGCGCACGGATGGTGGCCAGCGCTGTGACATGGAGGGGAGCAGCAAGGCGACAACGCACTACAGTACCCTTGCCAAAAGCAGAATGGGGGCTCATGGGCCTTTAGGGAGAGCCCTGTTTGTTGCACACACACTCAGTGACACTCATAAATCATAATGCCTCCTGTGCAAGCTGCTTCACGTACGAGCCCATACACACCACTCAAACACTTCAGTTGGTTCACTTTCCACTCAAAATCAATCGTGCACACCATGAGCATGCACATAGGAAGTTGGCACATGCGTGCCCAGGCCGCTAAGGCAGAGGCCGCGGTCCTCCGGCCCGTAATCTCTCACTCTGGTGTTCCATTACGGCACTCTCCAGGAAGCCAGCAACACGTGCTCGTATGCACGAGGACATGTGCTGGAAGCGTGAGCGTGAAGCAGCTCCGATCTCTCCGCGCTCTAATGCAGGAACCTCTCACTCAATCAGTGCATGCTCAACTGGGTCACTGGGGGCGGGGCCAATCACATGGGCAGGAGCCAGTCAAGGCACAGCCAGCAGCCTAATCCCGCAATTAGTGCAGCACGAATCCAACCACCATGGCAAGCTACATCCAGAAAGTGGTGTAGTAGCGTACTGGGTGGGGTGCAGGCGGCAAAGGGGTGCTATGCTACACCTGTGAACGCAGCTGGGCAATCAGGTGTCAGCAGCGAGCGGACCATGCCGGGAAAAGCAAGCAATACTGGGGTGCACATTGCGGCGCAACACGGGGCCATGATGTTTGACCGTGTGGGTGGTTTCACAGACTTATTCTTCCCACAAAGCTCCTGCTGTGTGGCCTTCACGAGGCTCTTCTTGGATCACGGTTCAAGGCCGAGCGACCACATTACGCCGTTGCCGAGGCGGGCACGGGCGCCAGCATGCGGGCCTTGATTGTGTCCACGATCGCCTGGCGGTTGGCGTTGACCCACTTGACGCGCTTGGCGTAGGAGCCTGCGCGCGAGGTGAGCGAGTCGATGCCGTCCTCCCCGGCGAGCGCGCGGCCGGTGAAGTAGATGACGTTGGAAAAGATGCGGAGGTTGATGAGGTCAGGGATGATCTCGATCTCTGCCTGCGGTACGGAATGTACGGATGTAGAAACAGGGTGAACGATATTAACCTGCAAGGAAATGACCTGGAAGTGACGGCCAGTGCTAAACAATGGGGGTTAGGAACCGAAATGGGGCAGAGCATATGCCAACATTAACGAAAGGTCTTGTTGCTGCCTCTATGGTGTTCAGTGTCTCGCATCATCTTGCCCCTACCCCCCTGCCTTAACATGTGGGTCATCCTGCCAGACTAACTTCCCCAACGCACACTGCAAACTATAAGGAAGCTGCCTGCATATCCGCAGGTCCTGAGCCTTGGCAGGGGTGAGCGACGCATTTACATGTTAAGGCAGCTGCCCGCCAATACACACCACGCGTGCCGCCGTACGCACCTGCGTGAGCTCGCCGTTCTTGCCGTAACCGCTGGCGAACTCGTCAATCAGGGGGAGTGGGCTCTCTGCATACATCGTCAAGGCACGATCAATTATGGCTGAAATGGATCATGCGCCCAGGATGAGATGTTCAGGTCGGGGAGCACATCGCGCAGACGTGCAGGCCGCGACTGAGTTCATGCTGACAACCACTAATCCAATCGTTTCAAGTGTACCCGGGGTGAAACACACAAGCCTTGCTGCGTGGAATACCAGAATATTCCCTGGACTCTACACGAATACGGTATCGGTATATCGTACGCTGTGTGTGATATCCACACCGCATTTCCGCACCGCTTGGCATCATGCTGAGTGTGTACCGCATGCTTGTGTGTACCGCATGCTAGCCGTGGCCAAGCGTCTGTAGCAGCTGCTGCTCACCTTCCCCAACATACTTGGACAGAGCCACCGCCAGCTCCATTACACGCCAATCGTACGCACAGAACTGCAGCAGTAAGCAGCCAGCACACGCGTCAGCGGTGTGTCAGCGGCGTTGCTGCCGCAAGCGGGGTTCTTGTCAGACACGCCTGTGAAGCAGAGCGAGACCGGTGCACTTGCAATCAACGCCAAGCATCAAGCATCAAGCTGCAACAATGTGCTCACCTCAAAATCCAGCAAGCCAGACACATTGTCCTCAACCACCTGCAGTGCAACGAGCATGTGCGTGTGTGTCTTCAATGAGCATTGGGGTGCACACACCCGAATCAGGCAGAGACCATGCATCAGCAAGCACCCGATGCTTCCATGCATCAGCAAGCACTCGATACCCCCAACCGCGATTCCCACCCGAGGCATTTGTGCAGGCATGCAATAAGTACATGATATGAATACACATTGCAAATTGCCATGGCCATGCGATCATGCAGCAGTCATGCGGCCATGCGGCAGTGATGCGCATGTATCTCACCATGACGTTGTCGTAGTGCAGGTCTCCGTGGATGAGCTGCATGGGCAGGCCCAGGCGCTGGAAGGCCACCAGCTTAGCCTCCATGCCCCGGATCTCACCCACCAGGAAGTCAATGGCCTCGCGGCACACGTCAAACGCCGGGTTGCTCGCCACGTCCTGCGATTTGATGAATAGACGATGACCCCCACGGGGGATGTGAGCCACGACCGGGCACGCACACATGCACATGCACATACCACACACCCATCCACCTACACATCCACACACAGGTGAGATGCCCACTGTACAGCATGCATCAAGATTTTAACATACAACTCCACCAGGCTAAGATGTTTACCTAGGCCGCATGGCCCCAGCCATGACCCCGTCACATGGAATAATCCCAGGGGTCAGCCCGAGGACCGCATACGTGTACAACTGTGTACTCAGTAAGCCATGATGGGTGTGATAAGGGAGCCGGATGAGCTCCAAAGACGGAGCTGTGATGGAGACCCACGATGGCGAGGGGCTGCTGATGCATACCAGGCTGTGCGCTGGTTCCATGCACCCTCTTGCCAGCAATGCATATAGCGTAAGCCAGTCTGGCTGAGCCTAGTCCAGCCTGTCAAGCCGTTGTGCTGGATTCGGCTTTGGCTTCAGCTTCAGCACTGTCGGGCGTCACACACACTCACCCGGTAGAAGGCCTCCTTGTCGCCCTAAACCCTAAACCCTAAACCCCAAACCCTAAACCCTCAAACACCTCCTTGTCTCACCCGGTAGAACACCTCCTTGTCGCCGCCGATGGCGTGGTGCACCTTGAAGAGCTCAAAGTAGGGCGGGATGGCGGGCGTGAAGGGGATGGACACCTTGCCCTGCGGGGGCGAAGGGGTGAAGCGTACCGGTATGTGAGCGGTGGCCAACAACCAGGGGCGCGTCAACGGACGAGCGGCAAGGCCTTGCCAGCTTGCCAACTTTGACCAAGAGCTTTGTTCATGCGGCTGCAGCTGTTGGTGCCCATACGATGCCCAGGCGATGCCATGGGCAATCCGTGGCAAAAATGCCAGCAAAAATGAGTGGCAGACGAGCATTTAGCCGCAGGTTGGCAGCGGTGGTGTAGACATGCATGGAGTGTTGCATTATGCATGCGTCCTGCCTGGCCGGCAGTGCACGCCCGGACGGTGAGAGATGTACCGCACCAGACAGGGTGAATGGAGGGCTCTCAGGCATAAGCCGTGCTTGCCTCAGGTGAGGCAGAGGCTGCCAGGTGACGCCAATGAACTTACTCCCAGCATGCCTGCTTTACCATGCCCGCTTGCACCCGCTGCAAAACCGAGTGCGTGCTCGTACCGCATACGATACGTGTCAATGTCTGAATGTCATAAACATCAGTGCGTGCATGGCATGCAACAGCTGATCACCCAAGCTGTGCCACCATGCAACGTACCATGGCAGTGCAGAGCTCTCCAGTGGCCCTGCCAACTTCGGCAGGCGAGGTTGTCTTGGCCAGCGTTCCAGGGATGATTTCAAACACGCACGCTGCTGCGCCGGACGACAGCAGCTCAAACGTGTTGCCCTTGAGCGAGGGCACGGGGGTGGGTACCTTGAAGCTGAGCGTCTGTTTCTGCAGCTGAACCAGGATAGCGTGCTCTGTCTCCACCTTCTCTGTCTTATTTCCGTTGTTGTATACACGCAGGACGTAACGGTGACCGTCGCTGGTATCGATGTACTGCACGACGTTGTTCACGCCACCTGTGTCATCATCACATTTAACAGACGCTCGTTACTTATGCACACAGACACTGACCATCACAGGCGTGCTTTATCTTAGTGCGAACCCTCAGGTGTCACGTTCAGTTGATTGGTTTGCACATCGAGCACGAATGCACGGAGAGCTCAGAGCTCTTGGAGCTGCTCATAAACCCACCAGTTGTAGGTGTAGTTTTGCACGGCACACTGAAGAAGTGTGCAAGGGCCTCGTCACGTAGCGCCTCCTCCACCGTGTGCTGGCCCGTCTTGGGGGCGGCGCTCTGCTTGTGTGCAACGGCGCGCAAATCAGCTACGTTGCTAAGCCATGTGCTTTAAGCCTTAGCTCTTAGCCTCTGGTGGGTGCTAGACGCTTGCGCAGTCAAGGTTATGTTTTTCCTCTGCCATCATCATCAAAACGCCCCGATTCTGGAAGTAGGGCCTTTCGGGCCAGGTCAATACTGTGCTGTAGGCATACATCCGCGCACACACGATGCGTGCTTAACGAGCTCACCATTGGCACAACCAGTGCGCGGCGTCCAAAGCTTGCTGCGTTCCGATTGATGGCGCTGCAGCTCCTCACGCTCTGGCCCCGCATAGCAAACATGGTCTCTTTGAACAGGTGGTTCAGTTGTAAATGCAGACACTCACGACCGATACAATTCTGCACTACTCCAAGATGCAGAAAGATATGCAGCCAACCCTCCGTGCATGGCCAGTCGTACGTAATCGGACGCTTGCGGCGTACAGCACGCTTCCCAACCTGCCCTCCTCTGGACATCATCAGTTCAGTGTATTTAATCACATAAGTTCAATTACTGTAAATCATATGCTTTTGTAGCCTTTCGGCCAACAGTTGTTGGATGATTGCAACACAGTCCTTCGCGCGCAGCACTTGATTAGTGCCAACGGCTTGCCAACGGGTGACCTTGAGGCCAAGGCGCAGGCATCGTACACGGGTGAAAGTTCAAGCCCGGAGCATTGGCGTCGACCACAGCACATAATGCGAGCGGGTCTGCGTGGGCTAATTGTCACTGATTTATCTAGGGATGGTTCACACAATCACACCACGCTCCTGTCAGGCGCTCTCCTTCTTAGCATCGACGCCGAACGTGGGGACGTCAGTGAACTTCCAAATGCGCTGCAGCTCGCCTCTCTGCGCTGCAGTCCACGTCACCGCACCTGCACCCGATATGCCACAACATGTGTTCGCCGTGACTGGCTTGAGTGTACAGAGCGCAAACCGGAGCATTCATACGCAACACAGAATGGCAGGCACCAGAGTGACCAGACAAATAAAATGCCTTACCCAGTGTCCATGGGCATAAGTAGAGAAGCGCTGGCTGGCCTGCGCGGAGATAAGGTGATACACAGGTCAACCGAGGTGTAGGTGTGCGTGTGTGAGCATGGATGATTTGGAGGGTGCTTGGCCTCCGCTTGTCACAGAGCTTGCTTCCATGC
The DNA here is from genome assembly GCA_001662385.1 of Chlamydomonas asymmetrica. NCBI lineage: Eukaryota > Viridiplantae > Chlorophyta > Chlorophyceae > Chlamydomonadales > Chlamydomonadaceae > Chlamydomonas > Chlamydomonas asymmetrica. The sequence goes on from BDDA01000066.1 coordinate 144,876, forward strand.
ACCCTTAGGCATGCGTGCCACGCATGCACGGCTGCGGTGGCTAGCCAGCCTGAAGACCGGCGTTTTCGCTGGCCACAGCAGTCGTCAAATTGTGTGTTATGCTTGACTGCTCGAGCAGTTACCGCCTGCTGTTGGGTCACTAAGCATATGACAATATGTCAATATGAGTACATGAGCGATAAGCATACGGGCATGCCACATTAATTGCGTTGTTCTGTGTACATGCAGCCTAACCGCAACAGCAGGCTTACCCATGTTTGTGATGCTGTTCGCACCAAATGCAATCAGCAAGCCCACCGCATAGGCCACCTGCGGGTGGCCACACAAGCAGTTGTGGTCTTGTTTGCACAAACCAGTGTCGTTGGTTCAGAATGCAGCACAAACCGTCCATCGCGCGAGGACAACGTTGAAGTGATTCACACCGCCCGCACCAGCATCAGATCCAGAACCGCACAGCAAACCGCAGGAAAGGGCTAGCGTACTGCATGCGCATGCACCATTAACCACATTTGCATCACCCGGACTAGCATTGAAGCCAGGACGGCGCAGCAAGAGGATCCGCACGACTGGGCTGACTGGGCTGCATGCTGCACGCTGCTCGATGCACGCTTGTGCGCAAGCTTCAGTGATCCAACACTTCAAAATCGCATGCTCCACTGCTTACCATGACCGGCGTGAAGTAGGTGCGCTGAGCCAGGACAGCCTCCGAAACCGGTACCACAACCATCTCCCCCTCCCCCGACCCCTCGCTGCTGGCGCTGCTGGCAGCTCTCAACCCCCCGCTCGCGCCGCCCATAACGCCCCCCTTGCGCTCGTTCGTGCCGTCCAAGCAGTCCTCCCGCTGCTTCTGCTCGCGGTCCGCAAAGTCGTCGTAGGCGGTTTCGGCCGCAAGCGCTGTCGCGTCCGCGATCTGGTTGCCGGTGGCGCCCACCTCCAGCTGAGCGATGGCGGCGTTGATGGCGTCTGACGCGGCTACCGCTCGGCCCTTCATATCCACTGAGCGTGACGCATCGTACCTGTCACACACAGGCCAGGTCAGCCCAGACGCCTCGCCATCATCAGGTGCATCTCCTATGCGCGCATGTATGCACACTGCATGGCCCAACGTGATGCAAACAACTCTAACACACAGGCCATGCAACCCGTGCCCATGGTGACATGGTCCGTTCTCAATGCTTTGGCTGCACCGCCTGACTGGCTGACCACACACCCTAGGATTGCAGGTGATCCGCGCGGCTTCATGTTATGCAAGCCCCTGATGGAGCGACTGCCACCATGCCAGCATTACGGGCTGCTGCGAACCTCTGCCTGAGGGCGGCTGGAGGCATCCATCTGACGAGCCCAGCGTACGCACCAGCACCAGCAACACGGACATGAAGGGAAACGCCCACGGGATCACAACAACACTAAGAACATCGGGGCACCAGCACCACCAGCAGCTCAGCAGCATAGGATATGCTCTCACCTGAGCGCCAGGCAGGCTAGCAGTCCAGGGACGGCCACGTCACCCAGGCCCAGCAGGCTGAAGGGGAAGCTGGAGCCCTCGCTCATGCCGCCCGCCACGCGCGGGAACAGCAGGCGCGTGGGGCCGGTGATGATGTCGGAGGTGGCCACCGTGAGCATCACATTATCGCCTATCACCTGCAGACCCGCACAGGCGGCAGCACGGCACCAGGCAGACAGCCGCGTTGTGAGCATGAATGGAGCATGCAGGATCAAGTCACTTCATTCAATTCAGCTGGTCCGGTGAGGTAGCAGGCACGGCATGGTCTAAGGCCTTCCGAGTCATCAAGAGTGAGCAGCCATCAGCTCATGAGTGAGCTCAAAGAGTGAGCGGTTATCAGTTCACAACGTACCGTGGGTGACCCAAACACCCAGAACACGTCGTACAGCAGCAGCCCGGTCAGCAGGAGGCCTGCGGTACGGAAGCTCCTCAGGCCGATCAGCTGCAGGATGTCCCTGTTGTTCAGCCACCACGGAATGAGGACCCAGACCCAGATCAGAACAGGGAACACGAGCCACACCTGGCGAGGATTGGGTCTACGGAACGTTCCTGATGCAGGTCGGCCATAACGCGAAATGCAAACAGCAGGATTGCAACCAGCATCGCGTTGACGAGAGCCATGCAACTGCATGTCAACCCTTTTGTGCGTTGCCGCGCAAGCTGCATGGGTTACGGGTTTAGGCGCAGAACACTTGCATGTATTGATTGCGTGCTTCACGGCCGCAAAGGGCATCGCCAGGGCTTGCCTGTCCCCTTATGCTCCACGTTTTCCCTGCCGCCCTCCCTGCAGCGAGCATGCCCCCCCTGCCCCCCAGACTCACGTTGCGATGAGACACGCGATGAGGTTGTTGGTTGTGAAGTCGGTTTTGCCGTTGACCAAGTACTCAAAGCTGATCACCAGGCTCAGGCCTAGCGCTAGCAGGTCCGACGCCGCAAACTCCAGCTGCAGCCGTTCATTGTTGCCAGCATGCATACGGCACACACAATGATGTCAGTACCTTGTCAGGCCGGCAGTCGTAGTATGGTCGCCGCAACGGCAGCCATGCACGCATTGCGTTACACAGCGCTGAGGCATTTGCAGGGCGCACAATGTGTTCACGAGCCAGCAACAAGCAATTCAGCACGCCTCCATGTGGGGCGGACGTGACACATTATCAAACAAGCTGTCCAGGTTGATGAACTACGACCTGCGCCAATGTGTAAAACACCCCGCGAGTGACAAAATGCGGCCTGCCTCACCTTGTCCATGGGCTTGCCCGCCTCGTCCACCAGCGCGCCCTCCGGCAGCGCCACCGACATGCTGGGCTGGCCCAGCGGCCCCATCAGGCGGCGGCCCAGAGGGCCTGCGCGTGAAGGAAGGTGCACCTTACAGCTCGCTTGCTCGCTCGCTCACTTGCTCATTTGCACTCACGCTCAGCATTCTGGCGTCATGGCCAAGGGAAGGTGCTCCGGGCATGATCGGTTCCGTGGTTGCACGTTGTTGGTTTCGACGGATTGTTAGTGGCAGCGCATGTTTTGCATGGGGCAGGCTGACTGCTGACGCATTGATTCGAGTAAGAGCGCAACGCACTCACGTAGGTGCTTTGGTGTGCACAGATGCACCCACCTGTAGCTCCGCACAGCGCAAAGGTGCCCAGCAGGAAGAAGTAGCAGTTGAGGACGTCTTGGATGCGCAGGTCCGGGAAATACTGTGGCGGTACAGCAGTACAGCAGTACAGCAGCACAGGACGCTAACACATGCACTGTAAAACAACGATTGTGACATGGAGTTACGGGCTTATGGCTGACTAGGCGCTGAGCAGTGCACCCTGCGCGGCATCCACTGACTGGACAATGGTCATCTGCAGGCAAGAGACGGAAGGGGCAAGCTTGCCGCCGTACAGCTTCACAGCGCGGGTGTGGACCAGCCAGCCAGCCAGCCACGCTCACCTTGAGGATGAGGTACAGCCCAAACAGGGAGACGGACGCAAACACGGGGGCGAGCACGCCCTGTGGAGCGGGGACCCACACGCAACGCAACGCTGTGTTAGGGCATTTAGGGCTCGTGATGGGTCGTGGACTCCCAAGTGGGGCAGCTTTAACGCGACGGGATGACAGGAAGCTACCTGAACTCGAAGATACTGTGCCCTAACACACCTTAACTCGATGATACCCAGATGACTGATTGCATCCCAAGGACAGTTCTCACTGTCATCCCCAGTACGTCCGCTACTATGGAATGCTGTATGTATACGGTAATGCCTTCACTGCGGTACAGAACGCAGCGCCCTACTGGTGTGGGTGGAATGCGTGCGATGGAACTTGGAAATCGTTGAAGGAGAGCCTGCTTAGCAATATGGCCAATACAGCACGGTGGGTGCATGCTTGAGACCGTGCATGCAATGCGTATTCGCGTTTGCACGCGCAGTGCGCACACGCATGCACGCACGCCCCACCTCCTTGATTGTGATCTGCTGTCGTGACTTCGTTGTCAAGCCGCGGTGAGCGCCGATGTATATCGTGCACAGCGCCAGACCCACAAAGTCTGCAGCAGTGATGCAGTGATGCACATACATACACAACTCAGGCATGATGTGGGTGATCATGCACGGTTCAGGGGAGGGCAGCGGGTGGGTACGCTGTGACGCCCCCACACCCACAAAGGGTGTGCAGAGGTGCAGACGGGGGACACGATGTTGGTGAGACAGTGAACTTGGGAAGGCGCGTGCAAAGCAAACTCAATGGAGCAAACTTACAGGGCAGGTCAGCCAGCTTGTTGGTGTGGAGCACTGGCAGAAAGCCTGCTGCGAGTATCGCAAACAAGGAACCGTATGCCCAAAGGGCATCGTCCGATTGTTGCCACTCCCACGGCTGTGCAGGCTGCTGGGCGCTTGCTTCCACCTGCTCCACGCTGGCTACCTTGGTCTCAGGGCTGGCCCTGAGAGCCACCGACCTGCCACTGCATGCCGTTGACCCTGCAAGCCAGACGGGTGGCCTACACCCACAGGGCAGGTGCAAGGCGTCTATGCACAATTGAGCATGAACATAAAGAAGATAGAGTGAATTAGCCGAACAACGATGCACCTCCCTCACCTTGCAACCTGCCTGACTGCTGCGCTCCTCAGAGCTGTGCATACTGGTGCAAATTGTGTGGCCCCTGTGACCGCCACCCTTTTGGGGGCAGCAAGCCGGTTGCCAAGGCTCAGCATAGTTCCAACAACGTCAAGATTGACCCTTGTGTGAAGATCCGCACCCATGTAAAGCCTAGTTAAAGCCGTTGCTTCATCAGCTTGCCACATCATCGTGATAATTGGGGACCGCAAGTGGCAACCCTACTGAGTCAAGCACACAGACATTTCAAACAATTGTCGTCTCAATCCCCTCTGCTGTGAACTGCCCTATGTACCGACTGATTCACGACTGGCTGGTGAACCATAAGTAGCAAACTGTACAAAATGCAAGCAACCTTGTCAAGCAGCGGCAGTGGACTTCTGTCAGCCTGTACTCCGGGGCTTTTACAACCCACTGCAGCAGCAGTGCTTGGTCGCTGCCTCTCGGTGCTGTCATGGTAGGAGCATAGGGGTCACTCATCTTGAGACAAACCCTCGTTGAATCCTGGTTTGCCTCTGTCGGCCCTGCCCCACTGTTTCACAAGCTGGATTTAAACTTCAAGTTAAGTTTTGCTTGCTCTCTCTCTTTGCAGGGGCCGCAACGTAGAGGGGCAGTGCGGAGTGGTGGAGAGCTCGGTGTTGGTGCCCAGGCCGACACCAGTGCTTGACCTACAGGTGAGGCACTTGTGAAGTTTGCTTTGGGACGTCTGTCACTTGCGGCTTCGTATTTACCTTTGTATGTGGCCTAACATACTGTGCACTGGCGTTTCTGTTGCCGTTCAGGGTGAGGCTCTGCAAATGCTGGCTTGCAGCAGGGAATCTAGTGCTGCTGTCACAGCGTCTGGAGAGGTCTACACGTGGGGCTGCGGACGAGGTATGTTGTTGTCACGCTGGGCTGGCCCTGTCGTGCCGCATGTGGTCTCGACGCACGTGTGGCGCGTGATATCAAAGATGGACAGCAAGCTGCTAATGACCTATGGTCGCAGGGGGAAAGCTTGGGCACGGCAACAGCGATCCTGCCCTTACTCCTGACCTCGTTGAGTCCCTCTGGGACAATAGCAAAGTGCGCCACGTCAGCCTCGGGGAGCGACACTCGTTGTTCCTGAGCGAACACGGTGCGCTGTTTGCTTGCGGCGAGAACAAAGAGGTGAGGCATCTACCCGTAATTTGTTTTCCAACGCCCATGCTATGGCACGTGTGGCAAGGTTGTTGGCGCGTTCTCCCGGTGTCATTCCGCAGGGGCAGTGCGGGTTGGGGACCCCGCTGGAGGTGCTAGCAAGGCAGCATAGGCAGGCCTTCCATAATTTTCAAAAGAGCATACACGAAGTGGCAGCGCTTGGACGCGCTCAAGCAGCTCCCCAGCCGCACCAGCCACACGCGAGCCGTTCCGAAAACAGCACTCGGGCGTACATCCGGGGCCTGATGAACCCGCCCACCTCGGCGCAGTCGGTTTCTTACGCCGGGCTTATGCAGCAGGCATCCGCAACAAGGTACGTTGACGACCGTCCTTGTGGGCAGCAGCGCATGGCAGCGCGATCGCTGGCCCTGGGCGTCAAGTGGGCATGCCCCATGTGTTCAGACGCTCTGAGCTGCAACGCTCATGTACTCTCATCTGCACGCTCTGGAGGTTGTTGGTCTGGCCGCGGGCTCACACAGCCGCGACCTGCGCCTTGCACCCCCTGCACCCTGCATCCTGCACCTTGAATCCCTGCACCCTGCACCCCACACCTTTTGCACGCCTGCGCCCTGCATCCCACGCCTTGCCTGCCTTGCCTCCCTGCATGCTGTCAACTCAAGGCCATGCTGTGCTGCAACGCTGGCGTGGATACACCCTGCACACTGGCAACTCAAGGCCGTGCTGTGCTGCGAATGCTGGCATGGGTGCACCCTGCATGTTGACAACTCAAGGCCATGCTGTGCTGCAAACGCTGGCATGTGGGTACAGGAGCACAGCCTGGGCCACTACCGACAGTATGCTGCCCACTCCGCGCGTCGTACCCTCCGCGGACGGCGCGCGCCTGGCGCTCGGCTTCGGCGGGTTTGACCAGGAGACGCACTTCAAGCGTGCGGGCCTGGAGCCCGGCCAGCACCCCACGCCGGTGCGGCTGGGGCGCGACACGCACCCGCTGATGTCGTGGTACCACCGCGCCGACTCGCAAAGTGAGCGCAGGGGGTGTGCTGTGCCCCGCGTGTGTGGGTTGAGGGTTAGGGTTGCAGCTGCAGGGGGCGGCCCTGTGCAGTGTGGTCACAGCATTCCGTTTGATGCCGCGCCCTCTGAGGCTGGCAGTGTTGGGTTGCTGTGCGCGCATGTTCTATGTGTGCGAAAGAGGCTGCATGGGGCCATGCAGTGTGACTCCCATGGAGCCATGTCGGCTGTCTTGTTGGCTGTCGTAAATACTCTCTGCTTGGCCTCCTCAAGTTTCACGTAATTGAAAGTACGATCACGCACCCTCAGCATTACCTTGGTGCCATGCCTGCCTGAGCGCTGAGGGCGCACTTGGACCCAGCCCGGACCTGCTCACCTCCGCGCGCAAGTACGCATTGTGTACGCGTGCAGCATCGGAAGCCGTGTGGAAGGCGTTTGACGTCCGTCCTGTCTTGCTCCATGCATTCATCCGCGCGCTGTGCAATCACAGTGCCGGACATGCTGCCCAACGTGTCCGGGCTGGGTGATGAGCTGGTGGTGGGCGTGAGCGCGTCGCGATACTTCAGCGCTGCCGTCACTGCCGCGCGCGAGGTGTGGACCTGGGGCGCCTGCTACAACGGAGCGCTGGGCACCAACAGCAGCTGGAGCACGTCCGCTGAGGTACGCGCTGCTGTGCAGAGAGCGCGTGTGCGGTGGCTGCGAGGTGGAGGCGGGCGTCCGCGCCACGTGTGATCTTGCTGCATGCGCTGTTGTGTGGCCTTAACCTGCATGTATGAGGGAGCCATACCTGTGTCCGCTCAGCTTACGCAAACAGATGCAGGAGGTCCTGCACGCTTGAAAGAGATGTAAGAGTTGCTTTGGTGTTTGTGTGTCAGGCATGGATGCAAGACGCGTGCGTGTGTGCATGCATGGGTGGGTGGGTGAGTGCATGCACGCCATGAGCTATGCGTCACGTGTGGTCTTGCATGTGTGCGCAGCGTGTGACGGGGCCGCTGGCGCACGCGATTGAGGAGCAGGGCGGTGCGGTGGCGGTGGCGGCGGGCGGCACCTTCTGCGTCGCGCTCACGACCTCCGGCAAGGCCATCGTCTGGTGAGTGAGCTATGCCGCCTACGGGCGTGTTGTCGGCCTTGGCTAGACACCTCAAGTGTAAACACGCTACTCCAGAGCATGCAATTTCCCCCATACGATGTGAGTTGCATGTGCTTGTGTGCACCTGTGCAATCGCTGCGATCCATTTGGCTTTTCCTTGGGACAATTTATATGACCTGTGGGCGACGACCACACATGCTTGGGTGCATAAGCTACAATACGTTACGTGTGCATGCGGGTTTTGCTGAACCTGTGGGCGATTGGTGTGGCTCCGGCAATGTGTTTGGCCCGCAGGGGGAAGCTGCAAGGAGGACGCAAGAGTGCAGGGCTTGCATCCAGTAACAGCAGCGCCAGCGCCAGCAGCGGCAACGGCATCGGCGGCACGCTGTCCCTCACCAACGGCAGTGTGACAATGAGCCACGACGGCCATCGCACGCTGGCGGGTGTGGTGCCGGGCCTCCCGCACCTGACCCACATCGCCGCGGGGCAGCAGCACGCGCTGCTGAGCGACGGACACACCGTGTGGGGCATCGGGCGCTGGATGGGCAGGTAGGCCTGCCATCAACACGTGTATTTCGCGGCGTGAGCACACGCATGTGTGTTCAGTGCCTGAGCTAGTGGCTGAGCAGACTGCGGTCGGCAGTCGCGGTCGCACATGACTGGCATAGTGGCATTCCTTGGACAGTTCACTGGGGCATGCATGCAGTGATGCGGCTGATATGCGTGTGTTTGTCTGCGTGTGTGTTGCTACAGGGATGGGGACGAGGTGGGATCGGCACACTGGAGCGAGCCGCGCCAGCTGCTCACGCTGCCGCCCGGCGAGTCACTCAAGTCGCTCGTTGCCGGCCCGCACGCCTCCGCGGCCGTCACCACATCCGGCGAGCTCTACATGTGGGGCCGCGTGCTGGACCGCCACCACGTGGACGGCCTGGTCAGGCGCTACACGCAGACGCAGGCGCAGCAGCAGCACCACCACCTGCTGATGCGTGCTCTGGACACCGAGGCGGCGGAGGGGATGGACCTGCGCTGGCCGGGTTTCGGGGCTGACGTGCCCACCAAGGTGACGGGCCTGTCGGGGCCCGTGCTGGCTGTGGGGCTGGGCGGCTGGCATGCGATGGTGCACATCGCTTAGGCAGCCCTGCTGCTCATTCGCTGTGTTGATGATCCCCCTTCCTCGCACAATGGCGTGTGATGTGGAGGATCGACAGGATTTGGAGGATCCCGACCCGCGGGAATGCGGCAGGTGTATGATCCCCGTAGCACACACACCTTGCATGTGTACCAGTAGCAATTGCTGGGTCCGTTGCAACTGCTGCACATGCGAGGTGTGCTACAGGGGGATGAGACATGCGCGGCATTTGCCTGGCCAAGGGGCAGCTGGTGCTGCACAGTGACGGTCGCGGTTTCCGTCTGCGCTGGCGCACTGTATATGCGGGGAATGTTGCGTATTCAGTGCGAAAGCGCCGACGGCAGGCGCGAACGTCACAGTGCAGCACCAGCTGCCCCTTTGCACCACCGCTGCGCTTGCGTGCGCTGTTTTGCCAGGTTTCCGGCCGGCGGCAGGCACTCAACGGAACCACAATGTTTCTTATGCGCGACACACACACTCGTCACGTTGCTTCCCGAGCATTGCTGCATGATTGTCTTGCTGCCATGCGTCACCATCCTGATTGAACAGTGCCGATTACTACCCTAATATGTGCATGCTCGCACTAGCACTCCATGTAGTGTTTTGACCTGGGTCCCGAACAAATTGTGCGCTTGGATGGTTGCTGGTAGCAGCAGTTCACCGTGCATGTGGCTGGTGGCAGCGCCGGCACACACAGTGTTGTCGCACACACAGTGTTGTCGCACGCATAGTGTTGTCGCACGCATAGTGTTGTCAACAGCAGCATCCTGCTGCCACTCAGCACCCCTTCCCATTGCTCAGTGCTGCCACTCAAAAGGCGATACCGCTCATCCTCAACCGCACCCGCCGGCAGTGAGCCCTTCACATCACCGCTCCCCGCTCGTTTGGCTTTATTTCATGCATTTATCGTTGCATGGGACTTGCTGCGACGTGTACATACCGCAGCATGCAATTTTGCAGGGCTATCGACAATGCGTGAATGGGGTGCGGTACGGTACTGGGTGCAGCAGTGCTCTGTGCTGTTATGTTGGAGTGATGTTCGCCATAGCTTTGCGCGACGGACGGTTTGCCGTGCCTGCATGTGTATATCAAGCATCATGATGAATATTTGTGCTGGTTTGCCTGAATTGCCAATCCCAGCAGCAGTCGGGCCTGCGCTTCGTATTCTTTTGCGGCTGAGCCAGCATAGCGAACACTGCGCTCGTGTGTAGCGGTTGGCATTTGCCTCCTGTACCTTGACCCATGTGGACTGTACATTATCTTCAAAGCCTTATAGCGCAGTGTTCTGCTAGACACTAAGTTGAAAGCTTGCATCGTGTTGTGGGTGCAACTGGTTGTGTGGCAGTGTGCCGGTGTGGGGCATTTGCGGGACGCGAGCGGTTGAGCATAGACGTCAATTCGTATTCACCCTGTGCGCTCTCATCATCACGTTATTGCTGGAATTGTCCGTCGCTTGCAAGAGCTGAAAAGTCCTTTACCTGTGAGAAACTGTAACGAACTGGGCCTCGCTAAGCCTTCTCCGAACTGACCCACACCTCAGCGCAGACAAGGCACAAGCCTGTGCGAAGCCCATACAAATGTCCGTACAACAAGCAGGGTTTCAGGCGAATATGCGACATATAATGGCACACGCAGCTCAGCCAAACCCTGTACCATTTGAGGAGCGACAAAGCGGAACGCTTGTGACAAGAGGGTTTGAGAAGGTCGCGTTCCCGAAGATAGTAAGCGAAACACAACACAATTTTGTTGCATTTGAACGTGTTTCTTGTGTGTCTCAATGCTTGAGTCGACGACCTTCACGATGCATCATGACCAATTTAATTTACCTGCGCAGGTCCGTGAACTCGGGGACCCAAACCTTGTAGTCCGCCAGAAGGCTCTTTTAGCAGCCAGGGACTTGTTGGCGTTCCCAGTCAACAGCGTCCAGTGTATTGCAGCAGGCATCACGCCTGCGTTGATAAGCCTTCTGGTGGTGAGTGTGCATGCGCGGGCGCATGTTTCGAGGCATGAACGCCATCGTGTCCGCGGTGCTCCTTGGTGTATTTCGCACAGATGCAGACAGTGTGGGCGTGCTCCGAACCTTGGTGCACACTGTTTTCATCCTGACAACAGGACGATGACACGACGTGTCGAGAGCGCGCAGCTGGCACGATACAAGCGCTCGTCGTGAAAGAGATTGGCGCACGCGACCTTATACAGCACGACGGCGTCCGCGCCCTAGTACGCCGTCTCTTGGACCACGACGCGTCTGTGAAAACAAACACTTACAGGGCGCTCATAGAGGCGTGCCGATTCGACTGCACGAGGCAAGCAATCGTCGGGCTTCAGTCGGCGCTGCCGCTGCTGCTGCAGCTGGTCCAGACGGAGACCTCGGACTTGCAGGAGCTCGGCCTCACACTGCTCAACGCATGTGTGCAGGTATGCATGCGTTGTCACGTTCCGCGCTGAGCAGCGCACCTGGTGCGAAGCACGTACATGTCGTCATGCTGGTGCGCGTGTAGTGCAGGCAGACCCCAAAGCACGCGTGCACGAGATTGTCAGTGGCATACACCATCGCACATGCACCCTAAACCAAGCCTGCATAAGGGGCTTCGTACACGCCTGACCCATCCACCCACCCACCCACCCACAGCCGACAGCCGACAGAAAAGCCCAGACGCCCCGCCATCTTCAGGTGCAGCTCTATCTCTAAGCAACTGCACACTGCACGGCTGCACGGGAATCCCACGGCATGGCCCCACGGGAACCTCATCTTAACCCACCCACCCACACACACACACACCATCACCCACACACTGACTTGTGGCACCCGCAGGCGAGGAACAACGCTGACTGCATCCGCCAGCTGTGCGAGCCTGCGCAAGAATCGCAGCAGCAGGAGGAGGAGACGGGCGGCATCGCCGCGCGCGGCGTGGTCGCGCTGGCGACGCTGCTGGTGCCTCCCGCCAGCGCGGCGGTGCAGCAACAGGCTGCGGAGCTGCTGGGTGTGTTGGCGTCGAGCCATGAGGCCAAGCTAGAAGCCGTAAAGGTGCGCCTGCTCCTGTTTTTGGCAGTAATTGCGAGCATATGTACGATTTTCTTGCTGCACCCGCTGCAGGATGTTGCTGGTGTCGAGTCATGCAAAGACTGTGAAATGCACTGCATACAAGTCGGGGTGGCTAGTGGGTTGTCTTAAGCATTGCACAGGGAAAGCAACAAGCGTGTCAGAGTGTCACAGCTGTGGCGCCGAAGCTTGTAATGACTCCACCCGCCTGATGCTCCAGTACCGGTAGACGGTAGTGCATTTGGTGTTATTGTGCAAGTGAGCCGTGTCAACATGCAGCTGCTGCGTAATGTACTGCAATCATCATATGGCCTCAAGCACCAACATGCGCTAATCCCAGCACAAGGTCTGACGTGGGCAAGCGGCCATGATGCATGGCATTTTGTACCGCAGGAGGGGTGCGTACCGCGGCTGACTGCGCTGCTCAAGCCAAGCCACCCCTCCCTAGCAGCGTCCGCCGCCACCGCCCTCATGGCCATCACCATCGCCAAGGAGGGCAAGGAGGCCGTGATTGTCGCTCCAGGGGGCCTGCAAGCCCTCGTGGGGCTGCTGTCAGACCGGCCAGACAGCGCGGTGGCACAGCTGTGCGTCAACGCGATGCAGGTCAGTCAGCATTGGGAGTGTGTGTGTGGGGCAAGTCCCGAGGGTGGGCAATCACCAATTGGACATGGAGCAATTGGGCGTGGAGCATGAGCATCGTCACGAGCATCGTAGCGCACCATGCATTGCACGGAAGCACTGTACTTCTTTGCGTGACCGCTGTTACTTTGCCGGTTTGCTACCAACACGATGCTAACATCAGCTAGGTAGCAAACATGACATGACAGTATGCGCTTCTGCATCACTGCACCACTGCATTTCCGGCATGCACCACAGCCAGCCAGTCTCACCTACTGCCCGTATGGACCCAGTCCCATGGCGTGTGCCCCCCTTGCGTACCTGGCACTGGCCCGGATTTCACATACCGAATCAGTCCTCCGCTGAGCAGCTGAAGCTTTGGTCTTCCTAGTGTCCGTGAACCGCACCTCCCTCTGTGCAACTGTTCAGCGGTCCTCACAGCCTCTCGCCCCCCTACACTCCTCACATCCCCCACACCCCTCACACCCCCCATGCACCCCGCTTCCCCCTGCACCCTGACCATGCAGGTGATTACCAACGTGGCGGAGTCGCCAGAGTCCCGCACGCAGCTTGCAGAACTGGGCACGGTGAGTGAGCGTTTGAGTGAGCACACAACGCACGACACAAGCCACCATGACGCCGCGTGCTGCTGCCCTGCTGCTTACGCTGGTATCCATGCCGCTCATGACCGCTGCACTACCTGCTCGTTGTCCACATCGCTGTGCTGCGCAGCGCGCGCCATGGCATGCACATACAGCTCGCGCTCTGGCCTGTGCCATGATATCACACTCCGCATGCTTGTGTATCCATTCCTGCGCTTATGCCATAAAGCCTAGTACAATGGCATTTGCATTCAATCCATTCATCCATTCCTGCCTTCAGATAAGTACATATACGGCACATGCTGTACACAAGTACACCATGCAGGAGTTGCACGCATGCATGGTACCCGTGCATGCACATGCTCGCAAGCTTCGGCCATCTGACCTCCATCACATGTGCATGCCTGCGGTGCGTCCCCGCAGGCGGAGAAGCTGTACGCAATCCATGCAGCCGCGCAGTCCGAGGTCCTCAAGCGCGCCGCCGCGGAGGCCATCCGCCAGTGCCGCTTCCGCCACTGGCCCTACGAGCTCAAGCCGGGAGCCACGCTGCCGCCGGGCGCTGCCGCCTAGCGCTAGCTGCTGAGCATTGCGCATTGCTGCCATGCACGGGCACGTTTACAGTTTAGAAGGCTGCATGCTGCTCTCTTGCACCACCCGGTTTCGCACACAACGACCAATAGCATGTTGTCCAGACCACCCTGCCCTCATGCAGTCACACCCTACACACTTAGCAGATCATGCTTCCATACGGTACAGTTGATGCTTAATGAACGCTTTGTGTGCAAGGCTCACCGTGCAGAGTTGGGTGCAGCAGGCATAAGGCATCAGGCAATTATACAAGTACTGAAGTACCACTCAGCGGTGACATGCATGCAAACTCGCGTGGGCTCGCATGCATGGGCCTTTTGAACGCCCACCTGCACTGGCGGCACAAAGCAAGCCCCTGCTGTGCATGATTTGCGCTGCCCGCCGGAGCCAATCCTGCTCCTGGCTGCACATGACTGACATGAGGGTATTTAACGCATCCACAAATTTCAGCACCCTTGCACATAGCACCATGCTGTCCTTGCACTCATTCCTCCTCAAACGAGCGTTCAGGAAAATGCACTGCCGTGTTCACCTATGTGCATGGCCTTGGCTTGTATGTTGGCCTAGGTTGGTGACCAGCAAATCGACGTATCCATGCAGCACCTGGAATGCACCTGATGCGAGCTTGTGCGCTATCCGTACGCTGCCTGGCCTATCTGACAACTGACCCAGGCAACAGCAGCAGCCGGTGGATCCAACAGCGCAAGCCAGGTCCCCTAGCTCTATGTCAGGAAAACTTCTAAAGCGACAGGGGCACAGGTGCCATCAGCGTGTGCGGCATGCTGCTTGCTTGATGCACGCATCGCGCAGCGGCGGTCGTTCAACACCAGACCTCTAGCTGCTGGTGCATTTGCTATGTGTGCAAGTGATCTGTACTATTGCTTCAAGAATTCACCACAGGCGTGGGGCATCGTGCTTCGTCCGGATGATATCTGGATGATATTGGATGGGGAAAGCAATTTGCGGTCTTATAGTGTACTGGATTCACTGGATGAACGTGCAAACCGCAGCCAAGCAAAGCGGGGACACAAGTGCCTATCAGTATCCAATCAGGGAACTGTTCTTCCAAACCTTGCTTTCCACCTACCCTATCCTTCGCTTTCTGCTGAACATCAGGCTCGTCTCAGATTGTCACGACCGGGGCAGCGCCACATTTGTCCCGAGTGATTGAGCAGTGTTCGAAAAGACAAATACCAGTTTTACAATAACAACCAGCCTTTATATCATACTAGGGGCGTTGTGCAAAGCGCTGGGCAGGAATGGCGACGGCAGCGGCGCGCGAGCGATACGCACGCAAGAATGAGCAGAACGAGCTGGAGCGGGCGTTCCATACAATAGACAAGAAGGGTGACATGCGCATAGATGCTGAGGAGCTTACGGAGCTATTTCAGACGCTGGGCCACCCGCCAAAGCGGGGCGAGGTTGAGGACATGATTTGGGAAGTCGACGAGGACTGCGATGGCTGCATCAGTTGGCAAGAGTTCCAGACGCTCTACACCCGCTGCAGAGATGACAAGACAGGCTATGAGCCGCGCGGACTGTTCAACGTGGTTGAGTTTGTTATGAACGACAAGCAGAACCAAGGGTACATCACGCTGGAGGAGGCGATGCAAATTATGTACCTGCGCTATGGGAGAGCACTTTTGGACACGCAGCTGGAGGAGGTATTTGGCACAGCAGACCTGAACAGCGGGAAGATACTGACACTCACAGAATTCCTCAGCTGCCTTCACGCCAACCAGGTGAAGCAGCTGCTCAACCGTGTGACCGCCAAGACATATAAGGCGCCACCCCCACCCCAAAAGAAGAAGTGAGCGGTGCCCACACAGAGGCGCACGGCTCAGCCGCACTCGTTCTGGTTCTCTTGGTGTGGGCCTACTAGTATGTTATGCCTTAGTTGAGGGCGTTGCATAGCACCTGACTGAACGTTTTCGCGTGTGACCTGCACGGAAATGACTGAGCAAGGTGCCAACCATACTTATGTGCAACAACGCACATGCCACTGCTGTCGTGGGATCGGGGCTTGCTATTCTAGATGCCAGCATAGTGGCAGTTCGTCACACTAAGCTCGCTGTACAATTCGGGCAATAGGACAAACACTATTGCCTGCAATCCTGCCCCCTGATTGCATTAACATCCAATTAAGTCAATTAATGCGTTTTGCTTGCGTGATAGTGCATGCATGGCATCCATGCCGCAGTTCCGCGGTTGTGAAAACCCTGATTGCAATGGCTGTCGTGGCACTGCGGATGTAACACAACTAACCTGCAACTGTCACCCTCTATTGACTGTATACCAGCCCTTCACAACAGTTGCTTGGCACCTATGGAACACTAGCTGCCTGCACCCACTATGAGTCGCGCTAGCACTGGCTTTGCCACAACCCGCACAAAGTTGTCCCTCGCTTCCTTATCGAACATAGCACCAGCGCCAAGCAGCAGGGCCCCTCGCAGCTCACCTAGCAACCTGCAGTTAAGGAGGGTCGCGCCAGAGGACATGCGAGCTGAGGGTGTGGTGCCAGTGTCGGAGTCACTGTCAAGCCTCCCGTTGCAACAAGCCCTGCTAAGCGATGCTAATGGAGACGACGAGGTATGCCACTGTTGCTGGTGCCGATGGTGACACTTGCTAGGGTTGGAACAGCTGGTTTGTAAAACAGCCACTTGCGACAACGAGCGAGCGTTGGCGTTCACGGCAGGCAGTGAACAGCTGCAAACAAACACGAACCTCGCAGGCACCTGTGCTTCCAAGCACATCCTCTGGGCAGCCCGTGAAGGTCACCAGCGAGCTGCGCAAGCGTGCCTGGGCTCTGCGCTCAGTCCTCAAAGGTGATTTTGGGGTGTGGGGCATGACGTCACTCCCGCATCCAGCCACGTGATCTGAGCCACGCATTAGACAAGGCTTGGGTGGTCAATCATACAATCAGGAAAGAGTTCAGTAGGCTTGTTGCGTTGTCTTATGCAAGACGCCCTCAATGTTGCTCAAGGCGTTCTGAGCGCTGCCGCACATGGCAAGCATGCCAGCCTTACAGTGGTCAGCCAGGGGGTGGCTGGTGAAATGCTGAGCACCTGAAGACGACAGCGTTGTGGCAGGTCAAACCTTGGTTTCGCCACCCTGGCCCTACTGCACTGGTGCTGGAAGTCTGGGCTTGCGGAGCGCTCCAAGGTCTCGGACAGCCCACGCACGCGTGTGGGGGCGTGGGGGTGTGGTGCAGACCAGCGCAGGGTGGCTCTCAAGGCAGATTTTGTGAGAACGGATACAAGTGCAGATGGATCATTACAATGCACACGCGCACGCATGCATGGCATGCCTGCATGCATCAGGGTTGCATATGTTTACATTTTCTGGGCCACCCTGCTTCTGGAGGCGGCCATGTGGCCCATTCAAGCAACGCACCTGGGCAAGACAGGAGTGCTTGCGCCTGTGGGATGAGTCATAGAACGTGCAGCATGCACAACCTTTGCTCGAGTGCATGCGTCGTTGGATGCTGCTGCGGGTGGAGTTGGCTCGCCGTTCCGCGATCGCTGCATGCGCTGCGGGTTACCGCCCGTCCACCTCTGTTAGCCTGACGTTTGGGCTCGCATGCGTTTGTGCTGCTGCTGCTGCTGCCGCTGCTGCGTGGTGCTGGCATGCTCTCGCCGTGATGCGCAGTGTTTGTGGTCAAGGTGGACCCCAACTACGCGCAGCCCTGGCAGATGTGCCCGCAGCGATCCTCCACGGGCTCCGCGTTTGTATTGGACCCCAAGGAGCGAACCATCATGACTAACAGCCACGTGGTGAGTCACGTGCGTGTAGCGCATTGCACTGCTTTTGCGTGCGCAAAAGCAGTACGAAGGGCATGCATGACGCATGGCTGCAGGGCAGCCATCACCATGACCATGCGTTGTTGCCTTGAGTGGCTTGGTGGTGCACATGCGTGCCACCACGTGTGGTGCAGCTGGAGGGGCTAAATGGCTTGCCAAGTACGGTGCAGCGCGTGCTGCTGCCGCTGCTGGGCTTAGACATGCAAGGATGGCATGTTGCAACCGCACGCACAGCAGCATGGTGCGAATGTGGGGCAATGTATGCCAGTGTTTGGGCACACAAGTGCATCACTCGGTCGTCGCTCATTTAGTCATAGCAGCTGGACTCAACATACTTCTTCGTGGTGTGTGGGTTTCGTGAGTGGCCTGGCCTGATGCTTCCTTGTCAGCGTTGTGTCGGGTGCGCCTGCACACCATCAGAGGATGGTTGGGTGAGCGGTGTCACCCGCAGCACATGATGCATAGGTTGGCTGTGTGCTGGCTCGTCCAATCGCCGGGGGCACGCTCACGGCTCTTCGCTGCGCTGCGCTGCTGGCGGGTGGCTGCAGGTGTCCAACGCCACTGCAGTGTATGTGCGGCGACCCGGCAACGCTAAGAAGTTCAAAGCGGAGGTTATTTGCGAGGGCAAGGTGAGAGGGAGGCCTCGCTGTTAGCGATGTCAGTACTGTGCACTTCGCAGGATGGCAACGAGGGCAAAGTGAGAGGGAGGCCTCGCTGTTAGCGATGTCAGTACTGTGCACTCCGCAGGATGGCAACGAGGGCAAAGTGAGAGGGAGGCCTCGCTGTTAGCGATGTCAGTACTGTGCACTCCGCAGGATGGCAAGTTTCAAAATTTGCGCTGCGTGCCTGGGCGGGGGGGAGGGGGCAGGGGGGCGGGGGGGGCGGACCGTGGGGCAGTGGTGAGG
>BDDA01000066.1:168468-189734 GCA_001662385.1 Chlamydomonas asymmetrica
GCGCACGGATCGAACACCGCCACATGATGTGCCTCATGATGCATGAGCAGGTACCATGCCTTACTGCAGCATCACAGCCGCAACCCCATTGCAACTTGCGTACGTCGCTGCAACAGGAAGCACCGTGTGTTGGCGTACGTGTTGGCGTGTGCCTTGGCGCAGATGGTGTTTGGCAGTGGTGGGCGGCGCAGCCGGCGGTCCGAGATCCCCGTGCCGGTGCTGTCCGCCCTCAACAAGAACAAGACGCGCCCGGGGCAGCAGGTGTGATGAGCACGCCGCGCATGCTGCGGATAGACCGATTGCAGTCTTCCAGTGTGCCACAATGTGCTGGCTTGTGTCAGACGGTCAGGGCAGAGGCACTCCGCCTGTCCCTCTAACGCTCTCTCTCGCTGAATCGCACATTTAAAACGAGCGAGCATATCTGCATGCGGGTGTGAGTTTAGCGCTTTGTTGGTTGCTGCGAGTATGTGACCCCTACTTCTGACGCTCAGGATGTTCCCCTGTTGCTGTTGGTTGCCCGCCCCCCGCTGCATCCACCCGCTTGCGTCCGCCTGCCGCCGGTCAGGTGGTTCTGCTGGTTCAGGTGCTGGCTCATGAGATCAACCACGGCTACAAGTACACGGTTGTCCCCTGCGAGACGTACAACGGAGTGAGGCTCAAGAACCTGAGGCACCTCGCGTTCCTGGTGAGCGTCTAAGCGCCATGCAATGGTGGCCGGAGGGGAATGTCTAGCGTACATTGCTTAGACTCACAAGTTGGGATATGCGCAAGGAGCCAATGAAACAGATCACGCGGTACGGCGGAACCAAGTAGTTAGGTATTGCGTTGCGTGTGTGTTGGTGTGCGGGGGCGGGGGGCATCTGTGTGCCCACTCCGCGTGCTGCCGGCGGTATGTGCTTGTGCGGTGTGTGCGCGTGCGGGTGCATCCATAGCGTGGCGAGAGCTGCCGTGCCTCGTGCAACACCTGCCAGCTGCAGCCTATCGCATCCCTTCGGCAGGCGCACACGCCGTTGCTCACTCACGTGCCGGTGGCATGGCCGCTAGCCCGCTAGTGCAGCTGAACACACAGTACCTAATGGTGCCATGATGCCAGTAGTACCATTTTTCACTGCCACTTGTACTGCACTTGTACTACATCGCTTGTACTGCACCACTTTTGTACTGCACAGCTGGACACGACGGAGGATGCATACCTCAACTTTGGGCTGGAGGGCGGCCGCCTCATCACGCTGACCAGGGACGACGCCCGCACACACGGCCCCAACATCCTGGCCATCAACGCCATCTCAGCGGACAGGTAATGCGCCCAGCCCGCAGCTGAGCTTGTGCGGGTGCTGATGTGCGTGCCGCATGCGTGTGTGCTTAGCACAGCAACAGGGCGCGCTGGTGGATCCACGGGTGTGTTAGAGTGAGCATCCCTGCCTCACTTAGTCGGCTCCATAATCCATGGGCCGGTCGGCCATCATGCTCCTGATATCAATAACGTGCTCATTATGCAACACGCTGGTACTCATGGTGGTAACATCGGTCGCCAACCGTAAACGGAAAAGAACGCCAACGACCGCCGTGTGGGAAGGGACCAAGTCGCAAACCAGCATGCACGTCAACATGCACACATGCATGCATGCATGCATGGGGATGCGCGATCTCGCGCTCATCAGCGCTGCTTGGCGGGGCTTCCTGCAGGTCTCCGGACCTGCTGCTGCCAGTGCCGGAGGGCGAGGACTGGGACGCCGGCAGCTACAGCAGCGAGGCCGACGGCTTCGACGGCGACATCAGCGGCGCAGACTAGGCGGCGACAGCTCGCACCGGCGGCTCGCACCGGCACCGCAATCAGCCAAGGGGGCTGCTGGCAGCGCCAGACGGGTGCAACGCGGACCTGCGGGCGTGGCTGTGCCTGCGAGGGAGGTCCCTACCCAGTCATCAGCTCGGTGTGACACAGCGTACCGTACGTGCGGCCCAGCTTGCGTGTGCCCTCCGAGCTCTGCAAGTCCCCCATAAGGCAGGAGGCTAGGTCACGTGGTCAAGGCGAATCGGGGATACAGCGCTGCTTCGCTCGCCTGTGGCCGCCCCTCCCAGGCTGCAAACTCTGCCTCCGCCCCCCTGCTGCATTTGCGTGACAGCGGAAGGGCTATCTCGGCGGTGCTTGGCACAACGCTTGGCACGCACATTGCTGTTGTTGTCTGCCCTCGGCCTGACAGCCAGCGGCCAAGGCCTGACCCGCACTCAAGAGCGCCTTGACCCTTGACCTTCGACCACCTTTTTTTGTACGTTCCTCACTCCCGTGCCCTACTGTACATTCGTCACCTCCCGCGGTGGTCCCTCCCGCTCCCCATGTACTATACGCACATGCATGAGCTTCGCCTGTACAGGTCAGCGTGTCTGCATGGCGCTGACCTAGGCATCCCCCCCCAACGTCTTTTGGCCTTCTCTCATGCACTGGTGTGGCCTGAGGGGACACTCGAAGACGATACAACCCATGCTGCATGCCAAATGTGAGCTCTCTACGTGTCTTCCAAATGGGTTGCTACTGAGCGGTCTACGCTTGTATTATGCATGCTGATGTGGACAGGACAGGCTGTGCCCCCCCCCCATGTTCTGCTCGTCCCGTGTGTATATTTTATCCTGCATGCGCCACATCGTGTTGGATTGTCTGCTTGGCCGGCCGGGCGTGAGCGCTCGCTGTGCTGCAGTTGTTGGGAGTGTTGCGCTGCGGTATGAGCAGCTGGCTGGCTCCACACCGGCCCCGCTGCTGCACGTGTGCTTGATCCACAGTTGGTGCTGACGCTCCCCTGCTGCACTGCATTATCGTGGGCCTGAGGACAACCAACACACGTTGTGCCATGAATCCATGATGTTCAGATACAAACGATGCCAGCAATCCTGCAAGGGTCATTGCGTGTGATAGACTGATAGGGCTTCCGGGGTTTGTACTCTCTTTGGGCTTTGATCGTGAGCATGTGGCATGGTGTGCATTAACCCGCTGCAGGGAGGGCGGGTAGTGCTCTGCGGCTGCAAACGTGGGTCAATGATCACAACCTCACTGGGCTGATCCTGCATGTGCCATTCATCCGAACATACCAGTGCCGCATGCATCAAGCTACATCGGTGCAGTTAATGGCCGTGCACAGCGCTACTTCGCACCACGACCTAAAATCAATCCGCTCGTTGCTTGCAGCTTGCGGTGTGCACCGCACCTCCGCTTGTGGCACTGTGCCTGCCTAAAGAAGAAGCGTTACATGACAGCACGCATGTTTGCTGATACCCGCTCCTCGCTTGCCCGCCGCTGGCCCTTTTCCTGTAACTGCGTCGCACTGCCGGCATGCACCTCTGTGATTTGCTGCCACTGCCATTGCTGCATGCGTGCTGTCATGGTGAGCCAGCACAGCACAGGTCAGCTCTGGTATTGCCACCTTCCCATCATGCGTGCTGTCGCCATCTGGCCAATCCAAAACGCAACCAACCCCTGCAGCACTTCCCCAATACTGTTACCCCATGAAACATAGCGTTTAACAACCCACTCGGCAACAACCACTTTGTGTTCCGCAGCAAACTGATTATCAGCAAAAGCTTTGGTCACCACTTTGGATAGTGCCCCACGTGCCGAGCACCGCCGCAAGTGACGATGAAGGTGTCTGCTTCTGCAACTGGCACGTGCAGTGCCAGCAGCGTTCGTTTCACGAGCACGCCGTCACCGCCTATGCCAGCAGCAGAGCGCACGCGTGCCGCGACTCGCCCCGCTGCACAGCACTGCACGGTCCGTGCATACGCTTCGCTGGCCCAGAAGCCAGCCTCTGGCTGGTCTCGTGCCAAGTGCGTCTCAGCTGTGGGTTTCAAGGAGGAGCGTAAGGAGCCTCAGGCGCCTCCGCGGGAGGCCCCTGCCAGCAGCGGACAGCAGCAGACCAAAACCGCTGGGGCCAGCCTGAGCCTTCCAGCTATTCCAGCACGCAGCGCTTCGCAGCAGCAGGCCGGTGGCAGGAGTATCAGGCACCTCCTGGAGCGAGTGGACGCTGAGGTCTGCCCAAACACGCGCGAGGGTCCGCTGGTGGTCGCGTTGGACAACACGGAGAACGCGCAGCAAGCGCTGGAGTGGGCCGCCACTTACCTGCTGGGGGAAGGTGAGGCTATCACGCAGTAATTACTGGTTGATGGACAGCTCTGGGTGTGCGTACAAGGCAGGGCGTGAGTAGCAGCGTTCGCGCATGAGATCAACCGCAGGCGCCTCGTCAGCTGGCTGAGCTATGCGCACAGTACTGCTGGGGCATCTTGTGCGGAGCGGTGAACGAAGAGGCTAGGACATGGCCATCGTAAGAGTGCTCAACATGTGCAATATTTACCTGCCAGGGCTGGTTTGCTGCACAGCATTGATGGCTCGGCTGGTTTCAGTAGGCAGCCAGAACCAACTGACGCTGTCACCTTCGGGGCAGCTCTAAACATGCATAACCTGCCATGCGTGGCTCACCAGGTAGCAGCAGTATCTTTCAGAACGATTCTTTTGAGTTTCTTGCATGTGTGTGTGAGACCCCATCAGTGACAGCACGCATTGCTCCTGCCTCGTCCACAGATGCGAACAGACCTGCCACGCCCACACTGCAAGAAACCACGACCAGGTGTTCCAGATTGTATTTACCAGTTGTTTTGTGTGGTTGTTGTCGGCATCACCGCCGGTGTTCAGTGCTTGTCGCTGTTCAGTGCACGATGCCTGCCACGCCTCAGGCTGGCAGCACTGAGCGTCGCAGCCAGGCCGCATGTATCTTTGAGCTTGCAATACCCTGGGCGAAGCTCCTTAACTCAGTGTCCACATGCTCCGTCGTCCTCGGCGACATGGGACCAGTCACGATAGTCTTTGCAAGACACAGCATCTGCCGTATACAGAGCGCTGTGCTGTGTCGTCAACTCGTCAATCAGCAAACCCAAAACTGCTGCTGGAGGACTCAGTGCCTTTTGTTGCCTTGTGTTTTTGTACCCCTATTTTCAAATCGTGGGTCCCAGGTGACCTGGTCGTGCTCCACGTGGTCTGCGACCCACTCACCGCAGTAACGTCAGTGGGTCAGTCTCCGCTGGGCAGGCCCATCACATATGACTCGATGGACAACCTGCCTGAGACCGGACCGACCGGCGAGACGGACTGGGAGATGGAGACTGCCTTCTCTGGAGGACAGAGCCACTCCCGTGACCACAGCGCGAGAGCGGTAAGCAACTAAGCGCGCGTAGGGGACAGGCGTGGTGCGATTGCGGAGGGTGTCGTCCAGCAGGGCGCGATGTGATTTCGGACGTTGCCATGCAGTGCCTGGCTCTTAGGTCTTGAGCCAGGTGAATGCGGTCGTCATCCATGCACGCATGGGTTAAACGTTGCCAGGCATGGCAGTGCACGCCGTTCTGGAGCCCTGCCGCCCACACGCAACCCCTCACGCACTCGCGCATGCGCATGCGCAGCCGGTGGCTTGCCCTCTGCTGCTGGTGCCGGTGCTTTCTGTTGATGGTCTGATGCCCATCTGGTTCTTATGCTCATGCCAGACACTTTGCTGTATGTGTGTGTATGTGGTGTTTTGGGCGGGGGGGGCGGGCGGGCACCTGTTACCTGCGAACAGGTGCATCGGCGCCACCTCGAGCGGCAGGCAGACGAGATGGTACTGCGCCGTACCGCAGGGATTCGAAACCAGGGAATCGGCTTTCAGGTGAGGGCAGCCGGTGCGACGCGAGATGCAGATCACCACACAGCACCAACAGCAGCAGCACGCCAGCATGTGCTGCCAGCAACTTGCATTACCAGCGCCCACTGCAACCAGCACCGGAGTGAGGGTACCGGTGTTCACTGCACGTTGCTTGAGCAGCACAACGACTGGCAAGCCTCACAAGAGTCACATCGCAGAACTGGTGGGACATGAACATGTACCAGTTCTACCAAGTGACTCTTGTGAGGCTTGCCAGTCGTTGTGCTGCTCAAGCAACGTGCAGTGAACACCGGTACCCTCACTCCGGTGCTGGTTGCAGAGGGCGACAGGTGGTGTGGGCGCTGGTAATGCAGTGCTAGCGCGTGCCACACTGGCTGTGCATGGGGTCACCCATGCACCTAATCACACGATCGGTGAATTAAGCCAGGGCCACCCATGCAACCAGCACTCCCATCCCCCATTTGCAATGGAGGCAGGCCGGGTATCGCGCAGCGAGAGGCTGATCACAACATCCACAACATCCACTACACTGCATTGTGGGCCTACCTATTTGTGGACAGCATGCACCCGTGCATTGTGCATGTACCGCAGAAAGACGTGATCGTGTCCAAGGAGCACAAATCAGCGGCAGCCATCGGGGAGGCGATCGTGTCGGCCGCGCAGGCGCGCAACGCGCGCATGCTGGTTATCGCCAGCAACTACGTCGGCTGCGGCGACACGCTCGTGGAGTTTGGGTCAGTCGCACGCTACTGCTACCAGCATGCGGACGTGCCCGTGGTGCTGGTACCGCCTGCCATCATGGACAGGATCAAGGCGAGGTCGCGTGCCGCGACCCTGGTGGAGGGCTCCGAAACCGCCTCGCCTGCCGGTCTCGGAGCGGTCAGGGTGGTTCCGGCGGGTGCGGATATGGTTCCGGAGACGGCGGAGCATGGCAGCATGGAGGATGTGGAGCCGTCTGCAAGCTCGCACGTGCTGGTGGTGGGTGGCTGCACCCAGATAGACAGACATGCGTGCATGCTCGCAATTTGACGAGAAGTGCTTTAGTGGCACGCGTTTGCCGATAATGGTGAAACCCTGAACGCAACACAAGATGTGCCGATGCATTGCCTAGCCGCCGTGCTGTCCTTGATCTCCCTCCCCTTTTCGTCCATGTACCTTTGTCGACGGTATGAAGTACGGTATGAAGCACCGGAGCGGCCAAGTGCGTGTTCTTGTGCTTGCGTCCGCATGTGTACCTGCACTTGCACCATGCAGGTGGTGAACAACCTTCAGGAGGTGGAGCATTGCTGGCAGTGGGTGGTGGACAACGTGTGCGACAAAGGTGAGTGAGCGAGGTGTCAAAGGGATGCACCCGGCAGGGCCCGCGAGGCCACCGGATGTGAACTCTGTCAATGATGTGCAGTTACTGCCAGGGTTCAGCTTGCACCAAGACAAGGCTCCTGCATCGCCGTTGATCCCGCTGTCATGCCGTGCCTGTGCCCGTTGGCTGGGTGATGGCACACCACCAGGCCGTCCCCAGGCCACAGGGCACAGACGCAACATGAGCACATGAGTACATGACCGTTCTCTTGACACTTTGCAGCAACTTGCTTGGTGCGGCACGGACACTTTTGCAATGCGGCCAGATAGAAAGCCAATGCTGCATACATGGATCCCTTCATCGGCTCTCAACGCTGCCAGCATCTTGCACATTGTACTTGCAACAACGCAGCTCGCGACGCGCCTTGCCTTGACCCACGCCTGCACCCAGCCGCCTGCCTCCGTGCCTGATGCCATGTGCAACGAACCCCATGTGCGTGGCCCCATGTGTCGATGTTCCTTACTCCATGTGCAGGTGACGTGGTGGAGCTGTGGCATGTGGCGGGCCCCAGCGACAGCGGCCTGCCCAGCCTGCCCACCGTGCTGTGCAACAAGATCAGGCATCACGGCCTGAAGGACGTGATCTACCGCCACGTGTACTGCAACGCTGATGTGGACGATCAGGAGCAGACGCAGGAGATTGGAGAGATGGTGAGAGATCTGTGTGATTTGCCTTTCTGGTGTGAGTGACCCAGGTGACCGCTGCTGTGTGTTAGCTCCTGTTCACAGCCTGGCATGCCGTGTGCTACGGCATCCTTGGCGGGTTTGGCTTGGGAAACCTTCAGCGTAGGACAAATGACAGCAGGTCGTGGTATAGAGCAGCATCAGGCCAGACCAGCTGGGACGTTAAATTCATCCATGCTGTATGCGTTGTCTTGGTTCTGGCGTCAGCGAACAGGAAGTCCCATACACTGAGTGGGGTGAGACCCCCCCCGGAAAATCTGTCAGCGTTCGTATATTCGTGTCTGACCTTGAGGCAGGCAGGCAGGCCCAGTGGCCCACCTCTGCCGTGTGCACTATCTGCACTGGTTATGCACCCTGGTGCGACCCGGGCGACACACAATGCCTACGACATTTCGTGCATGCATGAATGCCATCTGGGTCACTCACTTAAAGCATCAGGTATGTACCGCATCACTAATGCAGGTATGTACCTACTGCATCACTGCTGCTGCAGGTGTGTGACAAGGCGCGCCAGGGGCTGGTCAAGGCGGTGGTGGTGGTCAACTACTGTCGCCACGGCATGGTGTGGGAGGCGCTGCACGGCAGCGTGGCCAGCCGCCTGACGCTGCGCTGCCCCAGCCCGCTCGTGCTGCTGCAGCCACCCATGACGTAGGGGCTGAAGCAGCGGACTGCGCAATGGCTATCAAGTATCAATTCCATAGCACAGCGGCTTGCCACCTGGCAAGCAATAATGAGTGATGACCGCAAGGTCATTGCTGTGGCGAATCTGATGATGGCAATGATAGCGATGCGGAGAGTGAAGAATGCAAGCAGCTAGTCAAGGAGGGAGAGCATCACTTCGAATGTTGAAGTTTAGCAATCAATAAAATCCACTATGGCAGGCATTGTGCGTCCTGGACGCGTACATCCATGCATGCATGCAGGATGGGGCCACGCAGGAGTACCGTATCACAGACTGGTATTGCTGCATGGCAATGGTTTTGGTGTGTTGCTTGCTTGTGTTGCACGATTGAACCCGCCGGTGGATTGGGAACTTAAATCGTTTAGCGACGGAGCAGGACGCGTGCGCCACACCACGCGGGCAATAGTGCTGTATTGATAACGGTGGCAGCGTGGCGGCGGCTCATGAGGCGCCGCCTGATCGTCTTCCTGGGTGGTGGTCGATGCATCCCTGGTGCTGCTGACCATGACGAGGATGAGGTGGTGCACCCTTCACATCTATCCGGTGGCGCTGTTGCGTATTGTGTTTCCGATGGGCCCATGTAGTGTGCACAATGTGTGTATGTGGTGTACCGTGCACACCTCCCATTTGCAAAGTGTTGGCAAATCCGTGTGATGCATGCCGGGGCCACGCCCATTGCTCGTTCATTGTCGCACCGTGCTCTTGAAATGTTGCGAGAGCACTTCATGCACATGTGACAAACTGGCTCTGTGCTGGGCTTGTCGCATGCGCCCTCTGGCTTGCATGTGCCTTGAGGGCAGTGCTGACGGTGCTGACCTGTGCTGCTCTTGGCCAGTACACGTGCATTGATCAGTGCTTTGTGCCAATTGACGGCGCCCATCGCGCATTGCTGAGTCCTGTGCACGGGGATCTGGTGGTGCACGTGCCTGATCGTATGAATAATACCATGCATCAAATGAATGGATGCACGTGCACAACTGCACATCGACATGCCACTTGTTGGGTCGCCACAATAAAGGACTTGCAACAGCCTGCGGACTGCAGGCGATTCGAGTTACCAGCAATCAGCAGCATGTATTGATTTCAGACCTGATCTGCAAATTACGACTGCAATACCGACTGCAATACCGTACATGTGGGCAACACTCCTGATCTCGGAAGGGCTGTTAAGCGTTATGAGCCTTTCAGAGATCAGGAATGATGCCCAGATGTATTGCACGGTGCACCAATCACTTGTGCTTGAGCTGCTCGAGTTTAGCCGCACGGCAAGCGTGCCGTCCCCAACAACCTCAGCAGCGACGAACGCTGCCGGTACACACGAAACGCGGCGGGGGAGGGAGGGGCTGTGCACCCATAGCCTTCTGCCACCTGACATCTTGGGCATGTGGCCATGTCTGTCAGGCTGATGGTGATGCTAATGTTGCTGGGTGGCGCAACGGGCCGAAGGGGGGGGAAAAGGGAGCGAGTTGTGCTTGTGCGCGTACGTGCTCTTGCCACCACTTCATGCAACACTGCGGTGCACAGGGCGCACAAGCTTTGCATCTCTGCAGACAGGTCTTGGCTTATTTTGTTTTGTATCGTCACTAGGGTGTGATGTCCTGCCAAGCGACAATGGTCCGCCGACACAACGGCTCACCCAGCAGCAGCGTCACGCTCGAGGCCGCATACTCCTTCGGCCGGACTCTGACCAAAACACAAGGCCCAAACTACAGACGAGGCTTTAATGATCAATTGTGTGCTGCTTAAGTCCACGTCATGCGCGTGAGGCACATTTGCTCTCGTCCAAGGTTCTCCGCTTGGTTTCGGAATGCAATAGGTGGAGTGCTGTCGGTGGGGATAGGGGCACTCCGGTGCCCAGGGCTGTCAGAATCCCCTCGATTCTCCCAGAAAGGGGTTTGGTAGCATCTGTGAGACACTGACACCTATCGTCCGAGGTGGTACATTCTGGTATGGTCCAGGTCACGTCGGGGTACAGCTGGATTTGGCAGGTCACAGCGTTCACCTGCAGTGTGCTTTACGCCGCTGTTGCCATAGAGTACTGCGTCACCGCAGGGCAGCGGTGTTGCACCCCGTGATCGCCGCCGACACAGCTCTACAGTCTACACGGCACACCAGCGCCCCCTGAGGCATGGCGAGTATGCATTCAGAGAATGCAGTGGCTTGCCTTGAGCTGCGCTCTGCGCTGGTGCTTTTATTTGGTCTCCTCCTGGCGGTGTGCGTGCTCCCTACCCCTTGCGTTGTCGCTCACCCAAGCGCTGCGTATTCACACACGCCTGGAGTGATGGCCTGGCCTCAGCAGACCACACCTGCCGCCACCAACGCAATCATGCAAGCCTTCTCATTCTCTGCAAACCCAACAGGACCTCCCCTCCCCACCACCACGGGTGCCGGCACAGCCCCAATTTCAAATTTCGTGTTCGCGCCAAACAGCTGGATGAGGGCGCTCTGCGACGCGACCCCCGTCAATCACCTCTCTGTACCATAGACACGCGACTCGATGTCTATGTACGGCGGGGACGTAGCGCAGACGCAGGCCAAGACGCTGCTAGAGCAGCTGCGCTCAGGCGTCTGCGCGTTTAACGTGCGTTGCCGCCACGCCTTCGACTCTTGCCAGCTGTTCCACGGGATTGTGTCACAACGCGGCAGCTTGGATGACGTGCTGGGAGTGCTGTCTGCGTGGCTGGAAGCCTCGAAAGATGGCAGCGGAGGCAATGGTGGCGTTGGTAACAGCGCTGGCAGCCTTCCAGTGATCTCCGGTTCTGCGCTTGGCACCATTGCCAACGCAAAAGAAGGTACCAGCAACAGCAGCAGCAGCAACGGCACTGGCGCTCATGCCAACAGCGCCAAACCTGCGCTCTTGTCACGTGGGCGCGGGGAGACCGTCCTGATGCGCCTGAAAGACAACGAGGCGACAGATGTGGGCAATACGCGGCCTTTTGAGGCCACCTTCCGGCATTGCATGCAGCGGTACCCAGGCAGGGCTGTTCTGGACGCCACCGCCAGGTAAGCACGCGCACTTGCCAATCAGCGCATGACCAAGTCATGAGGGGTACGCGCTTGGTGACCAACACAGTGTAATGTTCTTGTTGCGGTTTGTTAACGGCCAACAAACGGCTGCATAGAGGATGCTGGCTGATGTCGAGTCAGGTAGGGTGCTGAACGACAGCGCTCTAGGGCATTTAAGCAACGCTGGCAACGTGGCGCGGGCGCGGGTGGTCAGTGATCCGCAACAGCTCATGTGACTTGCATGTGACTTCAAGACATGAAAGCTGCACGTCTGCATGTGCGATACCCCAAGTAAAGGTTGAGGTGAGCACCTTTTCGTTGAACTGCAGCGATTATAGCGACTTCTCAACGTCACTGACAGGCTGTATTTGCACTGCACGCTGTGCAGGCAGCAGCGTTGCTACAGGCGTGCCCATGCCTACCCTGGGGGAGCTGCGCGGGAAGGTGCTGCTGCTGTAGGACGTTAAAACCAGCGGGCTGTACGGCCTCCCGTACCGCTCGGTCAGTAGCAGCACATCCAATACCGCCCCTGTCACAGATCCATTGTGGACCGCTGCTGCCGTAGGCAATGCCACCGCCCATGCTGCAGCTGTCTGACAGGCACGCCCAACAGTGGTATTCGACATACAGGATACCTACCAGCTGCAGCCGCCGGCGGACTTGTATGGGAAATGAGAGGCTGTGAAGGTGCAGCTGGTCAAGGCGTCCGTGGATGCTACACCTGCCACTACTGATGCTACTGCCGCATGCAACGACGCTACAGCCCAACCTGACAACCTAACAAGCAGCAATACCGGTATTGGAGGCAACAAAGCATGCAGTGGCGCCAGCCGTAGCAATGACTCATTCTCGGGCAACGATGGGATTATGTACATCAATTACCTCAGCGGCTCTGGCAGCGTCCTTCCATACTTGATGGGGAGCGGACATGTGAGCCCACTGGATGCCGCCCCACGCATGCTGACCGGGCGTACCGCCCCTGAGCCCATCAGTAAGGCCAGCAGTACCGATGCTGGCACTGGCCGTACTGCATTGTCCTTGGGCGGTAAAGATTCTTCGCTGCTGAGTCGGCTACTACTAGGACAAGCCGCGCTACTGCGGCCGTCACCCAGCGGACAACCTGCAGCTGCGTCCACCTTGACTATAGCTAGCTTTGGAGGGAGCAGCAGCGCTGGAAGCAGCAGTACCGCCACCGGAGAGGTGTGGCCGGATTTCCCTCGGGTTGGCTGTGTCGGCGGGGGAACGGCGGTCGCGGTTGCTTTCGGTGCTCGATTAGGCATTGGGGCCCGGCAGGAAACACCTCAACAGCAGGCGCAGGTGCGAGTGTGCTCTATAGCATTTGAGGGCACCAATGTGCTGGCGATGAAGTGGGTGGGCACCGGCCGCATGGGCGTGGTCATGGCGGATTTTCCCGGGTCGGGTCTGATCGCGCGCGTGGTGCGACAGAACTCCGTCTTGCTCTGCGGTACGCGTAGCCTGTTGCACTCTGCTGGTGTGTGCGTATGTGCAGCAGCATGGTCGCAGGTGGAGTGTCATGAGGAAATGAAACTTGCTAGAGTGATCGTGTAGCAGCCCAGCTTGCAGGTATATCGTGTGTTGCCATGTGCATTTGCTGCGGTGTGCGCGTGGTGTGTGTGCGTGTGTTTGTGCTGCAAAGGGCCTCATCACGGTCTGTGTGATTGGAGTGCTGGGATGGCCGCAGTCGCCTCTTTGACATGTTTGTATGCCTGATGAAGTGCACCTCAGTGCGCTACACGCTGCGTGATACACTTGTTGCAAATGCCGCGATTGATGCAGGTGTGTTCCATGGTCCAATACCGGTGGAGAATGAGGCGGCACAGGAATGCGTCGGTGCGGATGACTCGAGCGGCAGGATGCTGCAGGTGCAGCCATGCGGGACTGCTCCTGCACAGACCTTCAGCTTTGTGCCCCAACGTGAGACGGTGCACAAGCGTATGCGCATGCGGTGGCTGCACACGTCAACATATGGTGCCCAATCACCGCCTGCAGTACATGAGCACATGACTGCAGAGGCGAGCTGTAGGCCGTAGACGTGCGTTGGCCTGGATTTGAGTACGCACGTGCGCACCGCATGACCGCATCAAGGGTGCGTCCCTTCCGGCGCACCTGCTGTTGACATTCAGCATATGAACAGCATGACAACTGCAATCTGATACAATCAGCGGGCTCATGAAATGGCGATCTTACAAAGTGCGGCTTAAGCAGGAGATGCGTGCACGCTGGTTGTAAAAGAAGGCCCATTAACCGCTGCATGGGACATGGTTGAGAGAGGCCGGAGGCCCACTGAATTGCACCACATCGGGACGGTCCATTGTGACACTGTTGCTTGGTTTTCCGGCCTCCGGCCCCTCTCAACTGTGTCCCACGCTTCCAACAGCCACAAGAGCCAGGTCGGGTGCTGCATCCTGAGGCGTGCTCGCACATGTATGCCCGCTTGGAGTCACAACAGGCGGAGGATGGTATCAAGTCAGGTCTGGGGCAGGCGAATGCTGGGGCACTCCTGCAGGCGTCACGCCAGCGCCTTCGCACCGGCAGCCTACGCCGCTGGCCTTGGTGTCATGCTCCGGAACCATGCCAAACATGCGGATAATGACTCGAGGGCGACCCACATCATGTTTGTGGCCCTAGGTGGGGATTCCTCCAGGCAAGTGGTGTCGAGGGAGGGGTGGCCTGCCCTGACTCTTGCTGTCCGATGCGCCCTACATGGCTTCGTCTGTGCTGTTTCTTGGCTGAACGCCAACCCTTAGCCCAAGACCCGTTTCGTTCGTGTGCAGCGTGTGCCAGTGTTCTGACTGGTCCTGACCCCGACATGGTGCATACGGTATCATGGCTTGCGCGCCCACATGCAGGTACCTGCTGCACGCGTGGCATGGCAGCGGCGCGGGTGTCTGGTGCAAGTCGATGGCAACGGTGGCAGCAACAGTAACATCACCGGCAGCACTGCTTTGGCCAGCAGACGATTCGCAGGTCTGCAGCTTGCACCCTGCAGCACGGCCAGCATCGTGCAACAGGCGTTCAACGTGCCACATCTGCCTTAAGGTTGAAAGTGCCGGCGAGAAACAGGCGGACCACCATGTAGGATCAAGGCAGGCGACGAAGCATTCCAAAGCTCCACCTTGACGTGCAAGAAACTCTTCAATTCTGAGTGAGCTGCCACTGACGTGATTCAGGTGCTGCTGTGTGCCACACGTGCACTGCTGGCCTCCGCAGACCCCACTGAATGATAGCATGCGTGCGTCACGGGTGAGAGGGCGTGTGGGCTTACGTGCACCTGGACAAATGTAGTGCAGTTTGGCACCACAAGGCATGTACCGTCTCCTTGTCTACCAAAACCATGAGACACGCATTGGCCCTGGCAGCCGTGACTCTGAACGCGCGCTCTAGGCTTGAACCTGCACATGTGATTGCAATGGCTCTGCATGGTCGAAGCGGTTGCCTGTTTGTCACACCAAAAGCTGGGGTTCGACAATAACATTGTGAGCTCCGAGTTGGCACCAGGGGTGTGAGCGGCTCGTGATCGCAACAGCCTGCAACAACAAGTCTTAGGCTGTCCACTAGCCGGTTCTCTGCGCAACATCGTGGTTCCCAGAGGCTCTGTCTGTAAGGCCGCCACGCACAAACACAGGACACATCGGCGCATGTTGGGCATGCTGCTTGCCAGCAAGCCTGCGGCAATGGCACCGCCATAGGACGTCCACGGCAAATGCGCAGTTGCATCATGCTAGAGCGGCTCTCATTCACAGTCATGGTCATGACAAATATAGTCACCACACGAGCACAGAGGAGCAGTGGCGGAGCCTAACTTGGTTGCATGCGTTTCGATGCGAGGGTGGGAGGTGCATGCAGGCCTGAACGCATGCTACTTGCAGTGAGCGCTCACACGCGCTCGCCGCCAGGCGTGCACCGGCGCCGCATGTTGCAGCGTATGTGTCACCGCGCACCCGCCGCTGTGCATGCAGCAACACGACGCATGAGGACAGTTGGCAGGTTCACAGAAGGTGAGATTCCGAGCATTTCCGAATGCCGCGACAAATGGTTAATGCAAACCCTTTAAGCTGCACCGCATCTATGATTGTTGTGGTCAGCATCATTGGCGCTCAGCAAGCGCCTTCACGTTCCCCGTATCACTCACTACCGTAGTCACCACGCGCGGCCCATCCGGGTGGCAGGGTAGAGGCGGTAAGCCATGCGTGCAACGCGAACCATGCCTTTGATTCTGGTTCAGTTGCTCTGTCAAGCCTTGATAGGCACGGTGTCACAGGCAACGTCATGCAAGGCATGATCCTGTAGGCTCGCACAGCTTGCCATTTCCAACAGCCCTACCCCTAGCCAAGGCGCCAGGCCTGACGCCACCGGTCGGACACGGTGCCTGGTGTCGCCAAAACAAACCGCCGCTAGTGCAGCATTGCTCCTGCCGTGGCGGAGTTCATGCCGCCTGCTCTCTGGAGGTTCTGAAGGCCCCCAAGCGCTTCTTGGATAGGTGCCGTGATCTCCATCAGATTGGGCATCCGCCCAGTCTCAAGCTTGCTGAAGATCAGCTTGCCATCATAGAATATCTCAAAGGCATTGGTCTTTACCAAGTTCTGAGATATCGTATTTCCGAAGAAGTAGATGCCAAGGCAGATGGGGAAGCGGCTAGGCACGACTTTCTCCGTATACCATGTCGGGACCGCCAGGCCGAGCATGGGGAGAATTTTGTCACCCACAGCCGCAAATATAATTGCTGAGAACATAGCCACCACCACCGCATTCGCTATCAGCGCCTGCGCAACGCCACAGCGGCCAGCAGCGGTTTGTCAGCATACGTTCACACAAACCACCCGGCACCCGGCAAGCAATACAACCCTAGTCAAGCACGCACAAGCATAAGGTGCAACCAGTCATCAGAGCTTGTCAGAGGCAGCTGGCCCTTGGCAGAACCTTCAAGGATACCAACGCACGCAGGACGCCAAAAGCCAGGGACAAACTCCCAGTCCCATCCAGCAGGTGCTAGCAAGACAGCGAGAAGGGCTAAACTGGGGCCGTACCTGCATAGCAGGCACTGGATAGGCACTTCCGACCACCTCCAACCCAGGCCCGAACCGCTGGTGCAGTACTTGGGAGACCTGGTTGAAGGCTCCGCGGAAGCCTGCAAGGTAAAACGAAAAAAAAGGTATTGGTTTGGACCGCTTGACAACTATGCGGCACCAACTCCTTGCAGGAATGCAGCGCCAGTCACACGAAAAGAGCGCAGCAGACAGCGCCGTGAACCGCGATGCCGCACGCAGTCCAGGTGCAGACGGCAGGTGGGACCCAAGAAACACCATAAGTTGATGGGTCATCCTTTCACAAGCGCTCGTACCTCAGCTATTGCAAATGGAAATATGAACGCGATGCCCCAACGACCTCCCATCGTCCACTTGCTCAGCTGAAAAGGGCTGCAGGTACCAGGGCACACGGATATAAGCACATGCGAAAGAGACAGGCAGCAGATGCTTCTCCTTGCAGGGGGGCACAGCCGGTCAGGCCGATGGGATAGCGCCGTGCACTGACCTTGTTATCAGGCATGTACTTGACGAGGTCTCGTCCGAAAAGCAAGACAGCGGCAACCAAGACGAGACCAGCCTGTGAAAGGTTGACCATCGTGAGGAGGCTCGGCAGGGGCTGCCGAGCCAGACTGTGGTGGTGTGGGTGGTACAGCAAGGGAAAATGGACGCGGTGGAGTGCGCAGACTGTAGACAAAAGTATTCAGCTTGCCACCGTGTTACACCAAAGTCTCTTGGTATTGGGTGTCGTCATTCCACACAGCGATAGGTAAACCACGATAATCAGCGCACTTTGGATGTGGTTGCGCCAGTGCCCCGATGCGGCGCTGGCTGTCAGTTTGCGGCGGGTGACGCAGGACCCGCAAATCTGCATGGATTTAGGCATCCATCAACCTCGCCCACAATGCCTCATCATGATAGGGCCTAATTTTTGCCATGGTGGTGTATGTGAACAGCACGCTGCTGGACAGCCCAGGCTTGATATCGGCTGCAATGCGCACCTGCAGGCACATGGATGGAAGCAAACTTTGGTAAGCACTGAACAAAGCGGCTGCACCACAGTCCCGAACGCTGAAGAGGGCACACACCAACAGCGGGCCACCCACCATCATTTCCGCCTCCCGTTTAGCCTGCACCACCGCGGCAGCCATCAGCAGCAGTTGATCCAAGTCGGGCACACTGGTCAGGCTCTGTTCGGTGGTGGGTGGCTCACTGGGGTCAGCCAAACTGACACTTTCCCAAGCGCTTCCTGCAAAGGACGTCACAGGGAACACAGGGACTTGCTGCTCACACTGCCAAAGGCGTCGTCGTGCAATGCTTCCGGTGGCGAGTCAGCTGGGAGCAAACTTGCCTGACATGGACAGGTCGCCAACCAGAAGGGCTTGCTGCTCGTGCAATGCGGACTCAAGCATGCACGCCTCCTTCTGCAAGCGGATGCCGCAATTCTGTAGTACGACATAGTTGTCTTGCGTTTCTGCCAGGGGCGTCCATGCAACCATTGGAGGAAGGCAGGCCCGCATCGGTGCCTACAAACAAATCAGCAAGTAAACGAGTTGACATGCCTTGGCAGTGTAACTGCGTAAACGCGTCTGTCCGCTTGGTAGGCAACCCACCATTGTTCGCACGGCCTTGGTTGAACTGGTGGCGGGTGATCGCTGTTTCTGCTGGGTATCGGGCTCAAATGCAGGAAGCTCACTGGCAAGGCTTTGAAGCGCAGATATTGCAATCTGCTGCAACTTGTCAAACTCCTGTGCAGCAGCACAGTCCAGCTGCACGCGTGAGCTGCACACACCGCACCTTGATAGTGGTGCAGCGGGGGCGGGCTAAAC
This sequence comes from Chlamydomonas asymmetrica, assembly GCA_001662385.1. NCBI lineage: Eukaryota > Viridiplantae > Chlorophyta > Chlorophyceae > Chlamydomonadales > Chlamydomonadaceae > Chlamydomonas > Chlamydomonas asymmetrica. The sequence continues at coordinate 186,749 of BDDA01000066.1, forward strand.
CTGTTGTGAAATCCGCACAAACTGCACAAAGCTTACTCAGCGCTAGTTCCATAAGCAGACTGTTTGCTGCGTACCTTCAGCGTGCTGCGGAACCGCTCCGGTGGGGCGACAGCTTGGCTGGACATGATAAAAGGCACAGGCACAGGGTCTAGTGCAAGGCAGCTAGGAAGGTTGTGTTGATCCAGTGGGTAGTTGATCCAGTGTCAGGTTCACACTACCTAGCAAGTAGCGGGAAGGGTGAAGCATCAAGATGAGGGGCACACTCAAATTGGGTGCCAGAAGGTCTGGGAAAGCTCCCCGCGATCAAGGCACTTTTCCTTATGTATGCCAACCAATTCGTGCTGTTCACTGTATTCGCGCGGCTTTGGTCAACTTGAATACATTGTCAAAATGAGCCTACTCGCTGGGCCGAGGCACGCAGTGCCTGCACGCCAAGAAAAAGGACGGTCGCAATGTACAAGCTTTACTTCACGTTTGGATACCTCCTCGCTACCGCTGGCGCGCTCCTGCCCGTCTTCGTGTTGCCCTTCTACTAGCACCAGCAGTCTGCCACCCAATAACAACAGCTTTGCGCGTAGTGGTGCAGTAACTTGCTTTGCACAGCCAGCCAAGACAACAGGGCTTTTTCCTGCTGGGAAGCAGCAGGCAAAGGTTCAGCTGCCTGCGCTTATGCTCTATGTTGAGGCAGACCGTGTTGCGGCTGATTCCACGTTCCTCGAGAATGTTGGCAAGGCGGTCAGTGGCGGAGCCAATTCTGTGGTCCTTCGGGATGGAGGGGCTGGCGAAGCTGTGCTATATAATGCTGCCCTTAAGTTGAAGGAGCTGCTGCGTGGTCGCGCGAACCTGCTTCTACTGAACAACACGGGTATTGCAAATGCCGTCAGCACTGAGGGTGTGGTATTGAACGACCAAGGTGAGCTGCAACTAACACGGTCATAGATCGTCTGCCTAGCACGCATTTCCTGCTGTTTTGTGCAACAGAGCTTTCTGCCAGAAGTTCTGGAGGTGCGCAATTGCCGCCGAGGAAAGAATCCAACATTCACTACCTGCGCTCGCAATTCTCTGCTGGGCCCTAGGCCTGCCCCCCCTCGTCGCCAGGCGCGGGCTCACGAGCGGGCCGGCCCTTGTGGGGTGTGTGGTCACCAGCGAGGCAGCAGCGGTCCAGGCAGCCGCGGATGGCGCAAACCTGTTACTGATCACGGTGAGCACATGGAAACGCCCTTGGCGTAGCAGCAATGTGGAGCTTCACAGATGCCTGTTTTGCATACTAAGCAAGTGTTTGCAACGATGCCACATAGCATGCCCTGCTCTCTACACGCGTGTAGCGATATCCTACAATACCAGCGCCAACCCGGTACCCTAGCGTGGTTGGTGGTGCCATAGGGTAGAACGGGGTTTCTGCGCAAGCCTGAAAGACTGGCTTGGCCCTCTTGAAGCGCTCTCCTGTATACCTGTGATCCCACACTCCGTGCATCGTGTTGAACTGGTGCAGAGCGCCAAAGGTGCGTTGCCGAGCGCGGATGAGCTCAAAGCAGCGAAGCAGCAGCGCAGCGGCAACCCTATCCCTGTGATAGCGTCGGTCGAAACCGGTACGCCGACGGTGGCCGACATCAGCAGCTTGCTGGCGACTGGCGTGGACGGAATCGCCTGCACGCCCGCTCAGCTGCAGGTGAGCGTTGTCGGGATGTGAGCTTCAGCCGTGCTCTCCGTCAACGCCTGCGGGGGACCCATCCCGGGGGCCCCTGGGCTCCACGCTTCTGCCTGCACATGCGCATGTCTGAATGAGCGCGTACGCACAATGCACGTAGCACATTACCAATGCATGCATGTTGTGATGTCCCAACAGTGCACTGGCACCGCATGCTGCACGCAGTGCAACCACCATCAAGCATCATGTACTGACGCATGCATCATATCAGTTCCACAGAGTAACAGCGTGCACTCTCCCACAGCTGCCTGTCCAGGTGCACGTCACTGGCAGCTGCAACACGTGACTGCCGGGTGTGCATGCGCATGCCTGCTACCGCTACCGCACAACAGGCCATCGCCGCAGCCTGCGTGCCTGCTGGGTCAGCTGCACCCACCACCACAGCAGACAGCGTGGCTGCTATCCTTGCCCGCCTCTCAGGCAAGCAGCCTGCGGCAGCCCAAACCCCCTCCACATCAGCAGCCGCTCAAAAGCAGCAGCAAGGGAAGCCATCCACATCCGCTGCTGGGAGGACAGCGGGGGCGGCGGGCGTAGCGGCTCCGGCTGCACCGGGGTTGACCACCGGGACGAGCGCGATGCGGCGATTGCGCGACCCTGCGCGTGAGGCGCTGCTTCAGGAGGAGAAGCGCCTTCTCGCTTCAGGGTTGGCCTTCCTGGAGGAGGTGAGAGGGAGAGATTAGCAGATTACATATTTGCATCACCCAGACCGGTACAGCCACAGCCTCAGATCTGAGCACGTCTCGGGACCTGGATCTAGCATGCAACTCCGGGGCGGGCTTGAGCATTCAGACCAGCATTCAGATCCGTGCGCATGAGCACACATGCCAGCGTCCCGGGACGCGCAAGTAGTCAAACGCATGGTGTGATCTGGGTCAGGTGCAGTACTGCAGTCTGCACCACCTGGGTGTGACTGGCTGACTGCACGAAACTTCGACCACGGCGGCGCATTACACACACTGTGCAGACCAAGCATCATTACGCGTGTCATGGGCGTCTCCAGCACTGCGCTGCGGTGTTTGTTGTCAGTGTCAACGCCCACTGTTCCTGTCCCTTGCATGTCGTCGGTTTGCATGCCTGCCTTCCGGTGAATCGCACCCGCCCCTCTTGTCAGCCTTACCGCCCTTGCGTTGATGTCGATATTGCACCCGCAGGCGCTGCCGGGGGAAGGCGCGCTTGGCGTGCTGCGGGACGCGCTGGAGGGGCTGGATAACCCTTTCCTCGTGGTGGTGGTGGGGGAGTTCAACAGCGGTGAGTGTGTGTGTTGGGGGGGGGGGCAAG
>BDDA01000066.1:190622-206662 GCA_001662385.1 Chlamydomonas asymmetrica
CACTGCGGCGCTCCAGGGGGCCGCCCTGGGTCCCAAGGGGGAAGGGATGCAACTCATGCGACACGACATCCCCCGTGGGCGACTGCGTGTCATGTGATGTGTCATGTGTGGTGCAACAGTGTACATACCGGCTTGCGTGACCGTGGCGGCCGGGTCGCACCAGTGGACATTTCACAGTGGAGCATGTGTTGCTTTCCGGGGCTGCCCACTGGCGGGTACCGGTGTCGCAGCGTGGTCCAGTTTGCGGTCCATGCAGCACTCACCGGCTCGCGTACATTAAGCGCATGCTTCGCGAAGCAGCTGAGTTCTGCTTGCGCATTTCGGCAGCCGACCAGTTGGGCGTTGGCGCCAGCTGGTCATTAGCCGTTCATCATGCTCATGCGCTACATGGTACTGCAGCATCTTTGGTCGTACCGCGTTCCATGCACATCACGCCTGTCCAAGAAGCATCATGCGGTACAGGTGCCTGGCATGCGTTTGTGGCATGCAAGGCATAGCTGCGTTGCATGTATATGCTTGCGTGAGAGGAGTTTGCAGAGCAATTTCTTGGTTGGATCAAACGGCTTGAGCGTGCGCCACGTGTAAGCGCTCGCTCTTCTGCTCTTCTATCTTGCGCAGGGAAGTCGTCGCTGATCAACGCGCTGCTTGGTGACAAGTTCCTGGCCGAGGGTATCCTGCCCACCACCAACGAAATATCAATCATCAAGTATGCTGACCCGGCCAGCCCGGAGGTCAAGGTGAGCTGGCCGGCCACAAGGACCCGCTCACGTCACCGACCGACCTATTTTGCTCACCGCACGCTGTGTCTGCAAAGCGAACGAAGCAGGCTCGGGGTCCGTCAAATCACGTGCATGCGGGTGGCGGTGCTGTTTCCACACCCGCCTAGTGGTGATTTAGCGTCGCTTGTGATAGGATACCTGGCAGCAGCTTTGACACGGGAGCGCCTGCACCGAGCGCGGGACGACTTGGCTCTCCCCCGGTGCTGCTTTGCAGCACGGCACCCCAGCCGTGCACCCTCAATCGCACCTCCCAGTGCCTCTGGCGCTCTGAGCCGCGGCGTGTTTCCACTGAGGTTCAGACCCAGGTCCGAAACCCGAGCATTGGGACCGAAACCACTCGGGCTCAGGTCTGGGTGTTTCAGACCCAGGTCTGAACCTCAGTGGAAACAAGCCCTGATGCTCATCCAGCATGCTTGAGCCAGGGCTGAGCACTGCCCACTGGCCCGTCTTAGCGGTGCCAGCAAGACCACAGGCCCTGCCTGCTGAGCGGCTTTATTCGAGTCGCCCATGCTGACGTGTGCATGCATGTGTGCATGCACGTGGTTGTGCAGGCCGGGACGCTTGTGCAGCAGCAGGACGGCTTGTTCGTGCGCTACCTGCCTGCACGGCTGCTGGCTGACATGAATATCGTCGACACGCCGGGCACGAACGTCATCCTGGAGCGCCAGCAGCAGCTGACCGAGGAGTACGTGCCGCGGGCTGACCTCGTGCTGTTTATTATATCCGCCGACAGGCCGTTCAGCGGCAGCGAGGTGAGTGCCCGGGTCGGGAAAGCGTGCGTGGGGGGAAAGCGTGTGGGTGGCACATGCATACCTTAGCATGGTGGGGTTATAAACCGTTGTCGGCGTGGGTGCGGGGCAGCGCGGGTGGTGACGATGGTGTGACATGGTATATAGCGTGGATGGCTGCATGTTGGCAAGCAGCTAGGGAGTTGTGTCGGGGACAGGAGTGCGGGCTGTGAGTGTGTGTCAAGAGGCTGACACGCATTGACGCAGGCAGCCCTGCCGGCCGTTCAACCGGCACGTCCCAAAGTCGACTTGTTGGTGGACGTTTGGCTGTCGGCGTGCTAGCGCATCGGCGGCAGGCGGGGTAATTCTCACTTCCAGAAAGTGGTGGGAATGACGATGTTGGAGGTAATGCACTCATCCTTGACTCTTGACACTCGAGGTTGTTGCATCATATCCAACATCGTCATGCCCACCACTTTCTGGACGGGAGAACTACCCCGCTTGCCGTTGCATGACAACCTATGCATGACCTATGCATACGGTAACCTGTGTGTCTTCCTAGCCGCCTGCCCTCTGTCCACAGCGAATGAGCCGTCACTCCTCAAACCATTCTCTGTCACGCACTCACGCAAGATACAGTGGGATGTTGCTTCTTCGCGACCTGCACTGCTCGCACGTGTACATGACTTTCTGCAGTACTTTTGGGTATTGCCGGCCTGCTCGTTGACCTTTGCCAGATCGGCATTGGGTTGTACACGAAAGGTGCCATGCAAGGGTTACGTGCCATAGCGGGGGCACCACGGCTGTGACAGCGCGAAGTGCCGCGCCTCCACCGCTGGTGCTGTGTGCAAATGCATTTGCATGACAATGTACTGTACCGCTTTACTGCCGTACTGCTGCCATGTGCGCGTCAGGTGTCCTTCCTGGCGTACATCCGCAAGTGTGCATGACGTACCGTACTGCCGTAATTTTGCCGTACCGCCGTACTGCATGCCAGGTGTCCTTCCTGGCGTACATCCGCAAGTGGCGCAAGAAGATTGTGTTTGTGATCAACAAGGCCGACATGCTGGCGGAGGACGAGGTGGGCCAGGTGCGGCGGTTCGTGGAGTCCAACGCGCAGCGCACGCTGGACCTGGACAGCCCGCTGGTGCTGGCGGTCAGCTCGCGCAGGTGAGGAGGTGGAGATGGTGGCACCCACAGGGGTCTAGGGGTTAACGGTTCGTATTTGTGCTCGCGGTCAGCTCGTGCAGGTGAGCGGGCACACACAAGGGGTCGGGGTTCAGGGGTTGAGGTTTGTAGGGTTCAGGCAAGTGCTGCTGGCGGTTGCAGACTTTGCAGTGCATCGGGATGCAGCACGGTATGCGATGATGGGGTGAATGACCTGAATGACTGAGCTCCAAGCATGCATGCCTGCGGGGTTGCAGCACTCCTATGCCCACCAACCTGCATGTATGCCCGCGTTGTTAAAGAGCCCTCTTACATGCTCTGCCTACAGTCCCACCATGCCCTCACCCACGCACTGCTCACATCCTGTTCCTCGTACTGTGCTCACGCACACTGTTCTTGCTCACGCACACTGCTCACGCGTACGAATCTTCATGCTGGTAGGTTGGCAGGGTATGGGTAATAGGTGTGTGCAGCAGCTACCTCCTCATTGGTTACCAGTATGGACCCATCACATGCGTGTACGTACGCGCGTGCAGGGCGCTCGCCGCCAAGCTGGCGGTGAGCAAGGACAGCCCGGCGCACAGCGCGGGGCGGCTGGGCAGCGGCGTGCTGGACAGCGTGGAGGACGCGTCGCTGGCCGGCCAGGCGGACTGGCGTGCAAGCAACTTTGCTGAGTTGGAGTCCTTTATCTGCGACTTCCTCACAGGTAAGGGTGCGCGGGCGCGTGTTGCGTGCACCTGGGTTTGCGTGTGCGACGTCGTTCATTTGCCACTTTCTCGTAGGTAAGGGTGCGCGGCGGCGGCGTGTGAGCGCGCGTTGCGGGAACACGTGTTGCGTGTTGCGGGCACCTGGGTTCGCCTGTGTGATGCCGCTGGGGCCTGGGGCGGTGGGAGTGGCTGCATGCAGCACGGTTGGCGTTGTCGGCTTGCATGGCTTCAGCCTTTTGCCAATGTCGGTCAAGATGTTGCGCCCACGCTCTTGCTGTGTGCTTGGGCCCACCAGCCCACCCTTTGAGAAACATCACAAGCGGCGTTCTAGCCGCGCCGTGCTTCCCTGGACTGCGCGCCCGCTTACAGACGTTACAGGCCCCTCACCTGCCCAGCACCATACCTATCGCAACATCTCACAACATCAGCGCTGAGCGTACCCGCGCTGTCCATGCGGGTGATGTGGCGCGCGAATCGTTGTGTGAATCTCACCGTTTGCTGATGTACCGCCTGAATCCCTACACACGCCCCCAGGCCCCAACAGCGGCGAGAGCGTTCGCGCCAAACTGCAGACGCCGCTGTCGGTGTGCGACGCGCTCATGGACTCGGCAAAGACGCAGCTGGATGCTGACCTGGGTGCGGCGCGTACTGAGCTGGACGGCGTGCGGCAGGTGACCAAGCAGCTGGCGCGCTTCAAAACAGATATGGACAAGGACGCCAGCGCGCAGCGGGACGCACTGCTCAAGGTGAGCGTGTGGCAGGCGGCATTCCCATAGGGATAAAGTATTGCATGCAAGTACCGGTATGTTTCCAGTCGTGGATACTGCATGCACTCCGCTGGTGTTGACCCAATACTGCCAGGCCGCCTGCAGCTCAGGCAGCATGCAGCGGTTCGAAGAGGCAACAAACTGGCGGTGCGGGATTGTGGCATTGCTGCCCCGACCCACGCACTCGCTTGTTTGCACTCATGACCGGATACAGCTTAAGAGCACCTAGCAGCCCGAGCAGCCTGGCATGACAGGACTGCTCAGGCTGAGTCAGGCATGTCGTATTCGTCTGGTATTCCTGCATTCATCGCTGCTGCGTCTTGCCGCTGCGTGCGCGGCTGTGTAGCTCGCGACGGAGGTGATCGGCCGCGCAGATAGCTTTGTGGACGACAACATCAACATGTCCAACGCGCCGCTGCTGGTGGCCATTGCGCAAGGCAAGGACACGTACCCCTTCAGGTGAGAGGGCGGGGCGCTGTGAGGCGCTGGCCCTGCTTGATTGCAGGCGCTTGCGTGTGTCCACCAGGGCTGTCTGCTCTATGGCAGGCTGACGGGCGCAGCGTGTACTCTGAAAGGCGCGCTCAGGCTGTATATGCGCCTGCTCGTGGGGTGCTGCGAGGCCGGCCGGCCGGCCGCACGTGTGCCACGCAATCGTCGCTGGCGGGATGGGTGCGCAGGAGGGGCTGTGGCATAGGCACTCAGCGTTGCGCATGTGCGTGCCATGGGTGCTCTTGGCCCGATGCTCGTCCTGCATCTCCCACTCCTGAGCCTCTCCTCACCATGTGCACCTGTTCATCGATGCAGTAATGAACAGGTGCACATGGTGTGCAGAGGCCCTGCACTGGGACATGGAGGACGAGCACCGGTGCACGTGCACTTGTTGCCTGCCTACAACAGACATGCACCACTGCATTGCACCCGTTCATAGGATGCGTCTTGCAGCTGGTGTCGGAATGATGGCAACTTATGTGAGCCGCCTTGCACGCATATGTCGCCTCCCTTGCTCCTCGTTTACCCCCCAGGGCGTCGTTCGAGTCGCAAGTGGTCGGCTCGGCGTTCGAGACCATGCGCGCCGCTGTGGCGGAGCACAGCGTGTGGCTGCGCACCAACTGCGACCAGCAGCTCGATTACTATCGCGGCTTTGCTGAGGCACGCAGCTCCTCCATCTCCGCCGGCACCAGCAGCAACGGCAACAACGGTGCGTGGCTCACGCCCTGGTGACTAATGGCGTAACCTTTGAACGCGTACAGCCTTGCATGGCTGTACCTGGCCTGATTGTTTCTGCCCCCATTTGGGGGGAGCATGGGCTTTGGCCAAAAGCTCCTACTATCCAAGTTTGTCTTTACCATATCTTTGAATGGTGCGTGGCTGGACCATTGCCTGCACCGCAGTGGTATGGGGTCAAGGCATGTTGCTGTGGCAAATGTGCCTGTGCATGTAGGGTGTTGCAGTGACTTCGCGCGTCTGTGTGGGTCTGGGTCTGACGCTACATTACCCCTCTGATGTGCAGCTGACGACTACGCCAGCCTGCTTTGCGGTATAGCGATAACAGGCTTCAGGGTGAAGTCACATGAGGGTCAGGTTAGATGTTCTGGTGCATGTAATGATGCTGAATGTTGACACCGCAGGTTTTAACGGGGCCGGCAGCAACGGGCGCAACGGCGCCAACGGCAGCAGCAACGGCGCCGCCACGGCCCGCCTGGCGGCGTCCGGCGGCAGCGCACCCGCCGTCACGGACGCCGGCGACGCCTCCACCTCTGCTGGGTCGCTCTCCTCCTCTGACGGCAGCGGCAGCGGGCCAGCAGCTGCAGGGGGGGAGGCTACAGGAGGCGCAGTGGTGGCGGCTGAGGGCTCGGCGGCGGCTGTACTGAGCGAGTTCAACCTGCGCGCGATCAGCTCGCTGCTAGACAAGGAGCTGCAGCAGGTGCGGATGGTGTTGACTTGCTGGCGGTGGTGGGGGGTGCTGGCTTGCCGTGGGTGGGGTTGCTGTGGGTGGGAGTGGGAGAGGAGCGGCCGGGCGGGCGCCGCTCTGGCTGTTGCTGTATTGAGCATGTTGGGGACAGAGTCAGGAGAAGATGACCTGCGTGTTCAAGCGCATATGAGTATGTCGCTCAGGAGCATTTTCGTGCAATGTGAGTGTACACGGTCTACCGGGTAGGATCTCCTGTGTGCGGGTGTGGGTGCAGGTTTGGGTTTGGTGAGTATGACAGGCCGTTTCAATGTCTGACAGCCTGCCGATATTCTAGTCATGAACGCTGTAGCGTGTGTCTTTCCGTGAAAAGCTCGGCTGCATGCTTTTGAGGTCCGAGTATCCAGAATGGCATCCAGATGTACCTATGGTTGGCTGCCCCTGGCTGATTGGGTCACTGCTGCCCGCTGGTGCCACTGAGCCTCTGCGCTCCTGGACTTGTTGCTGGCATATGGGACAGGCAATGCTGGGTACCGCCGGCACGGCGGTGGGGGCTCCGGTGTTTGGCCTCTTCGCAACGCAGTGGATGGGCAACACGCTCGAGGACATCCTGCTGCTGGGTGTGGCCGGGCTGGTGAGTCACCCGCACCGCACCCTGCACCGCGCGCGCCCTCAGTCAGCCCGCAAGCGAGCATAGGGAGAGCTTGATGCTGTCGTTGGGGATAGGTAGCTGGGGGGGGGGCGGAGGATCAAGGGGACAGTCTCTCAGACGTGACTGTCCTGAGTCGTGAGCTGCGGCAAGGTCCCGGGCAGGTTGCATCACCAAGACGTCGTCAAGTGCGACAAGTAGACATGCCACAGCCCACAGTGCATGATGCGCACCAGGAACACGGATGTACATCGATGCACATACTCTGCATTTCACTGGCATGAAGGGCAGGCGTCTGGGTTCGGTGTGCACTGTGCACCAAAGCAGGCTGCATTGTATCGTGCCGATGCTGTGTTTGTTGGTGCAGGGTTTGGAGCGAGCACTACGCGCCGGTGTACGCATGCGCAATTGCACACACGTACACACGCACACATGCACGCACGCGCCGCGCCTACACTCTTCAGCTTAGGCCCCATCAAAATTCAAAATTGGGCTGTCGTTGCCGACCCCCGTGTTGAAGTGGCGTGCACCACACTCCCCCCGATTCATCCCTGGTGTCTCCGCGTGCAGGCGTCTTACGTTGCGCTGCTCAACTTGCCGCTTCGGCGCGCCGACATCAAGGCCAAGATTGCGCGTGTGGCGGGTAACTTTGTGGCAGACGTGCAAGGGCGCATGAAGAAGGAGCTTGACGCTGAGGTGGGTGGGTCCAGAGGGGATGTGGGAAGGACGAAGGAGAAGCACTGGACCTTGCGCATGAGCAGGCTGCTGGTGGGGAGCATGGGCTGTTGGGCCGACACTCTCCTGATGTGAGCAGGCTGCTGGTGGGCTGGTATTGCTGTTCCTGCAGCCACAGTTTGGGATGCTGCCTTGCAGGTCTCAGATGCGCGATGCGCTACCCTGCCCAGAATGTTCATCCTTGATTGTGGCATCCCATTGAGCAACATGCATTGAGTGGTACAGGACCACGATCGGGCAGCATCGTGTGCATTTGCAAAATACCTCCGGCAACACGTGCATGCTGATGCTGGTGTCGTGCCTGCCGTCCGCACCAGAACCTGGTGGCTTGCCCGGTGTGTGGCTGAGCCTCAGGCTACACCTCCCGTGCGTCGCCAACATCGTGCAGGTGGCGAGCGTGCTGGAGGAGGTGGGCGGGCTGCTGGCGCCCATTGAGGCGGCGTACGCGGCCGAGGTGGCCCGCCTGGAGGCGCGTGAGGCGCAGCAGGGCCGCCTCAAAGAGCGGCTGCGGGAGATGACGCTCAAGATCGCCAACGTGGAGTGAAAGCCCAGGACGCTGTCGCTCAGGATTGGCAACCTGGAGTGAAAGCCCAGGTCGCTGGTGGGAACGCAGAGGGGAATCGGGTTCCCCACTTGATGTTCTTTGCGATTGTACAACACAAACCATGTCTGGATGACACAACACCCCCACTTTTTCCAGGACAGTACAGCTTCAGGTACAGGTTTAGGCCCAGGATGGCCGTCCCATGGTCATGGTGGGGGGCTGCCCTGCCTGCCTCTGGAGGTTTGTGGGGGCAGGGGGCGATGGCCATGACAGCATATAGAGCAGGACAGGCAGATTTGCAATTTTCGTTGGCATCCTGGCGTGTACTGTGTTCTCGCCAGCTGACACCAGGCGCGGTAAGAGCTGGCCCTTTGCCGTTGTTGGCCCGTGCGCATCTCGATCGGTGCTTGCGGCCTGGTGCAGCCTTATGTCGCTGTAGCAAGGCTGCTGTGCAAGCAGTGAACGGTATAATCCAAGGTGGCACCGCACAGTTCTGTAGCTAGTTAGCGCTGCAACTTCTCACACAATGCAGCATCACCGCACAACCGGATCCTTGGGTGGTCGAAATGCTGGCATGCATGCGAGCGCGGCTGATAATCTTGTGCTGCTTGTCGCACCGCAGCCATGTTCCCAACTCGTCGAATGATGAGCCCCACCGCAGAGAGTGCTGCACTTGTTCCGTATGCTCAAGCATGCTGTAGAGTGCAGGCATGCCCTGGAGTATGACGATGCATGCACTACAAGCATGCCGAGAGTGTCCGCAGTTACAGTATCAACATATTCGCATGGCATGACGAAATTTGCCTTTCAATTCCCAGTACCGTATCACACTCTTCATCGTGAAGCACCTAAGGCACCTTGTTGGGGGCGAGTTGCACTTCAAAGTGATCCCATACGTACCCGTTATCATGTCGTTTGTTCGGCAATTTTGGTCCCTTCATCTATTCCCAGTGCGGCTCGTTGCGCCTGCACAACAGCGTGCCACCAGGTGTTGATGTTGGTCTGGCGCCAAGGACCTGCAGACCTGCGCGGCCGTATGCTGCAAAGCAAAGCTTAAGGCTTACTGTGGTGCCTTTGATCGCACTTGAATACGACCATCCAGTGCCATGGTAAATCATGCAGCGGCTGCGTCACACCTCCTCAACCTCCCCCCCTCTGTGATGCAGACGCCTGGCAAGGGTGGACTTGAATCCGCAGGATATCCGTACGGTTTAGATTTGGAGTGGCTGCGTTGGTAATGCATACTGTGATACTGTGGACACAAGGAACGAGCACCCCTGGATGCCAGCACCTCAGAAGGCGGTTAATGCTGGCGCAGGCATGGACCCTGCAGGCTGCCGCACAGGCAATCAACGGCGCTCGGTCGGCGTGCACAAGTCACGGCAGGGCAATTTGGATGCACAGTATGTACATGTGGAGGAGAGAGGCTGGTTAAGGAAGAGCACAGCTTACAGGTTATTTGGGTTTGCAGTTGTGTACATTAGCAGCGCATAGCCCTTTGAATACGTACCGTCCCGCAGGTCAGTTTAGCATGATGCACAGTGAAACGAGAAACGCCCTGGGCAGGTGTGGACGTGAATATGATGGAATGGTGAGAGGAGCACAAATACCACAAGCACAGAGAGAGGGAGAGAGAGAGAGCCTACAGATGATGGCAGTAATTGCCCTCAGGTTCCGGGTAGCGTGCGAAGAGACAATCCATTCAATACAGCGTATGCCACAGCTGTGAAGTGCACACAGCACTGCATGGGCCAGCAGCAACGCAAACCAAAACATGGCAGTCCAGCGGTGGCAATCACGCTGTGACAAGCGCGCACGGCATGCTTAAGCGTACCTACGGTTGTGTCACTATTGCATTGCGGGGAGTTGGATGCAAGCATCCTGAGCTGTATGATGCAAACACGTGGATAGGTGCTTGCTGTGAATGCGCCCTGTACTTGCTTGATATGGAGACGGTGAGCAAGTGGGCAATGGAAATGGCGGAACGGCGCACGCGCTACAAGCGACATCAGCGAACGCAACGCCTCACATGAATCCAGCCGAGCGCCAAATGCCCAATGCGTTTGATGCCTCACAGGATTGACCAGAATCCTGACTCATTGTACCGCACAATCATCACTGTGTGCCTGAAAAGCATATGCAGTGAGTGCTTGTGGCAGCTCGTCGGGCGAAAATACAACCATGGAGGTGCGCTGCGGTCTCAACACCTGTGCAACGCCAACATGTGCAATCAACACGTCTGGTAGAGGAACGCGCATGCCGGGCTGAGGTTCCATGAATAGGCATCGCGTGTGGTGACTACCGTACCGTACTGTAATGCTGAGTCAGTAGCGCAGGTGAAAAGTGGTATTGGTATACGGTACTGCAAAGGGGCTGCTGTGGGGAGAGAGTGGCTGATACCAAACTAAAGGACACACACGCCCCTGGCGGCAACTTGCAGGGCAGCCGGGTGAGCTAGCTGTGAGCTTTGACAGAACGACAGCAACCTTGCAGAGCACGCATCGCAGAGGGTCCAAACTGGACCAAAGGAGAGAATGCAGCCAATGTAGGTGGGCATACATACCATGCCAAGCTGCACACAAATCTGCAACATATGCTTAGGTTGTGGGTCAAGACCATGCCGCGTACCGTAAATGCTTAGGATGCGCAGCAGCAGCCCACATACTGCCGAGCGGGGGCGGATGCATGCACATTGCAGCCGCAGGCGCTGAGCATCCAGCATCAACCGCAAATGCAACACGCGCATGAAGCCGTTGAGGATGAATGGGACGTATACGTACATACTCTTTTATCTAGTAACAGCAGTACCACATATATGAATGCAGCAAGGAAATAACTGTGCGTGAAGTAGAGCATTGGGTGCGATAGCCAGCTGGTGTTGAAGCGTACAGCGAGAGAGACATTCCGGTACAGGCCCTACAACGGTGGGAATTTGGGCAGGGTCGGGGACACTCTCCCTGAGGCGGTCCGCCCAGAGCTCGGTCTCCCGGACGTTGGCCGCCCTGAGGGCGTTCTCCCTGACCCCGGCCGCTGCTGCTGCTCTTGCTGCTGCTGCTGCTGGTGCTGTGACGGCAGCTGCGTGGGAGAGGCCGCCATCATCGGCATCAACGCGCCCCCCGGAGAAACGTAAGTCCCTAGGTGAACGCCGGCTGGGTGTTGCGCGGGCGCGGGCGAGGACTGGTGCTGTTGTTGCTGCTGCATAATGGCCGCGGCAGCGTCAAAGGTCGTGTGCAGCCCGATCGCGCTGGGCGTGGCCGGGCTGCCTTTGTTTGCGTCGCCTGGTGAAGCGCCCTGCAGGCCCGCCAGGCTGCTGTAGGGCCCCCCAGCGGAGGCGGGCGTGTGCGGGGTAATCCGCGCCATAGCGTCGAGGCCCGGCCCCGTCGTTGGCTGGCTGCCCGAGTTTGCTGTGTGGGCAGCGTGCGCCTGCCCTGGAGTGCAGTCGGCGCAGTCTACCGCCTTGCCTGGCGCCGCACCTGTGGGCGAGCTTAAGCCCGGGGGCAGCAGCGCGACCGCCTTGATGCCAGCGATTGCGCCGCTGTCGTCCAGGCTGTCCGGCCCAGTCTGGAGCGCCAGAGCCTTCTCCAGCATCTCCTGAACGCCCTGCTTCTTGCCAATTGACGATTCCAAGGAGCTGTTTGGCGACATCAGGTGCGCTTTCGGCGGGGGGCGGATTCCCTTGGCCCCACCGCCCTGGTAGCTCTTGGGCTCGCCGGCCAGCTTTTTCGTGTGCAGCGCTGCGCAGGGGCTCAGCCCGACTTTGATTTTCTTTTTGGGGGCAGTGACGTCTGCTACCGCGTTTGAGCGACACCCTTGCCCGGAGCAGCCATTGCCGCCAGGAGAGGGGTCCGCGCTGATGCGCGCGTCACGCTGGGCGATAATGTAGTCGTAGGTGGTCATTCCCTTGTAGATAAGCACCACATGGAAGACCCAGAGCTCGCCTAGCATGACAATTGCGGCAACGAGCACCACCATGTAAATCGCGTGCCCAACCTGCCAGCCAACAAAGCTGAAACCGCTGCCGTAGGCATCTGCCACACGGCCCTGCATCTCGCTTTTGATCGCAAAGCTGGAGATAAAGAGCCAGGCTGCCCAACCAAACTGCAGGGCGAGCATCCACACGGTGGCCGAGACTAGCATAAAGAAGTGCCGGTAGTTCTGGCCCCCGATGCAGGTGTTCAGCCACTTGCAGTGATGGTCAAAGTTCTCTACACATCTGTCGCACGCCCTGCAGTGCTTGCTGAGCCGGCTGACATTCGCCTGCGAGCACGCCACAGGCAAAAGTGGCGGGCTGTGAGGGTGGATTGTTGACTCACTTCCTCAACGCAAATTAAGCATAACGAGAAAGAGCATGATGCTTGCAAACACCTGCGTAGCTTTTGTGCACTCTGGGCTGATAGTGAAGCACAGCCCTCAGACAACTGTCAGGTAGTGCGTGCAGCACGCCAGTTTCTTATGGTTAAAGGTGTGTCCGGCACGGCCTGTAGGCAGCCTGTGCATGCATGCCACCACGGGAACCAGCGCTGACGTGCCAACAAAAGCAACGCTCTGCAACGTACCTGGCATAGGGAACAGTAGAATTCGCCGCACCCCTCGCCCTTCACACCCGGGTCCGAGGGGTCGATGCTACTGCAGAAGCAAAACAAGCAGACAAGGAGAACAGGACACAACGTTTGGCTTCCAAAGTTTTTTTGAAGCACGACAGGCAGGTGGGTCAGTCAAGTTGTGCGAGTGCCGCAAAAACGGAGGACGTGTTTGCCGCAAAGGACAGCACACAGAGCGTCGAGTTGCCCCTGTGTTCGACTTGCCTTGTCCAGAGATTCAGCCATATAAGGAGCACCACTGTCACAGAGTATGTCACGATGAGGAAAATGCGCAAGCCCAAAGGCTCCGCAAAGGGCATGAGGAACAAGTAGCACCCAGCAACCAATATGAAGAAAATGACCCAGGACAGTAGCTGCAAGTTCAATTGAAGATACCAGGTATGTGGGTTAATCAGTAGCCCATCAACACGTGAGGAGCATTTGCGCCGCAGAGGAAGGTTGCTTGAAACACGCAGACTAACGATGTCCCTCACCTGGTGCCTGTCCAAGGGGCCCTCTAGTCCATGCCGACGCATTTTTGTAAGGCACTGGCCTTGCCGCTCCTTTCTCTGGTTGCACCCCCTCAAAGCTTACTTAGGTGGTGAGGATGATGGGATTGGGTTGGTGACTCGCATTCGAACGCTGAAAGCGGCAGTAACGAACATAACAAGTGCAAGATGTCTTCTTCGCGTCAACCAGAACGGTTTACAGCGGGGCACGCGGCTTGCTCTGTTTTACTCCGAAAAGTGAATGCTGCTTGCATGGCCTTGAAATCCCAAAAGGGCTTTCCCTAGCTCGGGTCCGTTGCCTTCGACCTTGAATGCATGCTCTCGTGACAGTATTTGCAGGGCTGCAAGCGGCCGCATTCGCTGCAAGCCCTTGACTTACTCGCGCAGTGCGATGCCAGCGTCCTCCAAGCACGTGCTAAGAGCATTGCTCCGTAGTATCAAGCAGCGCATCGAAGGAAAGACAGCAACCTCTGACAAGCCTTGGAGAGCATACGTGCTGCAGTCCTTCCGCGAGAGCAAGGACTTGCCTGAGGAAGTGGCGTTGCAGCGGCTGCAGCTTGCAGACGACTACGTATTTCTCGTAAACAACATATTCCACCATAAGGTATGGTGCACATACGATTAGAGCTGGCTTGCCATATTAGCGTCTGTGCAAAGATGCTGGTGCTGGTGGTTTCGGCGACTGTCAAGCACGCATGTTCTGGTCACTGCATTTCGGGCTCAAGCATAGCACCCAGTGTTTGCACTGAGTCGTGTGGTGCTGTGGGGCTTGTCCGCTGTGTTTCCAGGACCTGCTGGTGCGATACCGCATAGGACTTTCTGAGGAGGACCGCCAAAAGGAGATGATCGAGGTCACCGCCAGGCGGGTGGGCTTCAGCCTTCCAAGCTCAAGCCCTGCACCAGCGGAGCAATAAGCACTCCAGTAGCAGTCACGTGGCCATCCAGGGCCAGGCCTGTGCCCTGATGTAGTCAGTGCTGGCAGACGCACCAGCGCGTCTGGCCCATGCCAGAGAAGGCTGTTGTGGCGCCGTGTGAGCCTGAGGTTGCACTAGACAACCAACCTTTACAACTGCACGTTGAACACCACATAGTGCAGCAGGTGATGCTGCGCCCCTAACACCTGTCCAAGCAGCAGGGTGCTGGCTGTCACGCGGGCAGGGTTGCGCCGCCCAACCCTGCCCGCTCTCCCAGCACTTGCAGCTGCTTGACTGTGCTGAAAGCGCCTGCACATCCTCGTGATATACGGCGTTATTGTACCACGCAGCTGGCATGCGCTCTGGTGCCACGGTCACAGCTGCGTGGATGCATGCTGGGTGCTGCATGCGGACAGATTGACACGAGTGCCATGTAGGTGCTCCTGGGTGCCCACCCAATGCGACTGCACATAGACTCCCACACACACATGCAGTCTATACCCTTACGCATGCGCATGTGCACACTGCACGGCCCCACGGGAATCACAATGCATTGCCACATGGCCGCTGCCGCTATGTGGCGATTACGGGCAGTGAATGCGGCCATGCGGCGTCCGCATAGTGCAGTTATGGCTGGGACAAACGCATGCACACACATTCAGGCATTCATACAACACGCATGCAAGCATACTAGTTGCACACATGGCATGTCCAGTCAAAGCAAAGCCACGCAGGCGGCTGTACCGGGCGAACGGCGCACACCTTCCATGCAGCCTGTAGTCCATGTCCCTATGCATTGCTCATCTGAGGGGAGTGTCGGCCTCGGCTAGAAAGCTCCTAATGTAAATCTAAATCTAAATCTAAATCTATGCATTGCGTACTGGAATGACGTAGGCACAGGCATGCAATGAGTGCCTGCAAGCTTTGCTTACCATTCGCCCTCCTGATGCACGTACCTGTCAATCAGCCAGCGGTACAGTGGCCTGCACGGTCATCCTAATTCCCACAACTTGCCAGTCGTGCTGTTACTGTGAAATTACTTGTATTGTGCATCATCAGGGTGCGGCGTGGTGCCATTTCACGATACAGTTTCATCCTCCAGACTTTTGACTGTAACCAACAGCACATGTGTCAGTTCAATGCAGCGTCATTATTGTTCGTCATAAAGATGGGTTGTGGCCTTGTGCGTGCCAAAAAGAGAGGCTTGCAGGATGAACGGTGATGCTGAAAGTGAGGCTGTCAAGTTGGCACGTGACCACCTTTGTGGCCACCAGGATTGCTTGGGTTCCAGTCAGCAGCCGCCTATAGCCCGGTCCATGTATGCATGCTGGGCCAATGTGTGCCGGTAAAGTGGGTATCAAGCACGGGTAGATGGCATGCTGACAAGAGCAAGGTGATGCCCCTGTGCAATGCATGAAGTATACAGTGGGTACAGCTTGAAGCCTGCCATGGGCTACGGTTGAGGTGCTGTAACACGGACTGCAGTACGTATTGCACAGGCTTACAGAAGCACAGTATGCATGCATGTATAATCCGAGTAACGGGTGCATGCGGACTTGCCCCACCATCGTGCATGATGCTCTTGCAGCTGCTCCGGCAGGCAGGCGGCATAAGGGACCCTCAGGCCAAGGCCGTCATGAGGACCACGAACAAGAAGATGTGTACTCGTGTGTTCAAGTACTTTGCTTCGCGTTGGGCCATGCAGTGTGCTTTCCGTGGGGCGGTGCAGTGTGCTTATGTTATGCGTGGTACACACCAGGTACAAACGGGGTACAAGTGTATGGCAAGAAGGCACAAGCGTATGAACTATGGATGCAATGCCACTGGTTGATTCGGCCACGGCCGAATCAAAGAGCCCTGGCTGCACGTTGGGCAGCAGGCACACACACGCTTATCGCAGTGCACGCAGTCTGTTTATGCAAAGCGGCATGGTGTCCAGGACCCACCAGCACCAGATGGGCAAGGGGGGCGGGCGGGCGGGGGGGAGGGGGGGAGGGGAATGTGCATGAAAGCAATGAACAGTGATACCGTGCGCAGTTATGGATATGCAGA
>BDDA01000066.1:207591-240771 GCA_001662385.1 Chlamydomonas asymmetrica
GGTAAGGCAGTGAGGGCGACCTGATGACCGATCGTGTGGTCAGTAGTCCACAGTTGAATGCAGCCTTGCCCTGACGAGACTTGGCTGGCATTATGGCTGTAGCCAAACTGTCGGTCAAGCCCACTGGCTTGCACTGGCTTGCACACGTGGCGGATGGCTGCCGCAACCCTGTTGGTGCTGGCGCCTCATGGCCTGCCTGTGCACGCGCAGTGCTTGCCCGGAAAGGCGCCGCGTCCTCGGCAGGGGCGGAGCCATGTTGCAGCATTCTTGCACACAGGCCTACCACTGGGGCTACCTGCAAGCAAGAAAACACAGTAATGAACCTGGATAAACGCAAGCTGCACCATGGCATTCGGAAACCGACCATTTCACGCGCTCTGACCAACTCGGTGAGCACAAGGCTGCAGGACGCTGCACAGGCACAAGTTGCACGGATGCGATTCGGCGGTGTGTACATGACTACCATGTGCATTACTACGTCCAGCTAAATGTTCCAGCTAAATGTTCGGGTTGCGAATATGCTTGCCTACAAATTTGCCTACACACTTGCACTTGTGCGGTGGCTTGGCTAGCACGAGCGCAAACTTACCTGATCACACGGCCACGACAGGTGTACCAGCACCAAACGCGTTCCTGGGACTGGTCGGGGGCGCATGAAGCACACACCCTGACGCGCACCCAGTTCAAAAGACTGGTACCATTTGCGCCATGTCCATAATAAACGTCAGAGCGCATTCAACAAGCGCAACTGAGCATGTAGGATTGTAGGTGTTCCACGGGTTTGCACGGGCACGCTTCTCTTTGCTGGCAGTACGGAACAGTGTCACTAAGCCTGTGCGCGGCTGCAAAAAGCGCTGGCAGGTGTTGCACAAAAGCCTTCGGAGACGAACAGAACGTCTGCAAAACCAAGGAGCCGCCCTATAAGCAGAGGAAGCCCATGATCCATTCTAACACTCCGGGTTCTTGTTCTGTATGTAGGCATCAAGCACCCAGGGCACGCTCAACCAGCAAGCACACACACTTGAGCAGAGCCGTAAGGAATAGCACCAAGATGCGTGGGTACCTGGATACACATAACGGAATTGGTAGTCGAGAGCTTCAGCCTCGAACTTCGGGTCTCGGCGACGTCGCTCCCAGTGCGCGTCTGCGTTGACGAAACGCAGAACCCACCACGGTTGCGTCAGAGGGGCACAATACAGTTTTCATAGGCACACATTTCCCAAAAGAAAACTGGGGCGTTTCACTTACTGATGCAGGCATCTGAAAACTCAAGGTAGTCCTCGAGAGTAATGCCAGCACTCAAAAACTCCTCCTGGGCCCCTCCCGAGGCCTGAACTGCTGGCATCGTCAGCACCCAGATATCGACAGAGCTATGAAGGATGTTTTGCTTCCTGACCCACGCAGGAGCCAGTCGCGCCACAGTTGGGTCGGTAACGCCTATTGATGTTAGGTCACGCTTGAGGCCCTTCAGGTTGTATGCAACATGACCAGAATGGTTGAAGCCCGCAATGAGCACCTTTTTGCGAACTTTGGGCCGGCACCCTGAGGTAGTCCGGGAGCGGCTCATCCCGTTATGTGCGGACGGTATGTTGTACCAGTCACCAGGTCGACAACACCTGAAGCACGCAAGGCGCGCAAGAAAGGACGGAGATGAACATGACCTATGCAAGTTAATCGCATAAGCGCACAGGTGTGGAAGGGCGTATCCTGCACTTGTCAAGAGGTCTCCATGCTCACACCAGAGGGATGTGGGTTAGCATCCCTCGCATGCATGACAGCGATGTGTGTACTAAACTGGATGTGTACAGCATCCTGGGGCACACTGATGTGCATAATATCTCACGCATACTCTGCAATGCCCCAACTCGTTGCACAGGCCCCACTGATATGAACGCTTCTTCACACTAATCCAGCGGAACTAGCGGCACGCGCAAGGCTGGGAACCCATGCAGTAGAGTGCATGCATGGCAAGACTGAGCGAGTCGCTGGCGTGAGCACTTTGGTGCTGGCGGCCTTGGCACACACGCCCGCACGCACTGCGCATTATACTTGCCAGGCGCCGGTGTGTTTTGGAGGCCAACATAGGTGCGGTGCGGTGAGGGTGCGTGTGACCTGGTGTGGGGTACAAGGCAGTGTACACACGAGGCAGCAGTATGTAGACACCACCTGCCTCAACTTGCCGCTCAAGCGCTTACACCGCACACGGGCTGGTTGTGATTTGGCAGCATGCACACCGTCCCTGGTCAGGTGACTGAAGTGAAGGTCGTAGTCATGAGTCATGAGACTCATGACTAAGTACCTGGCCTGTTAGGGTGGCACGAGCAATCCTCACCTCTGTGTTGACAGATTTTGCTTTTACCTGCATTGTCGTGTTATGGCTTCTTGCCGACGCATTGCTAAGGGCACACACAGAAACTCGAGGCCCATGCAGCTGGCACGTCGACGAGAGCTTCCCACCCGGAACAGATGGAGGGTCTATACGAGTCGGAGGTTGCGACTTAGGCTTGCGTCATCAAACTTGAGCTTAGTTTTCCGATCTGTAGCACTTGTAGAAGCGGTAGTCCCAGGCAGACATGCACGCCTTTGAACCACTGTACAGACAGGCAACTGCATCATGCCACAGCGGGAGGCTGCAACGGGCATCCCCCCGGCTGAGCCAAGCAACACTTGTATGCCAGCTTACCCGTCCATGCATCAGCTCTTAGTCCATGCATCAGCCCCCACTAGTCCATGCTTGTGCGCCTTGAAGGTTGGGGGCACATGCTGGCGCGTGGATGTTGTGTGTGGCGCATCCTGCAGTACGGTAATCTGCTGCTGCACAATTCAATGTGAGCACAACATGCAACACAGTATGTATGCGCAGGCCAAGTCTGTTGTGCAGGCGTGCGTAGCCCTCACTGAGCAATCTGATCGGCAGGCCCGAAGCTACTGGTAGACAGCACCAACACCTCAACATGCACTCGGGCAGGCTGGTGGTGCCGCACCCTCCCCCCATCCTTGACGTGAGTTGAAGCGCACCTGTGTGTCCCGTGTACGGGTATTCAGGTCAGGGACGAGAAGAGCCAGGTATATACACACTCTATCTTGTTTACCAATCACGTGTGAACATCGTCGGGTTGCAGAGGACGCTATCACACTGAGTAGTAATACATGTGTTAGCCAAGGACTCAGCCACTCAGCTATGTATGGACACCCAAACCATATGCATCGTGTTAGCGACGGGACCTTGGCACTCGGTAGCAAAGGCAAGCCGACGAGCGAGGTACACTCTTGATGCACTTGACTCACCAACGCGTACCAATCTGAGCAGCCTCCATCCAGCTCAAGCCCGGTGTTGCTGCATGCGTGTTATAAGCCGCAGGCTAGTAGCAAATGCGTGCCTACCTATGTATCTATCTACCCACCGCACAGACACACGTGTGCTTGCCGAGCCTGCGCACTGGCCTACCAGAACTCAACCATGCGGTTGGCGACAACATTAAAGCTCAAACAACCGCTTCTGGTGCGCAGTTCACAGGCCAGCTCCAAAATTGCATGGCTACGCCAGTGCATGCACGCATTGAGCAAGCAAGCATGGGGCAGCCCCAGCCACATGAAACGACAATGCAGGGTTGCCAGCAATTTGCACATTGTGGTATGAAATGCGTTTCCCATAACACTCAAAGCGCGCACACCCACACAACAAGCGCAGGGCCAGGCAGCAGTCATGCACAGGGCAAAACACCGTCATTGACTCATTCCTCGTCTATGAGATGCCGCCAGGCTTTGAGGGCGGGGTGTTGCCACCAGTGGCACAATCATACCCACTTGCCCATGCAGAAGCCACGACATTAACACTTGCAAGAGCTGCAGGTGCCCACAGCAGCTGCTCGCCATGCAACTGCCTCAGCCCCAGCGGCGGCGTGCGGTCGGTGCGCTGTGCACAACAGGCCAACCGCAATCGCCAACGCGTGCCGGTACATATGGAGAGCAAGCAGCGTATCACGATTCATATCACGGTTTGTATCACGATTTGTATCACGACTCGATACATATGCGCCCTGCTGCCCCTGAAGGCATACACACAACATTCTCCTGCTTCACAGCACACTCCGGCCTGCCACACATTGCCCCTCTCTCAGTGTTCTCTCACTGTCAAGTCAACGCAAGGTGGTCATAGGAGGCATTCCCGCACCATATGGTGATAAGCAGGGGGGCACCCAGCCACCACCCCCACCAACCCAACACAATTTGGACCAAAAGGTTCGATGTGACACTGTTGCACATGAGCACCCGCGACCGGCAACGACAAAACACGATGCCTGCGCTGAAGGCCACAACCAACAACCCCCCAAAAGCCGAGCCAAAGTGCTGCGGGCCGCGTTGGGCAAGCAAGCAGGCGCCATGGGGCAGCACGTAGCGCAAACGCAGCGATGCAAACGCATCACCCAGCAAGGCATTCGTGTGGGGTGCGTTTCGCACCACTCACACGTGTGCGCACACCCTGCAGCATATCGTGCACTGTGGGGGTGAAGAACGGCTGAGCACGAGCAGCATGCATTTTGTCGGCGAATATGATATGTCATATGTGCGAGGATGCTAACGTCAAGTACAGTACCGCATACACTGCGCGGGCGCATAGAGCTCTAATCCTCAGGAGCAACCATCGGAGTATTTGTCATGCAAGGCATCGACACCGTGTTGCAAGCCGTTGTTGCTCGCAATCCAACCTGCTGGTTGGGGTTTAATTGCAGGAAGCACGGAGGGAGGCAGAGATGACCCGCCCCAAGACCCCATCGCACTGCCTCGTCACAAGGACACGGCATAAGGACACTGCACAGCATGATGCAATACATGATATGGACGATGGAGGGCGGACACGGCTACACAGCTTCGCCGTGCCGTCCACCACTGACGGCCCGGCTCCGCCGGAACCGCGGCGCTGGCTATTGCGTTGTATCCATGTCTAGCGGTGCGATTGTCGGTACCATGTCTAGCGGTGCGATTGTCGGTACCAACGCGGTGTGCAGCAGTGAACGAGGAACGGCAAGCCAATACCTCGTAATTTCCCAGTTAACCCACTGCGAATAGGGGACGTGGGTGAGTGCTAGGGAGTGCATGCTGTGGGGGCCACAATCAAACAATTTGGCAGTTTTGCTAGTTTTGGCTGCCGCGTGGCCGCCGTAAGCGGAAATCGGTGCGTGTGTTGGTTCACATTTGCGCACAAGTTGATCGCAAATGCCGCCGCATTGACAAGATAAGTAATATCATGCCTGGATGCAATGATCTGTAATGAATAAGCCTGCGGTCACCTGCTCCAAGCGCCATCGCTGGCCAGCCCACACAGTGGCAGTCGCACGACTCCCGTGGGAACAGCCGAACTGGCCACCTAGAAACACGCGTGACGCGCAGCGCAAACTGTCACACAGAGAAGCGCTCCGCCGCGTTCTGAAGTATCAGCTGCGGGGTCATCTGGGGACACAGAACAAGCACGCCTGGATTCCGGCTGTGATACAGAGGTTCAACAGCTCCACCACAACGTCAACAACGCCCGCAGTTCTGCACGCTTTGCCGGTCCGTCAAACTCTCAGCGCGGCTGCCCACCTTGCGCAGCCTGATCGGCGCCGTCAGTGCCGCCGGTGGCGTGTGAGGAGTAAACAACCCCCGCGCCCGCAGCTGCCGGCATGGTCACGTTTCGCAGCCGGGAGGCCGACGACGATGGCATGGGTGCGTGAAGCAACGTCGCAATGGCGGCGTTCTCCGGCCTGGCGGCAGCCGCACCGCCGGTGCCCTCGTCGACGCTGCACCTAGGGGGGTCTGCGGCGGTGCCGCCTGCAGCGGTTGTGAACGACCGCAGCGCTGACGGCTGCTGTGTGAGCGACCGGCCACCGCCTCCTCCTCCAGTACCTCCAGTACCTCCGCCGTAAGGCACGTGCGGCGAGAGAGCGGGCTGCAGGGTGCTCAGAGCGAACCTGGCTGCGCCGCCGCTTGTGTTGTGGGGGTGGAGCGGGGAGCGAGGCGTGTTGGGTCCAGCGGACCCGGCCTCTGAACGCTCGCACACCACTGACAGCGAGCGCTCCCCCAGGTGCGTCGCGCTGCAGTTGCGGCTGCTGGCAGACAAGCCGCCGCCGCCGCTCCCCTCTGCCCCCATCCCCCCCTCACCATCCAACCCCAAGTGCTGCTGGTCGCCGGCGCCCGGGGAAGGCAGCAAGTGCCATGGCTCGACCGGAACGCCCGGAGAGGTGATCGTGCGGCTGTCGGGGCTGGAAAAGTGCACCGGGGACGGAATGAACCCGGCAAAACCGCCGCCACCGCCGCCGTAGGGTGAGTCGCCGTATCCCGGGATGCCGGGGGTGCTGGCGCTGCGGGGGTTGAAGGCGTCGCGATGCGGTGAGCCGTCGGGGGAGCGTGGTGCGAGCGGGGTTCCTGGGGGGAGGAGCGTGAGTGTGACGGGCGCGCGGGCGGCCGCCGACGGCGACGCGAGCGTGCTGCCGCCGCCGGCCCCGGAGCCCGTCTTGCGCAGCGAGCGTGCCACGTTCGAGAGCATCGCGTTGAGCCGCTGCGTGAGGCTGCTGCCGCGGTTGAGCTGCCGGGCGCCGCCGCTGGCCGACTCGTTTGGCACTCCGGCATCCCCGCCGTTCACGCTTCCCCCGGGCTCCGCCCCCGGTAGAGAATGCGCCACGCTGCCAGGGCCCCCCGCCCCCATCCCAGCCCCAGGCCCGGCTCCGCCACTCTTGTTGCTGTTGATCCGGCTGTACGTGCCATTCGGGGTCGCTCCGTAACCGCCGCCGTAGCCAGCGCCGTAACCTCCATTGTAACCGCCGTGGCCCATCTCCACATCGTTGCCGCTAGGCAGGATCAGCGGGGAGGGTGCGAACGGCGGGTGTGGGTACTGCGCGACGTTTTGACGTGGGCTAGAGTGTGCCGAGGACCCAGCAGTACCCGTAGCGCCTCCGCCTCCTCCTGTCACGCTATGCAACAGCGCCTGGCCGTTCACGCCCAGCTGCTGCGGGTGCTGCGATGACGACAGCGCCGCCAGCGCCAGCGTCGCACTTGGGGAGGAAGAGAGGTGGCCCTGCTGGCTGCTGCCCTGCGCGGACTGCGACTGGCTGTGCACGTACTGCGAGGTGCTCTTCTCGCGGCGGCTTGAGCTGCGGCTAAGCAGCAGGCCGAGCCGGCCGGCCATGCCATGCGCCACCCCACTCCAGCTCTTCCTGTGCTTGGCGCCGCCGGGGCCCATTGAGGACTCCTTGGTGCTTGCGCGGCGGTGCTTGGCCGCGCGGGGTCCGTCATGTACGCCCCCCGCCCCGAGGCTGTCAGTCCGCCACATGGGCACACGTCCAGGCGAATTCGGACCCCCACCAGGGAGGGTGACGAGCGTGAGCGTGGGCAGCCCATCGGACATGTGCGTGCCTGCCGCGCTGGGGCGCGCAAACACGCCACGCTCACCTGCCGGTCCGAAATCCAGGTTGGAAAGCGAGCCGCCCCCCGGGTCGCCGGCCCCTGACGGCATCGACAAGCGGTACTGGGGCGCGGCGCCCCCGCCCCCGCGCACGCTGCCGTTGCCCCCCGCTCCACCGCTGCTGATGAGGTGGTGGGGTTGGTTGCTGCGGCTGCTCGGGTTGTTGGTGGCATTGGCGTCGTGCCCATAGAGCTCCTCGACGCCGCCGTGGGCGGAATCCAGCGCGTGCGCGACGGCCTCTGCCCCGCTCAACGCATTGCTTAAGGAGGATGCGCGTAGCAGCGCTTCTGCACCGCGGCTGGAATCGCCCCGCGTCTTGGACGACATGAACAGCCGGAAGCCTCGGCCGGAGGATGCCAGGCCAGGAGGCATGTACGGTATGGCCGGCATGCCGGCGGCAGCCGCCGCCGCCGCCCCTTGCGTGCCGCTCCCGTGCGTGCCTGCCATGCCGCGGTCGTCGCCGGGCGTAGATGACCTAGCCTGTGCTGCCGCTGCCCTGCTGCGATCGTAGTTGCCGCCGCCGCCACTGCCTGCCATTCCACTGCCCGGAGCGGTACCTGCTCCGAAACCGCCGAAGCTGCCGGCCGAGCGGTCCGCGGTACCGCGGTACATGTACAGGCCGGGCGCCATCGCGCCCTGCGGCAGCACCAAACTCTGCGTCGACGCCCGCGCCGCCATGTGGCTGTAGCCGGCGCCGACGCCCGGAAGAAGGTGGTGGAAGCTGCCGGAAGCTGCTGCCAGGGCGGTGGAGGTGGCGGCGGCGGCGCCCAGGAGTTTGGCGGAGGTGGGGTTGTCGAGGTCTGATACGAGCGCGTGGTAGACGGATTTGTTGGCGAGGATGGCGTCCAGGTGCGGCTGCAAGCCTGGGAACAGGTCCACCACGCGGCTCCACAGCGGCAGCACCTCCACCTGCAAGCACGCCGCAGCAGGGTGACACACTGATGACGCCGCGCGGTGCGCACATGACAGCGGATACATGGCACCGCCACCAACAGCCAAATGCCGGAGGATACAAAACTGCATCGCTATGCCAATGTATTGCACACATCTGTCAGTCTGCCAGTGATACATGGCCCGCAATGATACAACCAAACCGTCCAAAAACAGCATTGACAGGCGGGGCCGAGGCTGCAACGCCCGCATGCAAACTCAAATGGCATGTGCAAACTCAGTGTCACGTGATGAGCGTGTCTTCGCACCTGCAGCCGCGGCACCTCCTGGAGTAACAGCATGTCCAGGTCGCCGTACCCGCCCGCCCCCAGCGTCAGAAGGTCCTCCTCAAGCACCTCCGCATACGAGCGCCGCCGCGCCGCCGCCAGCAGCGCCGCCGCCGCGGGGTTGCGCCCCAGCAGCTGCGCCGAGCCGGAGAGCGTGCGCTGGTCGGTGTAGCGCGCCGCCAGCAGCGTCAGCGCGGTGCCGGTGTCCTTCAGGTGCGCCTGCTCGGCCCACGCCTGGGGAGAGCGCAACGCAACGCACAGAAAAGCACGATTTGGTTGCGTGGTCCTTGTTTCTTTGCAGTATTCAGACCGTCAACGAACATTATGCATTGCAGTACACTTGCGTGGGTTTGCTGAACGCACAACCTACTCCGCAACACAAAGCTGCTTGTAATTATGTAATCGAAGCAGGCACTATGTAATCAGGCCAGCGCCATGGTGCACGGTGTGGTGGAGGCTTCGATCCAGAATTCGCCATCTAACCATCTTCATCCGTATCGCCCCCACTGAGTCTGGACAAAGGCAGCTTACGTTCCACTCACGCCACAGGTTCGGCCACACCACTGCAGCACACATCCGTTCGCAAGCTTGTATCCTGCAAATTGACTTGTAACACAACCCATTGGTTGGACTGTTTGACGTGGAAGCCTCAAGCAGTCAAACACATTACTGGCGTTGACCGCAGCCTCTGGCCGCTCACCTGCAGCAGCACCCTGCACAGCGCAAAGCGCAGCTCTGACAGGCCGCCCTCGTCGCCGCTTTCCGACAACTCCAGCAGCAGATCGCTGGCGGTGACGGGGACGACAGAGGCCCGAGCCGCCTTGGCGCTATCACCGCCGCCGCCAGCAGCACCAGCAGCGTCGCCGCTGACAGTCATGCTGAGCAAGGTGTCGGGGATTGTGCCGGGAAGGGGCATGGAAACGCCCCGCGCCATTGCGCTGGACGACCCGCCGCCGCGCTGGCCCGCCTCGCCGCCTCGTGAGCGCCTCCCGGTGCCAGCTGCTGCTGCGATGCCGGCGTTGGCTGCCTCTACGTTGCCTTCTGTGCCGGCGGTGTTAGCTCCGTCTGCATTGCTGTTGCCTTGTGGTTCGAGCGTGCCAGCTACACTCTTTTGTGATGAGCCCTTGACTGAAGGTCCGATGCTGTCTGCTGTCTGCATCACGCTACCTGACGTGCTATCCTGCGCTAACTTGAGCTGCTGCTGCTGCTTCTCCTTGTTGTTGCCGCTGCTCCTGCCGCTGCCGCTGCCACGCAGGGGCAGCGGTGCCAGCGGCGCCAGCGGCTGCAGCCGCATCGAAACCAACGAGACAAGGCTGGCTTTGAACGCGGCGGCTTCTGCAGCCGGAAGGCCTGCAAGGATGTTAGAGTTGGAGCCTTGCTGTAGCACGCGGTCGATCGCTGCAGCTAAACGCTTCCGCTTGCCCTTGCCTTCTGCCGTAGCGCCATCCAGATCCTCCGCGCCTGAGAAAGCGGTGCTGATGGCACCGCCCCCGCCCCCGCCAGTAACTGTGCCTGAGACAACCCCGCTGTTAGCGCTGGCTGCAAGGGCGCCGCTGGAAGATCCCCCTCCCGGTTGCAGCGCGCGCACCCTGCGCCAACACAACAGCACAGCACCATGCGACGGGCGCAGCAGGATCATCACAGCATTGAGCATCGAGCACTGTGCAAAGCGTACCAGGTTATTACCCACGGCCGCAGCAGGACAATTGCAGCACTGAGGACCATGCAAATTATCACCAGCAGGTTATTGCCGCGTTCCGGTGCTACAAAGCCTGTCGGCCTGCCCGGGTGACAACTGAACAGGCGTGTTCAAGCATGGGGTTCCTCAACAGGTTGCTCAAAGTTCATGGTGCGTGGTGGCTGTATGATGGTCATGAATATGGTGATCGGCTGCGACTGGGGGACCCACAGGAGTCCGAGAGCATCAAGCGTCCGGAGGACCAAACCGCACCTGGAGCTGCCCATGTCTGATTCCCTGCCCAGATTGAAGAACAGCGCCGCCAGCGCCAGCTGCGCCACCATCGTGTCGCCCAGCAGCGATTTGAGCTCACACGAGCGCGTCGTGATGAACACGCCCTGCGCGCGCGCGACGCGATGCAGGAGCGATAGCAGCAGCGGTAGCCGCAGCACGCACGTGAATGAGAAAGCGTGCAAAACGGCACCTTGCACCCCGACAGCTGTGCTCGAGGGACTCGTTGACAAGGTGGATATTGGAACGAATTACAGGTGGGTGTGAGGTGCACCTCACGCCTGCTGGCAGCACAGGATCACATGCATCTGCAGCATCGACAGCCACTGAGCCACACCACCTATCAAATGTTTACCTGCAGCATCGCCACCGAGTGGGCCATGTTGTAGTATGCGCCCGACCAGTGCTCGTTTGCGAGCTTGAGCAGGAAGTTGACCACACAGTCATCTGACTGTACGCCCAGCGTGCCGCCAATCCGCAGCGCAGTGAGCAGGTCACGCGCTTGGCTGTATGCAAGCAAGGGTCATGTCACACGCGCGGTGTTGGACGCGTGTACATGTGCGCCAGCATGTGCATTTGCAGTACGCATTTCTGTTGGTCCACACCTACTCATCCCACCTTGCCAAAGGCAGCACAACTGCACACCCAAGATTGGGGATAGGGGATAGGGAAAGACGCATGCACTTCTGGACGCTTTGCGGGCGCAGAAGCCCCTGTTTTGGCACACCAAACTTCCTTACATTCAACGGTACAGCCACACTTAATGGTGCCCAGGCATCGCAACTGGTGCTCTCAAATGGTGCCCCCACGTCAACGCACACCAGCTTGCGTACGCCGCACACACATGGGCATACGCATCGCACACTGCACGGCTCCACGTTAACCACACCGCATAGCCTTACGGCCGCCTCTTCCTGGAACACATGTGCATGCACACATCCGGGCTCCTGGGACACGCACACAAGCCACCCACCCCAGCAGCTCTTCCTCCTTGAGCAGCCAGAAGTTGCTGGCGGCACCGCTGTCCAGCAGCGCGGTGCTCTGCCGCCGCGTCACCTTGCGCAGGCGCTGCCGCGTGACGGCCTCCGGCAGCGCCGCTACCACAGAGGTGCCGGCGGTGGACGCCGCCAGCAGCATCTCGCCGCGCCGCCTGCACAGACCGGTTAGCAGGCGGTGGATGGCAAACGGGGCAAGCCAGGTTTTGCATGGTCATAATTCTACACCAGCTGGCACTAGATGCGAATTTAGCATCATCCGGGTAGGACCGTAGGCTCCAGACTGATAGGCGACCGCTACACTGCAGGCCCGCTCTGACAGGCTTGCGGTGGATCTACAGGGAGGCTTTTAATCATACAACAGAATCCCCAGCGCTAAACATCATGTACTCATATACTCACGTGTAGAGGTCAGGTCAGCGTTTTGCATCTCCAGCGTCCACCAACACGGCCCCAGGTCTCCAACTCTTTTAAGGCACAACATGCCCCCCTCACCTGCCCAAATGCCCCCAGCCCGCCCCTCCCTACCTGTCGAACAGCAGGCCCAGCCCCTCCGCTACCTCCAGCATAGCATCCTCGTCCTCCTGGCTGAACGCCACGATGCGGCGCTCATCCTCCGCAGCGACCTTGTCCCAGCCGACCCACCTGTCAAGCAATGAGCAGCACGCACGTTCAACGTTGTATCCCGCTGAGCCATGCACCGTGGTGGCTGGGAGTGGGAGCCCTGAACATGGTGGCTGGGAGCCCTGGACATCAAACCACAAGTTAGCGTGACAGGTGGAACCATACTCCAGCGCTGAGCAGTGGCTGTGAGTGATGTTGTAACAAACTAGCGCTTCTTATCGCCTGCAGCATCAGGTCCGACCAGGCCCTGACAACCACCCTTTGCAGCCCAACCGCACCTGTTGACGGCCACGATCACTGCCACCACGGTGCTGCCTGCGCTGCCTGCGCTGTCCCGCCCGCCCGGGGACACCCGCGCCCCCATCCGGGGCGACCGGCGCTCCGCGGCCGCCGCCGCCGCCGATGCCGCGGGCGACCCCGACACCACCGGGATGACCATGACGGATTTGGAGGAGTACCCTGGCACCTCCTCCAGCTCCCGGCTGAAGCCGCATGCGGTTTCGGAGCTGACGTCGGCGACGCGCAGCGGCGCAGCGAGCGTGACGGCGCGCCCCGCTAGTGTGCCGGCGAGCGGCACACGCTGCGCGTCCAGCAGGCTCGTCCGGGAGGCCGGCCTGAGATGACACACAGCGGTCATGAGATGTAGATGTATCACTAGTGTATGGCATCAGCTTAAGTGGCGACCGACAAACAGCGACTGACGATGGACGCACGCTCATGGCGTGATTGACAGCGGATTGCATCAACGCAGCGAAGCAGGGTTAGGGGACCGGATACCGCTGGGCCTGAGTGCCTTGCCGCACTTGCAGCAACATGCACGATTGTGGCCCAGCGGCGCAACAAGGAGTGCGACGTAATAACTGTAGGTTTTCCTCCAGTTCGTTTTGCACTTCCGTTTTGCGTTGTTCGCGTTTATCAACTCTTATGCATAATATAATATCAGAGACGCGTGTTGGTGGAAAGAGGGCGGAGGTATGCGCCATGCCGCTGGTCAACCAACCTTGATGATCAGGATCGGCATTGGTATCAGAAACGCGCTGAGTTTTTGGGGTCAGCAATCATCATTCATCATGCAGGCAGGCGGTCTGGATGCCTAGCGGGGAGAGGCGTGCTGCTCAGAGCACTTACCACAGCTGCTGCCTCATGTGGTCCACAACGTACAGCTTGACGGCGTCGCACTCCACCACCCTGACAGCGACAAGAGCAACCATCACACGCACACACACCATGCGGAAATGTTACCATTCAACATCAGCACAGCACTCATTCGCCTTTCATTGGTAATCGACGTTACACATGCACATGCACGGCAGGAGAATACCGCGTATGCGCAACCGCTGCAGCTCACGACCTCTGAAAGGTCATGACCCATACCCCAACGCACACACCTCGGGGATCTACACACCTGGGAGATTTTGAATCCCAAACAGCATTGTGAGGTCTGGTGGACATGTCAGGCTGAACCGCCCCACACATGAACATGACATGTCCATGCATCACCCCCTCACAGTCTTACCCCCCCCCGGTCAGTGCTTACGACTCCACATGGGACGAGGGGCCAACAACGACCTAGGCTTAACAGTGCATCAGCTGTTCTAGGCTTTAGTGGTGATTATCACTCGAGAGCTGAGGCCCACCTGTACAGCAGCTCCATCATCAGCGTGAACATGTCACGCAGGCTAAGGCTCGGGCTCTCCAGCACGCCGCGGTACAGCTTCATCAGCCCCTCGCGCCGCGCCGCTGCCGCCTTCTCGCTCGCGTACTGCGACATCAGGCTCCTCGTGGAACATAGCTCCTCATGGAGATGCACCGCGAGCAGCTTGACGTCCAGTGCGGACGCTGACGGGGACGGCGAGAGCGTCGGAGTCGTCAACGCCGACGCAGTCGCGGTGGGGGGCTGAGAGGAGCACGCGGTCGCCATCGCGCTGAGCGAGGTCGTGGCCGCATTCGTGCCGCCGCTGGTTGCGGGTGCGAGGTTGGGGGTGGTGGTGAGCGGGACGGGCAAACTGTGATGTCGCGGCGGGTGCACGGGCCCCGTGTCTCCTATTTGGAACGCGCTGCTGCTACCGCTGCCCTCTCCACCTTCCCCTACTGTAGCCGCTAAGGGGCCGCCACCGTTGGACAAACGTGCGGCAGCCGCTGGCACGCGCTGCTGGGATGGAGCCGCCGCGTGTTGCGGATGGTCAGCGGGCGGGCGGCCAGGTCCCCCGCTAGCGCCGGTGCGATACCGGCCGCCGAACACGAGCCGCCGAAACTCCGCGGGCGGCAGCTGCACGACCAGCCGCGGCACGAGCGCGCCACTGGCCGCCAGCGCAAGCGCGGACGCCACGCTGCTAACATCCTGTGAGGCCGTCGCTGCCGCAACGCCCGTCAGCGGGGCCGCCGTCACCAGCGAGCCCTGCTGCTGCTGCAGCTGGAATTGCTGGTGTTCCCGAGTCATCTCGTCAAGCTTGGCCATGACCTTACACAGCTCTTCTTCTTCCTGCACCAAGCTGGACCTCGCCGCACTGTACCGCTCCATAGCCTTTTTGAACTGCGGGCTGGTCAAGAAGGCCTCGCGGTCAAACGTGGCTGCGGACAGCGCGGCGGCGGCGGCGGCGGCCTGTGCGGTGGGCGAGCCGTCGCCGGCGTGGGAGCGCTTGGAGTCGCCGCGCAGCTCTCGTTCCAGCAGGTAGGTGACCATCTCGCCCTTGCCTTTGACGGCGATCTTCCCGCGCACCTGGTGTGGCGCAGCACACGACAACACAATAAGGAGTTACGGACGCAATGCGCTACACCATCAGTGCATTTGGAGCTACCAGGGGCACCAAGCAGTGAGGATGCCCCATCAGCGTTGCTCGTAAGCACTGGCAGGCGAAGAACCAAACCAAAGCGCGGTGGCGACGGTTGAGACACACACTGCTGCCAACTTCAGCCGCTGTGTGAGTATAGGCTCCTGAAGCCTCTCAGTCTGGCGCCGACATTTGATGAGTACTGCAAATGGCATGAACTGACGTCTAGGTAGCAAATGCTCAGGCACTGACCTTGCAGAGAAACCTGTCCTTGATGAGTGCATACATGTCGGATGACAGCTGGATTTCCCCCGCCAGGCCCGTGGACTCCATGCGCGACGCGGTGTTGCATGTGTCGCCGAACAAGTGCCAGCGCTGCAGCCAGGGTGGGAACGCCACACACATGACGTGATTGAGCTGGACGTGAGCCGGGGCACGTTCCACACCGCAGTGCGACAATGCAAACACTATGGGCATATGCCCATATGCACGATGCATCCAGGAAATACCTCTTCGCCCTCTTTTCCCTACCATGTGCGCGCAGGCTCAAACACAAACACACTCATTGTGCACATCACAAGCTCACGCCACACCTATTGTTTGGCCGTCATCACCACGAACGGCGAAAAAAGAAGAGCACGGATGCTGTGCAGGCAGGGACGGCGTGGTGGTCAGGAAGAGGGGTGCGGCGGGTGTCCACCAGCACCTACCGGGTTCTTGTAACCGACTACGCCGGCCGTGACCGGCCCGCAGTGCGCACCGATGCGCACGTTGATCTCCTTCTCCCCGCTGATCTCCTGAAGCAGCGGTACGCACGCGCGGATCTCCAGCGCCGCCGCCGCCACCCGCAGTGCGTGATCCTCAGCAGCGTCCGGTGCGCCACCCACCAACATATATGAGTCGCCGATCGTCTCAACCTGCCACGCGCGCCCACATCCCCGCAGTACACAACCCTCACATTCTGGTCAGCTGATCCCCATCGGGGGGGAGCATGGGCCGCTTGGCCGACACGCCATTGATATAACATGAGCTAAAACATACAGAACGCCAAGCAGGCGAGCCGAGCCGATTAAACATGTTTGAAGGCAAGGAAAGACCAAGACAACGCCAGAAACCTGCGCTTTGCAGCCACGATGGTCCTCCAAAATCCTGCGTTTTCATGTTCTATGCGTCTATGGCAATGCTATGACGCAGTACAAGCAGACAAAAAACGAGTGCAGGAGCTAAGGCTTGGATTCAGGTTGGACGCACACGGCGGGTATGCACCTTGTAGAGGCCATGCCGTTCCACGATCTGGTCAAACAGGCTGTACATCATGTTGAGGTGGCGCATGGCCTCCTCCGGGCTGATGCGGCTGCTCAGCGTGGTGAACCCCACAATGTCAGTGAACAAAACCTGCAGCAGCAGCAGCAGTACCGTATAATGCACATTACGCAACGCAAGTCACAAACTCATCAGTCACTACGCAGAGCCCAATCTGGAGCCCAATCAACACAGCTAGGGTGGAGGTGGGGCTGGAAGAATGCACGATGGGCGGCAGGGAGGGAGTGGGCCTGGGGCTCCAATGCCGCCCACTGGCGCAAACACAAAGCCGCCAATTGCCCAGCTTCGTCATGAAACAGGAAATAGCAGGCAGATGATTGGCTTCGCCAGACATTTCTGTTGGTACCGTTCTGAAAACCGCAGCAACGTGGCTGCTGTGTAGCGACTGCTTGGGGCGCATTGTACACATCAGATTGGCCCGCCACCTGGACCAGCGTACGACTCGGAGTGAGCACTGCGCTCCCATCCGTGTCTAACACCACGACTGCCTTGTCCCGGACCTGAGCCCCTGGCTGTATTGGCCTGAGCAAGCAGGCTGTGATGCTGCCCCAGCCAGCACGTGCCACTCCATGACACATGCGCATGCGGTGGTGCGTTGGTCAGGATGCAGTGGTGTAATCTCACTCACTCTCTCACTCTCCACTCTCCCCCTCTCCTTATTTTGTTGTTTTTTTGTTGCTTACACTCGGCTGGCTAGCCAGAGGCCCAGGGCCTTTATATCCCTCTCTACTGGTCTTCTCACCGTGGCTGACGCGAAGGAGTCCGCGATGACCTGGTGGTGCCGCAGACCGCCGTCCGCCGCGGTGGGCGGGTCCACGCTGCCCATCTCCCACCAGCGCAGCTCCTTGAGCTGGCGCGCGATGCGCGGCGGCACCATGCTGTTGAGCAGCGTGTCGCTGATGCACGCCTGCTCCTCAGCCTGAAAATCAAGGTATACCATCCACATGCTGGTGGGTTCGATGCCAAGATAGAGGCACAGGCACAGACTGACAGACGGATGTGGCTTTCGGGGCCCGCCCCAATAGGAGCAAGCGTTAAGAGCACAACCGTCAGTGAGGCGTGCAGGACAGGCGTAAGTGGTCAACCGATGAGGCACACCTGGCAAGGGGGTGAAGCATGCAGACGGAGAGCCTGATCCCTATCCCCATCCCTAGGCCATCTCCAGCCCTGCGTCCTTCCCTAGCTCAGCATGGGTGCACGCTTAAGCCTGGCACGCTCCACCCTGGTCGCACCAGGGTGTTACTGCTCACACTCTACCCGCCTGCCTGCCAATGGCATCAGTCCTGTGGCGGCCATTCCCTGCCTCGATAGCCACTACAGCAGGCGCTGCACGTCCGTGCTGTACGACACGACGACTTACCAGCCTGCGTGCTTTGTCTATTTCGTCCACCAGCTTGGCCACGTATGTTGCTAGCAGGTCCGTTTCTGGAGTTGCGCCTCCTTCCCCCGGTAAGCCGCCTCCGGGACCGCCAACGTCGCTCTCAGTATCCCCGGCTTGCCCCATCTGACATACACGCGCAGATCCCAGGCAGGGCAAAAGCAGAAGTACGAATGCATTATCATAGCACACCACAGGATGTAGGTAAGTTGCGCTACATCCGGGCGCTCCCGAGGGCTTGCAGAGTGCAATTCGGTGCAAGGGACGCGATCATGCTACTCCCCAAACGCCAGACACCATCAGCAAGGGTGAAAGCCCGTGACACGTATCATGATTGTTTCCCC
This sequence comes from Chlamydomonas asymmetrica, assembly GCA_001662385.1. NCBI lineage: Eukaryota > Viridiplantae > Chlorophyta > Chlorophyceae > Chlamydomonadales > Chlamydomonadaceae > Chlamydomonas > Chlamydomonas asymmetrica. The sequence goes on from BDDA01000066.1 coordinate 225,654, forward strand.
ACGTAGCACCCACCATCATCATACGTCTGAGGTACTTGAGCATTGTCTCAATGGGTTGGATCACGTAAGTGGTTGCGTCCTTGCCAAACGCAAACGCTGCTGCAATGAGCGTTACGATGATGATGGATGTGAGCGCGATGTTGAGGCCGGCATTCAGCTGGATAATGGAGGTCACATCATACCTGCAGTACAGGCGACGGTACAGGCGGCACAGGCAGTATTGGTGGGTGTGCTTCAAAAGCGATGACACATAGCTCATGCATGTAACTGGTTTGGCTGGTGGGGGGAAGACCAGGGCGTGCACAGCATGGCGATTCGGGCTCGTCCATGGTGCAATCCTCCTGATGGTTATCCTCCTCTGTTATCTCCATGATGCTGGGTGAAGAAATGCCTGTGCTGAATTGGGTCCTAACTTCCCAGCCATGCCAGGTCTGACAGCGCAGTGGTGCACATCCCACGCACAACGCGCATGCAGACGGCAGAAGCAACGACCCCACCACACCCACCACACTGCACGGCCCCACAAAGCACACTGCACGGGAACAAATAACTCGAACACCCACCACACGATGCTATTGCTGTCCGGGTAGGGGCAGGGCAAGATGGTGTTGGGCTCAAACAACGCGCACTCTACGTTTGTTTCGAAGATCTGGATCGATTGCAGATTCCCCGCGTCCTGCGGTACAAGGATCTCGGATGTGCCGTTGAGTGGGAAGACCGCTTTGAGGTACAGCACTGGGTACGGTGCGTAGTTGACAAACACGTTGAGCGACATGACGTTGTACAGCAGCAGCTGAATCCGAGAGTAATCGGCAACCTGCATGTCGAAAGGGCCATGGCACGGCATGGAACAGCAAGAAAGCACACGCCACATTGGAATACGCTGCTGGGATTGCCCTATTCAGGGGGCCCGGACAAGTTGGGAATGTGTGCCCAGGCAGCGGCACATAGCAGGCAGGTTCGATGACCTGATGGCAACGCAAACATGTATCAAAGTGCAGTGCTTTCTTGCGCCCGGAGCAATGCAGCGCGTCAGTCGGCAGCAGTGCGGTGCGCAACCGCTCAGCTTTACAGCCCTCAGCCTTTACACTGTAAGCAGTAACTCGGAGCAGCCAGGAGCACAGCGCCAGTGCGGGAGCTCCAAGTGTGCAAAACTAAACCGAAACCGAAACCAGGTTGTTTACGCTCGCCAAGACCTACCCCCGGGTATTGTGTGTCCAGGAAGGTCGCCACGAGCAGCACCAGGAGGATGACGATGACGCACTTGCGTGTGGTGGCCTCTGCAAGAAGCTCCCCTAGCACAGTGGGACGCACGGGTCCCTGAAGCAATCAAGCCCATACAGGGGCGTACGGCAACACGAGCACATCAGCAATGCCAACACGTGACGGGGCTTGCATGGGCAAATGCGCATGTGAAGCGTGCAGCCTCGTGCTGCCGTTCGGTTCAGCATACAACACGGATCATCCCGGCTGCTGCCCCATGTGGTGCAGTATGGGTGCGATCAGCTCACCGTCCCTTGCGCAAACGCGTCCATGCCACGCGCACTGCGCTGCTTCATCTGAAATATTTTGACGAACTTGATTGCTCGCACCACGCGCATTATGCGCAGCAGCTTGGTGACGCGGCCTGCAGGCAAGCATGCGGTCGGTGAAACACAGCGCGCTGAACATGGGGCCACCGGCACCAATCGGGAAGCAATGTGTTCCCCGAGAATGCTCCGCGTGAGGCCCTCACGTGGTGGATCCTGGATGGATCCCCAAGCTTGTAACCATGGAGGCATCAAGCAGCGCACGGAAGAGCGCTGGTGCAGTCAGGCAGGGAAGGGCTTTCAAGGCGACCCAGACACACGCGGCCTCATGTGCTACAGCCCAACCTGTGGCCTGCTTGCATGTCGGCGCAAGTTCATTGCCCATGCATCGGGCTCAAATGCGCATCGCCGGGGACCATTGATCTGCGGTTGCTGCAGCTTCGCGTGGCATCGCTTGCAGGAAGGCAAGGAGGACCGGAACCGCCGAAGCGTTCACTCACCGATCTGTGAGCCCACTCGCGCTGCACGACCCGCTCGCGTGATCTGTATCGCGTTGCTGCTGGACGACCCCAGTATGCCCTCCGCAAACCATTGTATGTCAAAGATGAGCGAGATGGTACCCACAAGGTCCACAAAGAAGAAGAAGCTGCGAGGAAGGTGGTGTGCATGTGGGAAAAGGAGGCAAAGAGGCTCTGTCATCACACACACGCATATAAAGTGTACCGTAGGGTATACTGACAACAACTGTTTCGACTTAGGTTGATGGCTTAAACTACCACTGAGCATGCCATATTGGCATGCTCACAGCGAGCACCGTACATGAGCATGCAGGGGTGCACCCAACGACAGGGCAGGGTTGGTGTAGGGGTGCAACAGAGTAGAGGTTGCAGGATGTTGTGCTGCTGCACTTGTAAGTGCATCAGCATGCGCACTCCTTTTGTCACATGCGGGGAGTAGGGGGATGCATCCATGCAACTATTCAGTTCGAGTTAGCGTTGGGTGGGGTGTTTGCCGTTCAAGCAGGGGCTGTTGCGGAAGGTCGAAATGCTCCGTTTGTGCGCACCGCCTTTTGCATGCAGTACCGGACCCACACACATTTCACCGGCAACGGCACGAGAACCTAACAGTTGTCACTGGCAGCAGCAGATGCAGCCATGCGTTGAATTTGTGCAGCATGCACAAACAGCCTGGGCGTTTGTTGTGTTTACATGTGTTGTATGCCTTGCCAAACTCGAATGCTGGTGTGTGCCTTGGGGCGGCACACTTGATCCGTGTGGCCGAAGCATGCTGAAGAGCAGAGTGTGGGAGACGATGCAAGGTTGGGTGCGTTGCTGAAAGCAGGTGAGGGCTCTGGCGTGCGTACGGTGACACACGGCCAGTCTGAGTCAGAGGTGCACTGGCAGACCTACACAGCCTTACCTCAAAAAGTAGCCCCTCACGAACACTGAGCACATGATGATTTCGATGCTGAAGATGACGAAAACCGCCAGCTGCACGTTCAGGCAAAGGCACTTCTCAGCAGGACGTACGCGGCGCTCAATTATGTTTGCGCTTTGCTTGATGAGGCTTGGCTTGATGAGGACAACCACCTTTGGTGCAGCGTATGCATCCACACGGGAAGGAAGCCCGCCAGTCAGCTCACCATGAGTGCTGATACCACTGTTGCCGCCTGTGCACGACCGCCAGCAGCATCCAATATGTCCACAGCGTACCTGCACAGGACAAGTGCGACCCATAACAACTCAACACGTGCCGCTGACTGTCAGCGGCTTTCCCCACCCAAAGCACATTTGAAACACAGGTGGTGAAGTACAGCAGGAAAGCGAATGACCGGCCAGCAACCATGAATGCAAGCGCCGCGCACTTACAAAGCGTAAAGTGTCACCACCACACTGAAGAGCAGCCACAGCTTGCTTGTGAGAAAGGCCTCGGTCTTTCCAAGAAACTTTTCGTTGAACAGTTGGGTCACGGCGTGCGTGCGGCCATTCTCTGTAGCATGCACACGATGCAGATACGCGTCAGCTTCTGAGGCTGCCAATGTCGCAACCCCAGTAATAACCACAGCCATCCATAGACGACAGGCGAACCTGACACTGCACAAGTTTGGGAACGGTCTAGCTGCTGTGGCTATCACCATGTAAACCACAGTTTCACGAGTCCCACTGACCTAACCGGCAGTAGAATCCTCTCGAGGTGCTGCCTGGTGTCCATTTTGATTCCAAATTGTCGATCACAGCCGCCACTGTTACAGCCTCGCTGGCTGGAACGCTCGTTGTCGAGCGCGCTGTGGAGGATTGCCGGTTGCGTTGCATGCTGCCAGGTGCTGCAGCTGTGGCAGTGGGACCTCCTGACAGGGAGCGCCATCCACTGAGCACAGTTGCAAGATGCACACAAGTACACCTTGCAAGCTACACCAGTGAACAAGAGTTTGACCGGCACACGAAGTATGTGCAACGCTTGTGCGGTCTTGCAGCCGCGGCATTGCCCGCCCACAGGAAAGGGGTCCACAGCACACTCCAGGTATTTTCCAAACATGGTTGCGCATCACTGATACTGCTTACGCGAAGCAGGTCAAGTACACACAAAGGCTTCGGTTGCGACGTTCTCGTTGTGTGACTTGTTTTGTCAAACAGACGGTAAAGCTGTAGGGAGGTTCCGTACCTTCCTTGTCCGCCTGCAGTGGCCCGTCGGAGGCTGTCCCCTCCAGGCTGCGCCTCCCAGCCAACATGCAGGGCGCCCGTGCCACCGTCATGCATTGCGCTTGGGGGTTCTAGGTGTGCTGTCAGCGGTCAGGCCTCCTTGCTGCACTAAAGCCAGGACACCACTGACGTCTCAGCACCATTCCTGCAGTGGTAGATACTTAGGCCCAAATGGTGAGCCACAAGATGCGATGATGTTCAAGGACAGTAAGGCAGCAAGCGTCTAGAGCACATATGCTCACTATAGTGCGACTTGTGCTTAGTGCTGGGAGGTCAAGTCAGGTATAATTCTGCCTGATTAAACAGCCTGACACCCGCCCAGACAGCACATTTTCATTTGATAATTTGAGGGCTCCCGCTTCTGCAATATCACATCCGGAGAGTAAGGTCCTTCCTTATGACAGTTTGCGAGCAATTCAACATCATGGCCATCAGTTCACGTCAGTACAGACTACAGACTTCCTGTGTACAAACTGTCTGGTTCAGTGTAAACCTCACCCCGGTGGGTGGGCGTGGGGTGGGCTTGCAAAAACATATGGAATCTGTCTAGCCCCTCCTTCCTGAAGCCTTGCACCCTCTTGCATTAATTACCCCAATACGCAGATGTGATTGATTGTGCTTGGGCACGCAGGTGGCATGTTTGGGGTTGTGTGAACGGAAAAAATCTACATTATGAACATGTGTACAGAAGTTCAAGTCTGGCTCTTGTGAGTCACAGCTGGGGAGTGCCCGCATGTTATCACTGCCACAGCATGTTTTCCAGCTTTGCTACATGCAGGATCTTGCAAATCAGTGCCTGCTTCCTTGTGCAGTTATGTTGGTGGCCGGTGATACATCGGCGATCCTCCTCGCTGGCTTGTGTGACGATTATATATGTTTGCGGACCAATCAGACTGTGTGACATGCTCAGAAACTGTCTGTTGACTTCAAAGTGCTCATGCAAGTGCTGCCATACACAGTGCATGCTGTGCAAGTCAAGAGGTATATCAGTCAGCTGCTGCAGTAGCCGAAACCGCCGTTGTTCACTTGTCCAGGCGTATGTGCTACTGCATCCTGCCGTGCAGCCGCTCCCATACTGGCCCACCATGATGCTGTAAGCGGGATGTTTTGCTGCGACTGGCCAGCAACATGTGCCAACGAACGTGTGTTTGATTGTTGTGACCCACATGCACCTGCATCCAAACTCCAAAGCAAATCTGACGCTCGTATAGTTGCTGCTAAAACTGTATCTTGCACACCCGTTTGTAAAGGATGCGTCTGAATAAGTCCACCATCTGAGAGGCACTGCAGCAAGGGCCTGCAGACGGTGCACTATGGACAAACGCATCAGCGAGGCGTGGCTTGCTTTTCTTGAAAACCAGAACCACAACACTGACGGCTTAGGAATCAAACTCGGTCTGTTTGAGGATGCGCTCAAGTTTCTTGCTGCGGTAAGTGCCACGCTTGAGTGACGTTTCGCCAATCGCGCATATATGCACTGCTAAAGCCTACAGTTTATGTGCCAAGGCTTCAACATACTGAATGCCAGTAAACTGGACGCTGAACTGTGCCCGCAGGAACGTAAGCCCACGGACGCGGACCAGGCACTGCGTCAAGCTGCACTCGAAAGGCTGTCGACGATCCTCCCGACAGTGTTTCCCGAACCCAGCGCTCTCAGACTGCAGCCTTATGGCTCTTTCCTGTCTGGGTGTTACTCCCGCAGCAGCGACCTGGATCTCGCTCTGGTTGGCCTGGTCTCACGGAGTGCATATGGTTACACCACCATTGGAACACGAGCGGTAGACCGACTTGTAAGTTCAGAGGGGCAAGGGGCAGTGAGCCCTACACTCATTGCACGCGCACACTGCGATGCTCAAGCTGCTCAAGTGAATGATTGTGGGCTGTCTACCTCGCCTGTCCTACCTGTCAAGCTTTGAAACGTGCACAGAACGTTGTTCAATCTCACGGCCTCTTGGGCTTTTGTGCATCTCTACAGGACACTATCACTGACCCTGGCGTGTACAAAAGGCTGCTTCAGTCCCTTGCTGATGGCCTGGAGAAGGCTGGCATCGCCAAGGGACGGGTCGAGCGCATTCTGGGAGCCCGCATACCGCTGATAAAGTTTGTGGAGGCACAGACGGGCGTGGAGGTGGACATATGTGTGACCACCAGGGGCTGTGACTTTAAGGGCGAGGTGCTGGCGCAGATGCACGCGCTGCAGCCGCGCTTGCAGGACCTGGTCAGGCTGGTGCGTGTCTCATTGCGCGTCCTGGTATCACTGTTACATACACCTTGCAGGCTGCATACTTGCACGTATGCATGGTTGTATCTGTGTTTGTGTGTTCCTCCGTGACGTTTGTGCACGCACCTGCGTCGTGCCTGAGCGCACGCTTGTTTGCGATGCCTGTTTCGGAGGAAGTCTGGCCCTGGTCTGCCCACGCAGCTCATGGTCCTTGTGCGTGTTGCTTAACTTCCTTCCTGCAGGTCAAGCTGTTTGCCAAGGTGAGGAAGCGGTGCGCACAGCCCCTACGTGCTGTTGCATGCGCTAACACAGGCAAGGCACACGCGTTCTGTGTGTGCGGTGTCCGGGCGCAAAGGTGGTATTGACGGCACACCCTCAAGGCAGCACCATGCTATGCCACCGTTATGGGGTGGATTGTGCATGCTCTGCCGTCACGCAGCCTGCCCTGAATACGCCAGCCTTAACTGTCATGCAGCAACCCGTGTGTACGGGTACTGCAGCGTACGCTGTCTTTGTGTGTCGCGCACTCACGCCCACTGTGAGGCACTGACGCGTCATATGCTGCCCTTGGAACTGGTGATGACCTCCCACCCAAAGGAGCACGGCTTGAACGACAGCATGAACGGCACCTTCAACAGCTGGACGCTCACCCTAATGGTGGGTTGGGGCTGTACCAGTACAGCAGCGCGTTGTGTAATCTGAGCGTATGCTTGATATGCCTCCCTGGAGCACAAAGTGAAGTACGTAGTGCGGTGTTTGTACAGTTCGTGCTTGCCTTGGCGTGCTTGCCAGCGTGTTGCCAGCGGTGCTGGCAGGAGATGTTGACATGCTCAACGCTGCATGAAGCTGTGGTCAGCATCGGCTGCATGGGTGGTGTCGACTGTGGCATGGGATTCAAAGGCTCTGCAGCCAATTGTGTGTGTTGGGATTACCTGCTCCTGTGGGGCCACGCAGTGTGCTTCCCGTGGGGACAACTGTGTTTGTGTGTTCCGTTTCCCAGGCGCTGTTCAGCATGCAAGTGCGTGACCCCGGGCCCGGCCTGCTGCCGCCCATTTCGGACCTCTTTGTGGAGGCCCGGGAGGAGGCGCGGGAACGATGCGAGGAGGTCAAGGCATCAGGCCAGGTCAACGCCTGGGGCTCGCCGGTTGCCGGGGTGCACCGGGAGCTGCTGCAGGGCGACACGAGGTGCTTCAGGATGGCGCCGGTGGTCCCGCTGGACGAACAGCTGGCCCTCGCAAAGCGCAGGTGGGTTCACGTGCGGCCTGACAAGCGCAGCCTGCAAACCCTCCCACCGCTCAGAGGTGGTAGCAGGGGTGCCAGCGCATCAGGACCGTACACGACGCAAGGGGTGCGGCACCCACGCAACACCCCTTGCGCCGTGGACGGCCCTGCAGTGATGCTGCGTGCATGTGGCGTTGCGTTGCCACTGGCGATCTCTCATGTAGGATGTAAGTGACATTTGCTACGTGTGATGTTGTGCAGGGTGGCGGATGCGGACAGCTGGTTCACGCCCAGGGGACAGTCAGCAAAGCGGCATTCCAACGCACGCCCATCCCCAAATGGAAGGGCCAACGGCGCAGCAGGCAGCGCGGGCGGCAGTTGTAGCGGCAGCGCCAGCGACGATGTCGACAGCGACGAGGAGCAGCAGGATGCTGACGCGCTGCTCAAGCAGGGGCTGGCACCGCTGCTGGCGTGGTTCCTGACGCTGTTCACGGAAATCACAGAGTGAGTAGAAGGCGCGGCAATTTGCGTCAAGGCGTGTACCATGTGCGCCAACACAGTTTTCTGGGTCGCAGTCACAACGGGAAACGCGATTTGTGGTTGTATGCGGTCGTGGATGCTTGGTATGGAATATGACTGCCTCTCCGGTTTCTGGGTGTCGCGTCCATGCGGTGGCCGATGCATTGTGTGGCATGGTGTGGGCCCCCGCTTGCACACACCGGCTGAGCACGGAAAGCACACTGCATGGCCCCACAGGAACCAAATATGTCTAAACGCACCGGCTGATGTAGGCACACATCCTTGTGCTTGATAGCTCTCAAAGCACAGCATCACCTGACCACAAACACGCATGTTTCGCCCTCAAGGTTGCAGGGTCACAGGTCAACTTCTTGAATTGCAAGTACCGAAATTGTACTTGCAATTGGAGACACGTGTTGTACCTGTGGTGTGTAACGCGACCTGACTGCTTTGTATGGTGATGCCGCTGTTGCTTTACAGGACGTGGATCTGTCGTTACAACTTCAGGTGCGTGTGGGTGCGTCTGGAGGTCAGGGCAGCAGATACGTGTGTGCCTGACAAGTGACAGCTACCGTGCGCATGTGTTTCACCAGCAAGCCCCCCTCTCTGCAGCATGTCCTAGCAGGGCCAACGCCTTGTTCAGCGCCCTTGAATGAATGTCAACTTGTTGCATGCTTAAATGGTTATACATACTTGCACGCTGCTGCAAATCTGGCTTGAACTTGATCGGGCTTGATGATCTTGATGGGGCTTTAGGGAGCTTAACACGCATGCTTGTGCTGTGGCCCCGGTGCGTCGCGCATGGCGGACTGGCGGGTTTGTACGGGTGCAGGCACTGGCGCGTCAGCACGTGGGCGGGGCACGTGCTGCCGCGGCCCTTCACCATCGACTACCTCATGGCGGTGGAGGACCCCTTCGACAGCAGCGACAACACCGCGCGCACCATCGGCTCCGCGGTACGAAACCACACACCCTTTTGCAGTACATGTGTAGACAACTTGAGTACACTTGTAGTACGGCAGCGACACGGGGGTGCATTGCGCTGTGAATGCATGCGAATGCGCCTAGCTTGGTGGACCTCTCCTGCTTGCCTGGTCCGCACCTGGGGGGAGCATGGGCTGCTTGGCCGACACGCTCTTGAGTTGGCATAACTTCACATAATGCCTGCAGTGCGTTACAGAAGTGAACCATACATGATGGGTAATAAGGCGAAAATCTGCCGGGTTGCTGAGCTGTCAGCTCAGCGCATGCATGTGTGCAATGCTGCAATCGCATGGCGTGTTTGTGCGCAGTCTGCCATGCGTGCGAGCTAGCCTCACATGCATGTGTGCTCGCACTGTGTGTGGTGGTCGCAGTCCCGGAGCGATGACCAGGCGCCATTCATCGTGGATGTGTTGCTGTGGGCGCGCGGCATGGTTGCTGACATGTGCAACGAGGAAGGTGCGTGAAGGTGACATGTGGGCAGCCCAACAGCACAGAGTGCATGCATCGACTGTACATGTCCACAGTAGTCGTTCTCAGGTCTCACCGCAAGGACTGCTTTTGGGGGGGAGTGTGCACCAAGGCGTGACTACGTTGGGCAGACGCACCTGTTGCATCAGTCATCGCAACGCGTGCTTCCAGCCTGAACCTTCCTTGCGTACATGGCATTTGCTGGAATGCATGCAGACGCCGCGTACGCCATCGCGGTCTTGTTTGGACGCCACGGCGACGACGCCGTACGCGCTCTCGCACCCGAGGTGCATGCCCGGCTGCCGGAGATCGCCCGGAGGAAGGAGGCGGGCAGCCGCAGGCAGCCGGACAAGCAGCCAGGGCGCTTTGCGGACCCCTGGCCGAAGCTGCCGCCTCCCCCACCATTGCGGCAACAGCCGCCGCAGCAGCAGGCGTTGGCGCCGACGGCAGCAGGGCAGGCGGCCGAGCACGGCAGAAGCCCTCCACCCGGCTTTTTCAACGTGCCAGCACCGCAGCAGCCTGTGGAAACGCCAATGCAATCGCTGATGGAGCTGCAGCTGCTGCCTTGGTGGATGGGAGGCTCTGCGGGGTTGAACGGCCTCGATCACCTCCTCGAAAACGGCCACAAGCATGGCAGCAACAGGCTGGCCAACGGCGGCGTGGGCAGCAGTGCCAGTGGCACCGCGAACGGAATCTTATCAGATCCACGCGGTGCACTGGATGACTCCGATGAGGACGACGAGTTCAGATTGTAGGTTTGAGGGCAATTGAGGATGCATGGCCATCTATTACGTGTTATGTACTTATGGTACATCAGGAGTGTGTCGGCTAAACGGCCCATGCTCCCACCAGACGGGGCCCTGAGCAGCCATGGCCATGGCCATGATCCGGCTCCTGCCCCTGGGGGAGATACTTTGTGCATGCTGGTTGAGGGCATCAGCGTCCGTGTGCATGCGCAAGTGATCAAGTGCATGCGCCCGTGCCATGCCAGCCAGCTCACTGCCACCGCATGCATGCTTGCCGTTCTTGGCACGTACACGTATGTGGTTGTTCGCTGCTGTTGTCCGAACGGGGCAATGCCGCCTGCTGTTAGCCGGCTCACAGCCGCACGCGTTGCGATGGCGCTGATGCTGTGTGCTTCAGCGGTGGATTTGATCGGAGGCACCCGACACCTGCTGTACAGGAGACGTGTACGTGTGTGCAATCCTTGGTAACTGTCGCCTTGTCACGCTATTTGGCTGCTACAGGGGCACGACCTATGAGGAGGTGGTGGCAGCGTCCATGGCAATATTGGAGGACGATGATTTATTCGCTGCGGAGGTTGCCAGGATAGAGGCCTCAGAGGCCCGTAGGCAGGCACGCCAGCAGGCCGCACGGCAAGCCCCGCAGCCCGTTCCCCCAAGCACCAACCACTTCAACACCCCCGCGGGATATGCAAGGGGGGGGCCCTCGTCCGCCTCCCCATTCCGGCCGTCCGGTGGTCCGGGGGGCCCCGCCGGGGTTTCTCCATCCCCATCCCCATCCCTTGGCATGCGCGGCTTCTTCCCGCCTGCGCCGCCGCCGCAGCCCTCCAGTGCGCTGCTTCAGGCGAGCTCCTCGGGCGCGACGGCGATGCCACCGTCGCAGGCCCGGCCGTTGCCGCCGCCCGCCACGTCCCCATCCCCATCCCCGTCGTCGGCAGGGGGCGCATACGGCTCACAGACGGCGCCGCTCGGCAGCCCGGGGCAGGATCGCCAGGGCACCTCACCCGTCCTTCAGAAGCTGCTATCGCAGCTGCAGGAACGCAACGCACCCGCTTTCGCCGCTACCGCCCCGCCGCCGCCGCCGCGGCAGCAGCTGCAGTACGGTCAGCCCCAGTATGGTCAGGCGCGATGCAGCACGGAGGTCGCCGGCAGCGCGGGGGCGAGTGCTCCAGGGAGGGGGAACGGCGCGGCGGCGGCCTCAGCGGCGCTAGCCGAGCCCGCGTAAAGCTGGACGAGCGGTGAGCAGGCGCGTAGCGTGTTGGTGGATGCCGTGCGGGGGCTGTCGCTGGACAACCCGCTCACCGTGTCTGCCTCCATGCAGCCTCGGAATCCAGCTTGGCCGTATACAGAAAAGACGAATTGAACAAGCGCGCGCACCCCGGCGCCATGCGTGTGAAGCCGTCGCCAGCTGGCGGGTTTTAAAGCGTGCAGAGGATGCAGAACACCCGGTCCGTTGTTTTCTCCGAGACGATGTGCCGCATGTGGCAGCACACCTGGGTATGCGCTGAGTCGCTACATGCCTGGGCCCGGACGCTGCAGGGGCGTGACGGCACACTGCTGTGCTACGCGCAACAGTGTAATGGCCTGGAGGAATCGTCGGTCGGCGTTAGCTCGGCTGGCCCGCAGCATACTCTTCCTTCTGCCAGCTGTGCAGCGTAGTTGTACTGGTAACTGTAGTACGTGATAAATATCCGGTAGTGCTTTGGAACAAAGGCCAGGCCACGCCTGTTCACTAACGCGGCCTTTCTCCCAGCGCCGAGCAGGAGCATGCTATGATAGCGTATCATCGTACTGTGCCGTGCGCCGCTGCTGTCCGGCTGGTATGAGCATGCTATGAGCCCACCTGACCTGGTCGGCATTGGGCAGCAGCTTGTGCCCCTAAGCATCATCCGCAGCGCAATTTATCTCGGCTGGCGTGCATACCGTATTGCATTCATGGCCTGTGGCCCTTTAGTTTGCACCTCCTGCGTAGTACTGCGTTGCGTGGTGCGGTTTCAGCCTCCGCCATGAAAGGTGTGTTTGTCGCTTTTTATATTGCATTGTGTATGGGCTATGGCGTTATATTGTCGTCTGGACTCTGGAGTCAGGAGGCAACACCTCATCACCCAAATGGTGCGCCTAGCACTCCGCAAGGCGCTGCAGCATTGCAAGCATGTCGCAGCCGCCAGTTGACACGTGCACGGACGCGCGCAGAACACTACAATCATGCCGAGCGCGCACCTGCCGGTTCAGTAGTTGGTTAGGTAGTGGTTTGGTACTATACCGTACAAGTGCTTCTGGTGGTACCAAAACTAGTGGACTTGTTGACCGGGGCGTGCGCAGCACGCGCAGCGAGGCTGGGTGCTTGAGTGGGCGTCTGCAGACGACTTGTGCACTACAGCAACCCAGTGCCACCATGCCGATGATTTTGTTGGTTCAGCCTGTACCCTCCTGGGACGGTTTTTGTTTTTGTACACCACCCAATGCGGATCGATAAACCGCTGTGCTTGAATCAGGGCTGTGACCAGGTCTGCCCATCGCCCGCTGAGGGCTCTCGTCAATTAGTTATTCCCCCCACCCCGCTCCCCCACCCCACTCCCCTACCCTGACCCACGCAGGGGCACCATTATGGTATGGCCAACCGATTAGCAATATTGCGGCCGAACATGGCTGATTGGCTGCTAATGGTGGTGCACCGCAGCTCGTTAGCTAGAACGCATACCAAGGGATTTGAGGACAGTGCGCCAGTGTGCTTGGTTCGGCTGGGTGTGTCATTCCCGCCATGTGCAGCGTGCGGTGATCGACGTGTGCTGCATCAAAGCTCCCTCGCTGCCACTGCCACTGCCTGCGGAGTGTGTGCCTGGGTGTGCATCAACGCAGGATCGCATCCTGTACTGTGCTCGTATCATACCGACGTACTGTACACACAGCGCTTTTCGGCATGCTGAGCACCGCTGCTTGCAGTTTCTTGGTGTGCATGTTGTTGCGCTGCTGAGTTCTGACGTACCACCAGCTCAAACAGAGCCGTGAGAGCTCCGCAAGCTATCGGTTGTGTCAACGTAGGCTTTCGCTTAGACACTGTAATATATGTTTTGTACTAGACACAAGGTAGCAGTCCCTACACGTCTGCTGTGGGAACCTCGCGGCTGAACCTTGACTCAACCCACAATCCACAGTACACCCCTTGATAACAGTTAGCGTTGCTGTGTGTCCACCACTGAAGTCCTAATGGTGCCGTCAAGTGTGTCACCGCCCCCCCTCCTTTGCCAGGACTTATGAAGCGTGAGTCACAGCGGCTAGCGAGGTTGGCACCACCGCACCTCGCCGGTTAAATCTGAATCACATGCGGGCTGAGAATGCTGTGACAGCGGCATAAATGCAGCAGCACAGGACGTAATCCTTGCACACAGCCTGTTGCTTTCACCACGCACGAGCTGCGGTCATCATATTATCTCTACACACGAGCTGTGCCACACGCCATCATGATCACCACACGCCTCCTCGCTCCCAGCTGTAGCAGTCCCCTTTGGGCTTTGCACCGCGATCAAGCACAGCTTGGATGGTCGCCCTGCGAATGGCACAGGCCGCACGTGTGCAGCACAATCAGCCAGCAGCGCGAACGGGCATCCGGTCAGGAGCGTGTGGTGCAGGCACCGGCCAGGGCCGTTCAGCGCAATGTGGTGGTTTTGTACATGGTTGCATGTGTAATCGTTTGTGTGATCCTGCGAGTGGTCAATGAGGCGTTGCTCAAAAGCATGTTGACCTTCGTACCGCAAACGATCATGAATTGATGATCAGTGCGGCGCAAGCATTGGGGGCGACCACAAGCAGCCGTATGATGGCCAGCAGGTGGCGTGCAGGTGGCCAAACCTTGAACAACCCGCTGTTCAACACTGCACTATGATGGACGCGCTGATCCCTTACATGTGAATGCAAAACCTCACATGTAAGCTGAGGTTTTGCATTCACAGCTCACTCACCGATCAGAGTCATCCAGCGTGAAGCTGAATATCCGCTGCTGGTCCTGCATGCAGACACATTCACACATCCACACATCCGAACATGTACTCTCGTCAGGTGCAGCCTTCATGTACCGTGTTTGCGTATGCACACTGCGTGGCCCCACGGGCGTCTTAAGTCTGAAGTCTTAACACATGCACCCTGTTACAGCGGCTGTGCATGGGCACCAGCGCTGCAGATGCATCGAGGAGCATCGCGCTGAGGGGGGGCAATCAGGAGCGCCCAACACAGCACGCACTCACGTAGCACCATCACAAAGCCTAGTTTGAATCCTAAACCAGCCTCACTTCTACACTTAAATCCACATTACCCGCCAACCCAGCTGTCCCACACGGTTTGCAGGCTTTCGTCATAAAACTCATCATCCTCACCGAGCAGAGCCGGGAGGCAAGAAAAGCGACGACAAGCGCACGTAGGGGGCAGAGTACTGACACACCCCAGTGGCCAACACACCTGCAGATATTGATTAGATCGAGATTTAGATCTTTAGACGCACCTGTATGTGGTTGGCGTTGCGCGCCCCCAGGATGACGCCGGCCACCCCCGGCTTCTCAAGCACCCAGCGCGCGGCGACCGTCGATATGCTCACGTCGTGCTTCTTGGCCACCTCATCGCACGCCTGCAAGACGCACCGACATATCATGCTGCAGCGCTCAGGCTGGAGCCTGCAATCAAGCGCGTCATCGGTGGCGATCTGGCATGCCTTTGTGCCCTTCCATCCTCTATTGCCCCCCC
>BDDA01000067.1:0-23389 GCA_001662385.1 Chlamydomonas asymmetrica
GCGGGCTGGGTGGTGGCGGGCTGGGTGGTAGAGGGCTGGGTGGCGGTGGACTGGGTGGGAGTGGACTGGGTGGGGGCGGGCTAGGTGGGGGCGGGCTGGGCGGGGCCGGGCTCGGAGGAGTCGGAGGACTGTACACTGGAACATACATGGGCGGAGTCAGGCTCCCACCAGGGTAGTAAGGTGGGGGCAGGCTGTACGTGCTGGGGTACTGAGGTGGTGGCGCGTCGTAGTAGGACCCTGGATAGGCTGGGGGGGGGCTGTACGTGCCAGGGTAGTAGGGTGGTGGTGGACTGTACACCCCGGGATAAGAAGGCGCCGGCGGGGTGTAAGTGCCAGGATACCCTGGCGTATATGCTCCGCCCCCAGCGTATGCTGGGGGCGGCGAGGGCGCATATGCAGGCGGGGCATAAATCCCAGGGTAGGCCGGGGAAGGAGGGGAATACGCTGGGCTTGGGTAGTCAGCTGCCCTCAGCTCTCGCCTGCCTGTAAAACCAGACCAGTCACAGGGTCGCACAACGTAACTTGGATTGAGTGACCTCACTTGCAGGACCATCAAGTCAACAAGTTGACTGTGCACTTGATGCGCTTCACGTGCAGTCTGCTTTCAATGCCAGTGACAATTTCTTGATGGTGAACAGATTTGGCTTACAAGTGTATGCTTTCACCTCAGTGCAGCCCATAAGTCCATAAGCTTCGATGTTGCAAGCGCTTTTGGGCGTTTTTGCTACCCGCTGCTGAACCATCTCGGAACTAAGACAGCAACGTGAGCCTCATGCAGATGCAGGTATCTGCCTGTGTTAGACATCACCTCAATGCGCCCTGCTGTGTTATACAACCCTGGGTTACTTCTTACCATTGACCGTGCTGGCGGGTCTGGCCGAAGCGTGTGCCGCAAGGAGGAGCGAAAGCAGCAGCAAAACGACTTGCATTTTGGAGAAGCTCACACCAAATTCTGCTGCAGCTCACGCGTCTGCAAGAGGGAGTGTATGCAAGGAAGCGTGTTTTTCATACAGGCACTGGGTCACAATGCTCATGGCGACAACTGGTACATCCAGCTTGCAAGGCCCCGTCGCGTTCTCACCAGAGAATGCCAGAGATAAGCGGCGTCCAAGCTCAGACGCTGTCCGGATACGCGTCAAAAATTCCTTGTGGGGACGCGGTGATTTGCCGAAGTAGGACTCTTTCTGGTTCCACCTGCTGGTAGTAAGGTGTATGGGGTCGATGACCAAGGGCGCTGTTATATGTGCCACGGCGGTGTTAGTTCTTTGGCGTGTCAAGATTACTGCTGGCCTGGCCATGGAACTCCCTTTATGCTCTACCCTCTGCAACGTGGGTCACAAGGTAGGTAGCACATACGGGACTGGCAGGTAGCTGCGCATGGGCAAGGGCCGGGCCTCGGCACCCAGAGTGATTGGGTGTGGGGAGAAAGCTCTCCTGCCTGAAAGAATCACTGTGCACACATTGAAGTAATATGTTCTGCCCTTTTGCAAAGCTACAGGGTGAAGGCGCACGCCACGCACTCTAGCGGGTGTGAAGGCAGCAGACACAAGACAAGCACGAAGGAGGCATAAGACCGAGCCGATTCAAACGCATGCATACTGCTGAGAGGTTTATGATCGCATGCCACAAACAGACCGTTTGGGTGAAGTTCGTGGTGCAAAGTCTGCATTCCAGTTCAGCAAGTGCAGAACGACTCATGAGCAGTGACAAATACAGAAACCCAGGCAGAACCCAGGACCCAGGAAACCTAATAGGATTCATGCCATATAGATAATTTTCAGGTCCAAGACACTGCGATTGGTGTTGGCAAATGTCAGCAGCCATGCTGGCTGACAGTACGAGCCTAACACGGCAGGTCCTAGGCAACGGCCGTAGTGCCTATGCCGGAGCCCCATGCAAGCTCTCTTGACGAACCTTGCAAACATGTGGATGCTGGTAGTTGAGCGATAAGCACCACTATCCAAGCAGACAGTTTGCAGCAGGTGTCCTGACCCAAGTTCTGTGCAGTAGCCCAGAAAAAACGGGCGCTCCATTCAAACCAGTAATACGAACACATGGGTACTTGCATGCATCGCTAGGTGCCTGCATGACAGGGTTGCAGGCGAGGCAAGCGTTAATAACGGTCACAAACAACGCTCGGTCTTATTAGGTCTACATACACTACCTGGGCCTACATGGCTACATGGCGACACGCTCACACCCGCCCTCGTGTCATACACGTGACGCTGTTTGCGCACTAACTCCAACCTCACTGTCAACTTGGAAGTGAATGGATCCTGGTGTGGCATTGCAACGCATACAGGTTATAGCAGTTGCCATAGATAGCAACTGCCTTGCCTCGGTTGTCAGTCACGTGTTCGAGCATGTGGTGTTCAAGGGGTTAACCCAAACTTGAAACGTCATTATTGTCTGGCTGGGCACATTTCCAGTGCACACCGGTAGGCTGGCATACGAACACTCCAGCCCTGCATGCGCAGGCTGGACAGATATGTATGGCGATCACCTCCGGATAGCAGGAAGCGCGGTTCCGCTGCTACCGCCACCAACAGCAGCCACACCAGCGAGACCGCTGCCAACGGCAGCAGCCTCCTTGCCCCCTACACCAGGCTTCACCCTGATCCTGAAGAACTGAATGTCGTTGTCCCGCGTCAGCACCAGGCTGTCCTCGCGCAGGCACACGTGGTGCAGCGACGCCAGCTTTGTCCAGACGCAAACGTGCGGCACCAGCCCACCGCTGGCCGCGCCCGCGCCCTGCTGGCCCATCGCCTGCTGCCGCTGCTGCTGCGAGGACGACGACATGAGCGCCGCACACTCCTCGGGAGATTCCGGAAGGTCCGTGATGTGCTGCGCGAACGGCGCGAGCGACACGACCGCCCACGCGCCCGCGATGAGTCGCACCTTTTCGAGCGACGCCAGGCACTGCCCGGACGCCGCGTGCCACAGCTGTACCACTTGGTCTTCACGCATGCTGCTGGCGAGCACCCGCCCCGTGCGGCTGTACTCCAGCTGCGCGCGCGCGCGGCGCGAGGTGAAGTGGCCGTGCGGCACGCGCAGCAGCGGGCGGCACGTGGCGACGTCCCACACGCACAGGAAGCCGTCGCGCGACAGGGACGCTAGGTGGCGGCCGTCGGGCCGGAAGACGATCGCGTACACAAAGTCTGTGTGCTCTTGCGCTGCTGCAGCGGGCCCTTCGAGCTGCTGCTGCTGCTGCTGCTGCTGCTGGGGGTTGGAAAGATACCGGGAGGGTGAGGATGTTGACGGCTGCATGACCAAGTCACGGAAGCTTGGCATGGCCTGCAGCAGGGTTACGTTCATGGTGTGAGCGTGTCAGGGTCACGGCGTGCTGGTGAGGTGATCAGGTGAGCGTGGCATGGGGGGCGTCAGTCAGTTTCTGCATGCCATAGGGAGGATCACGCTGATGCTTCAAGGCAAGGCCAGCAGTGACTTACGTATGTGTGTAGCTCAAGCCCGTGGGCTCTGAATGTGGCGTTGGCTGAGCAGCACCTCCCAATCACCACCGCCCACAAAATTCCATTACCATATAGTTGACCACACCACCCCCTCACCTGGTCATGGCAATCCGCGTCATCAGCAAGGGTGCTGCCGGCGCCACCATCACCACCATCACCAGCGCCCAGCGCCAACAGGCCTGCTGCCACGGGGCCCGCGCCGCCGATGCTGATAATGCTGCCGGCCATGCTCAGCGCGCGCTGCTGGTGCTTCACCTGCAGATCCTTCTCAAGCTCTGCGCGCATCTGGCGGTCACGAAACCGCGCCAGCTCCTTGTCAATACCCACTGGCTTGACGTAGCTGGGCCGCACGAGCTCCGATCGAACCCGATCCATGGCTCCGAAACAAGCGCCAGTACAAGCGAAACCATCCATGTCCTCTTCAGCATCCTCATCATCGTAGAGGCCAGTGCCATCGTCATCCGAGGGTCTGACAAGCCATGCGGCGTAATCATCATGGCTGCCGCTCGTGTCGCGGCGTTGCCCTTTTGCCGCTGTGCCGTTGCGCTGTGGATGCGGCTGCACGGCAAAGCTGCCTGCTGGGCTGCTTGCTGCTGCTGCGGCTGCTTCTGTTACTGCGTTGCGGGCGCTGTTGAGCATGGCCCCGCTGCGGACGTCCCAGAAGCGTATGCTGCCGTCGTCGGCAGCCGATGCAAGCACGTCGCCTGCTGGGGTAAAAGCCACGGTGTACGCCAGCCGCGTGTGGCCCAGCAGCGTGTGCAGCAGCTCCCCCGTCAGCGCGTCCCACATGCACACAGCGCCGTTGTCGTGCGCCGACGCCAGCAGCGCGCCGTCGTGCGTGAACGCCACCGAGCACGCCAGCGTCTGCCACCCGCCCGGCCCGCGCATGCGCGCCTGCAGCCGCGCCGCCCTCGCCGTCATTGGCCCTGCCCTGCCTGTCCCCCCATTCCCCCTGGCGCTGCCTCCCGGCCCCCCTGGGTCCACATAACCCGTCAATGACATGTTTGCTGAGCTATCCGACGCCCACACGCATATGAGCCCATCCTCCGAGGCGGAAGCAAGGAAACGTGAGCTGGGGCTGTACACAACGCAGCCCACGAGCGCGCTGTGCTGGCCGCTGAGCACGACCATGCGTCGCCCGGTCACCGCGTCCCACAGCCACACCTCCCCGTTGGCCATGCCCGTGGCGAGCCAGGAGCCATGCGGGCTGAAGGCCATGCAGGCGATGCCGGGGGCGGGCGGCGCGGGGTCAAACACGCCCGGCTGGCGCGCCGCGTCGAGGTCGAAGAGGCGCACGAGGCCGTCGTTGCAGGCGGAGGCGATCATGTGGCCGCAGGGCGTGAAGGCGACGGAGGTGACGGAGAAGGCGTGCGCGGGCAGCACGGCCCAGCGCTGCGCCTTGATGGTGTCGTACAGCATCACGGTGCGGTCCTCGGAGGCCGACGCCAGCGTCAGGCCGCTGACAGCGGGCGGCCGGTCGGCACAGGCAAACAGGGTGTCAGTTGGTTAGCAACTTGACATCAACTGGGCATCAGGCTGGTGCAGGACACAGCAGGCGGTGCATCGGCACCTGAAAAGGTGTATGTGGAGGCGTTGGGATGACTAGGGACAGTACCATAGACAGAGTTGTGACGGTGTGCCATGCCACCCGTGTGTCACCACGGTGTGTCACCTATGATACTGATGAGTGATGCACTGATGCCAATACAGTATGTGAGGTGAGGCGTGGCCCCAGGTGAAGCCAGTGAGTGGGTACGAATCGGGGCGGCAGTGAGGGGATAACTCTGCCGCATGTCAGCAAGGCGCTTGCCATTCGTTTACAACGTGCATGGCCTGGACCCATTCTCAAATCAGCGATGAGTGACGAGCGAGTGCATGCTGACATGCTGACATGCGGTGTGAGAGCCGTGTGTTGTTCCCTGCTGCCTCACCTAGGGCTGTACGCGATGTGGCGCACTGGCGCCGCGTGGCCGGTCAGCGTGGCGCGCTCGGTGCCGCTTGCAAAGTCCCAGAGCTTGATGGTGGGGTCGGTCTCGCCGACGCTGGCCAGCATGAGGCCCGAGGGCGAGAACGCCACGCAGCGCAGCGCCTCGGCGTGCGCCTTGAGGAGCGCCACGTGCGGCTGCGCGGTGATGCGCAGGCGCCACAGGCCCAGCGTGCCGTTGCTGTACGCGAGCGCGAGGTCCTGGCCGTCCGGGCTGAAGCTGCAGTACCGCACGGCGGGGCGCTTCACCTGCGCGAATCGCGTTCGCGGCATTATTCCCATGAGGAGAGCGCAGTGGCTAGCTAGTGTTCCTTGCACACGCACTTGCGGCGGTCTGTGGGTGAAACATGCAAGGACTTCAGGCTTGCAAGAACCATGCTGGTGTACGTGTGTCGCTCGTTGCACAAGGCCAGTCCTGTGCAAACAAGCCATTGCAGGTGCGTGTGGCAGGAGGCTCTACCTGCATGCTGCATGGGAGTGATTTCAGTATGTCATGCATGCATTTCTGAGCTGAGCCTGTAATCAGGGCAGACAGGCGCAATGATTGGTGGAAACGCCCCAGAACAGTGCCATAGTAATCAAGTGGGGGCATTACGGCTGCACTCGGCGGCAGCAACTGTGAGCATGCAGCATGGTTGCCTCAAGCATTTTTGTGTGGATGTGAACATTACGTGCCTCAGCACGGTCAGCAGGCACAGGTGCGTAGCCTCCGTCTAACCCCACCTCGATGCACATCAGCAGCTTCCCTGTTGGCGGCGACCACACAGCCACCGCGCCGTCCGCATACACGGTCGCGAGCAGCTGCCCGTCCGGGCTGTAGTGCACGTATGCGACGGCGCCCTCCAGCTGGCTCCCCATGCCTGATGCCAGCGCGGCCGCTGCCTGCTGCTGCTGCTGCTGCTGCTGCTGCAGCTGCTGCCTGTTGAGGCGATGTGATGGTGAGGCGTCCAAGCTTTCGCCGCCGCCAGCAATGCTACCACGCCTGGATGGCGCAGCAGTCGAGAAGGCCGACCCTCCTGACATGGAGGAGCTACGAGCGACGCTCTCGCGAAGGGCCTGCGGGATGGAGGACAACGACGGGCCAACCGTGCCGCCGCCGCCGCCGCTATTTGGACCCGAAACAGCGGCGGCGTGATTGCTGCTGCCGTTGAGGTTGACGCTGCTGCCCGAGCTGGAAAGCCCGCCCGTACGATGGCGGTGAGGCGTGAGCGAGGAGTTGCCATGTGGGGAGGTGGACTGTGAGTCTTCCAATGCTGATAGTGCGGCTGCTGCGGAGGGTGTCGTAGTGAGTGTCAAAACCGGCTGGCCTGCCACAGGGTCCCAAATCACAACGGACTTATCGCTGGATGCGATGACGAGGTGTTTGCTGTCAGGGCTGAAGTCCAGGGAGCGTACCGCTCCGAACATGCCCTGCAGTACGCGGGACTCCGTACCGCCGCATGCCGGGTCCCAGATGGTTACCGAGCCGTTGCTGCCGGCGGCGGCTAGCATCTGGCCGTTGGGGCTGCAAGCGACGGCCGTGAGCGGCCCCGCATGAGCGTCGTACGAGGCCAGCAGCAGCGGCCAGTGGCGGCTGGGGTTCTGCAGTGTGGCATGTAGCACGGGTGTCGACGGCACCATCACAGGCGGCTCTAACAGCAGAGGTGGAGGTGCGCTGGCGGAGCCCCGCGGTGAGGAAATCGCCGGCCGTGACGCAGGCGGCTGCTGCTGCTGCCTGCTAGTAGCCCCCTGCCCGCCTGCCATCGGCGTTGCAGCTGATACAGGCGCTCCAAACCTGGTACTGAGAGGTGAGCGAGCAGGAGCGCCATGACTTCCTGTTGCTGCAGCGTTTGGTGTGCTAGGGATCATCAGCGCGGGCCGCTGCATCGGTGTTGCTGCTGCCGGTGTGGATGGCGGTGCAAGCAGCCATGGGGCCCCTGCGGGCGTTGCGGGCGTTGGCGGTGGCGGTGCAAGCCACGCCCCCCCAGGCTGAGCCGGGCCCACAACCCCAGCCGCCGCTGCTGCTGCTGCTGCTGCCGTTGCTGATAAAAACGAGGAGGGCAATCCTGCGTCTGCCGCTGCGCAGGCCGCTGCGATGAGCTGCGACCCAAAGAGAGTGACCTTCGGCAGCGGTTTGTGCAGGACGGCAAGCGCTGAGGGGTCCAGCATGGCGGCCGCGAGCCTCGCCATGAGTGAGGACGTGGGCGCCGCCTGCGCCATGGCGCCGACCGCGAGTGGGTGCGCGCGCAGCGTCGCGCCCGCGTGCCGCATCCAGCGCAGCACCTCCCGCAGCGTGTCGCTCTTGGGCTCCACGCGGGACAACTGCAGGAAGAACCCCTGATCGTGGCCCGACTCGTACAGCAGGATGAGCAGATCTGGATCTGTCACGATCCGATCCAGCAGCTCGACCGCAGCCGGGCACGCCTCCGGCCCCGCCCGCACCAAGTGCACCGCCATGTACCGCAGCGCGTAGCTGCTGAGCGCGCGCGGCCCTCTCGCCGCCAGCTTCCCGTACAGGAACTCCCCCAGCATGGCGTGCCCCTGGCACTCGTCCACGTAAAATTTCCCGGCGGAGCGTGCGTCACGCAGCCATGCAGGCAGCGTAGGGTCGATGAAGTGCACGCGCCCGTCGCGCTCGTACACGAGCGTGCCCCACGCGGGTACGAGCTGCAACGCATCCGCCAGGCCCATCGCACGCAGCAGCACCGTTGTCAGCGGCTCCACAGCCGCCGCGAGGACGGCGAGCACGCGCGCCATGGCGGCCGCCGCCTCAGGGCGCTGGCGGGCGGCGTGCTGGGAGAAGACATCCGAGTAGGCGTCATGCAGGGTGAGGGGCAGCTTCTGCGGCAGCATGCGCAGCTGCAGTACGGCCGTGTAGTACAGGAGGGTGTGGCGGGGCGGGACGTTGATGTCGTGCAGCAGGAAGGCGGCGGCGGTCTCGCCGAACTTGTGCGACATGCGCGCGTGCATGACGGCGACCTGCGCGGGCGTGGGCGCGCCGTCCGCCGCGTGCGAGCTGCCGGCCGGACCCTCCTCGCGCCGCCGAGTGCTCTGCAGCAGCGGCAGCCGGCAGTTGCAGCAAAACGCACATTTGCATGGGCATGCATGTGCGAGGATGCGTTCCTGTCACGCCAGTAATACATCTACCGCCGGCCACTGCGAACCTGTGTGTGCACGCCTACGCGTGCGTGGCATAGTGAACGGCAGCAACGACAACCTTTAGCTTGCCGTGAGACTGTGTCCTGCATTGTGTGCGTGCACTCACCGACGACATGGACACACGTGGCCCCTTGCTGGGCTCAGGTGTGAGCCTCGTCACGCTTTCAAGGGCCGCCAGGTGCGCCTGTACCTCCTGCATCTGCGCCACGTAGTGCTTGCGCTCGCCGGCGGACAGCGCCTGCACGGCAGCGTCCCCCCCGGAGCTGTACCCTGGCCGGCTCAGCGGGTGTGGCGACGAATGGGACGCTGACGTGGACGAACCTGAGCTGCGAACCGCTGTGGGTGAAGGGGGTGGGATGTGGCTGCCTGGCCGTAAAGGCCGACTAGGCCTGCACCGATCATTCCATGAAGCCAAAACATGAGCAGGCAGGGTGCTCATCGGGTATTTCGATGTTTGCCATGCAGGAACGATGGATGGAAGGTGTGTCTGAGGCACAGTCCATCCTCACCGCGCGTCCGCCTAGATAGATGCATTGCGGCAATTGCATGCAAGTGTGGCCACACACCTTGAGCGGACAGGAGCTGAGGAAGGCCGGCTGTAGAGGTCTGCTGACTGCAACCGACGCAAGTCATAACTGTCAAGTGCGCTTTGCTTGCGCTCCATGTGCGACAGTCCCCGCACTCCCGTCGATGGTGCTGACATGGTAGCGTACCATGCTGAACGTGGGCTCTGGGGCATGGTCAGGGCTGCTGCTGATGGAGGACGGGGACCTGGCTTGTCCTCCCATGGGGGGCTGATGGGCTTGCCGGTTGAGCCTCTGCCCGTCGGCTGGCTCCACGGTCCACCCACTTCAACACCGGTCATCGTGTCAAGCAACCTGATGCCATAAACAGCCGATGCAAGTGCCATACAAAGTGAACAACCACAAGCCAAGTGTGGCATGCATGTATGGAACTCGCTCGCTGAGTTTGAGGTTCGTTGCGCCAGTTACAAGTGTCACCAAAGGATTGCCTTTCCTTCCGATTCGTTATCACCAACTTGTTCACAGTGCTTTCCCAGCTACAGTTGGCACAGGGCTTTGTTTACATGCTCTTACCTTGATACCATTGCCTCTCCGCTGAGGTTTGCAATTATGTCACTGCCTGCATCTCGCTCTTGCTTCGTGACCAGGAGCAAACCTGACCTTATGACACATGCAGTCTGGTGTCACAAACGTAATCAGTGGACTAGCCTAGCATAGCAGTGAAGAATTGGCCAACAATACGGGTTTGCTTCACAACGTGGGGCATAACTTGTTGACGTTGCGGTGCAGCATAAGCCAGGCAACGGTACGTAGGGACATAAAGAGAAAGTGTTGTAGCATAAGCTGCTTTGTGGGGCTTGCAGTCAGGCTGTACACAGGGCAAGGCATTGCCGGGCACCGCAACCGCTTATACAAGGCGAAAAAGTGAGAAATGGCGTATGCGATGCGGTCAGGGACAAAAATCCATGTCGCTGTTTCACCTAGAAACTACAGCTATATCCAAATCCTCACAGATGCAGCTGTATTACGCAGGCCCGGAACTCGAAAGCCCCTTAGATAGTTAAGAGTTCTGCTGCTGAGAGCCCCTCCTGGTTTCTGCAGAAGACAGCCCCTGGCAGTTGCGCTGTTTGTAAAGTGCTTGCCTGTGTGGTTCTTTTGCCTCAAGCAGTGGTGCTGCAAGAACCTGTCCAAGAGTATATGTGGCCCGGCCGTGCGGTGGATAAACACCGACGGATACACCGACGGCGACAGCTGTGAGCTTGTTAGTTATTGTTGCCTCGGCATTTGCGCAGCTTGAATTGTGTCAACTCTTGACTGAACTGCATGGGTCAGCTACCTACACAGGCAAGTAGCGTCACGATGATTTCACCATGTGCTCGAGGCGGAGCACCCAGGTCGCACGAGACCGAAAATAAGCCAGGCAAGCCTCGTATGGTTCAACACCAGGCCCTGCCACTGCAGTGTACGCATAGCCCGCACTCCGAACGGTGTGCCCCGCGACACCATGCATGTCCTGCATCATGCACCGGGAGTGGGCCACAGCGTTGCTGTCATGGTGGCACACGCAGTGCTTCACCCAGTATTGAGTGCACCAGTTGTGCGAGCGCTACCCCGATGGCCGGTACAGCTCATACCCTTGCATTCCGTACCGTAATTCCAACTTCCAACTCGCATCATGCCTAGTGACTCACGTACAAGAATACATCCTGGATGCATCCTGGATTGGAGAAATACGCAACACTTCCCTGAACACTGCCAGAGCAACACTGAGCGTCATGCTGCGTACATCCCGGCGTACATGTTTGCCATGTGGGTTGGACACGCTTTCCCGTGATGGTTGCTCCCTCCCATGAGAGTATGGCTTTTCAGGCACCAAAGCAACACCGTGTGTGCGCTGCAGTGTGTGCGTGTTCCACCAGCAGACACAGGCTGTTTTGAGTGGACTACTTGACCCTGAAGGCACATGCTAGCCGGGATGAAAAGCCGTTTCAAGCACAACTGCCCAGGAAAGCAAACCTGTTCAGTTTGCTTTCCTTATGGCTGCTGTGCTGTGCCCCCGCCGGCCCGCCCCAAGCCTTTCCCCATTCCCCGCACCAGCATGGCCGGCATGGAGGTCATATGACGGCCGACCTAGTGCTGCAGGCAAATACACTGCAGCGAAGGACTTTGTGTCCGCGAGCCTTTGTCAATGACGAACGTTTCAGGTGATGTGTAGCTTGTTTGCGTGCTGGCTCAACTGTGTGATCTCAGGCCTGGAGGAGCTGGTAAGTGGTTGGCAACATTTGCCGTCTACTGTGATACATTGGAAGTTAAGAGTGTTAAGTTGCAACACTGCAAGTCAACGGCCAAAGCTATCCGTTAAGACTGCACAACGCAGCCCAATTTCAAAAGACCGTCGGACAAAACTCAAACAGCCTGCACTGGTGCACTGATGCGAGCCTCTTGGGTACACTGCTTTAGCAAGAGTTTGCAGAATTTGAGCAACTCCCTGCCCGCATACTGTCGCTTGTGCTTGTGTTGTGTCACTGCTTGCGCGGTTACGCAACCACGAACGTTGTAAAAGCTGAGTTCCACAGACGCACCTTCAAGCCAGGTGGTGCTGCTGCTGGACTGCAGCCTGGTGTTGGAGGCCCCTGCAGGTTGCTGTGACGGTAGTGACAGGCACACCGCGCTTGCTTGCAGGCGGTGGCGCAGCACACCAAAGTCCTGTGCACGCTCCTGCCTCCAGCGCTTTGGCGGCTTCAGTGCTGCTTGCCTGACACAGAGGAATGCACAGGACACGACACGCTGCAGGACGGGGGAGGTGTGTCATTAGAGAGACGGGCGACGAGAAAAACTTGTCCCTGGGCGGTTCCGGAACCTCCCCGGGAGTGAAATCAAATTGGCTGGTGATTGGAGAGGGCCCGGAAGAATTGTCACAACATAGAAGCCTCCTCAACGCTTGCGCCACTTCGCCACACCTTGCGAGGACCAGTGACACAGTAGGCCTATCTTCTTTCCTACACCCGTGTTGCTCCTACAGCACCAACCCACCCACCCTCACCATGCTGCTCACTCGCTCCACCCAGGCTGTGGCCACCCGCAAGTCCAGCTACGCCCCAGCCGTGAGCAGGCGCAGCTCCGTTGTGGTGCGTGCTGAGGAGGTCGCTGCCGCTGCCAAGAAGGTGGTGGAGAAGAAGGCTTGGGTCCAGCCCACCCTCAACCCGGACACTCCGTCGCCCATTTTCGGTGGCAGCACTGGCGGTCTGCTGCGCAAGGCTCAGCAGGAGGAGTTCTATGTGATTACCTGGGAGGCGAAGAAGGAGCAGATTTTCGAGATGCCCACCGGCGGTGCCGCTATTATGCGCCAGGGCCCCAACCTGCTCAAGCTGGCGAAGAAGGAGCAGTGCCTTGCTCTGACCACCCAGCTGCGCACCAAGTTCAAGCTGGAGCCTGCCTTCTACAGGGTGTTCCCTGACGGCTCTGTTGTGTACATGCACCCCAAGGACGGCGTTTACCCCGAGAAGGTCAACGCTGGCCGTGTCGGTGTGAACCAGAACATGCGCCGCATTGGTGAGAACGTCAACCCTATCAAGGTCAAGTTCTCGGGCAAGATGACCTCCCCTGCTGAGATCTAAACAGCCAACTTGCTCATAGCTTGATATAGAGGGACGCTTAGGGCCTGGTCTGCGAGACTCGGTGCGAGGGTTGTTCAATTGCCTCGGGGCCCAGTGACGACTGTTGTTGCTAGTGCTGTGGCTGCCTGAGGCATGTGGTCTTGCCATACCTCATGGTCTAGTGCTCGAACAAACCCTGCCACAGTGCAGTCCTGAACGGAGGCGGATATGTTGGTGCCACTTCTGGTCGGTTGGTGCTCTAAACGCTGCACCCCGTCCCTTGTGCTCTGTGCTCTGCATGTGGGGTCGGTCCTGGGTGTTCATGCATGCATGTTGCTGTGATCACTCGAGCTGGGTACACCCCCGATTTTTATCCAGACGGCGATGTTTCGAGCGATCCAGCGTAGAAATTCGTGGAAGACTGGGAAGCGGAGGCGGCAGACTGGTCATGTAGGGCTTTGCCTTAGGTTGTTGCTGCTGTGTACACTATTGCGACTGATTTGTTTGCATATGCCACGTACGCAGCCACACGCAGAGATACCTGGGCACCAACCTCGTGATACTTGTGTGCCAGGTCAACGTTTTGGTGAGACGGTGGCATATCGCTTTTGCTTCTCCTACCGGGCACAACGCATTATTGCAATGCACAGTTGCCCACTCGGGTCACACCCCGCAATATATACACAGCGGCAACTTGTGTAACGGACTGGAGATATATCAGGCGCCTCGTTCCTGTCGTCAGCGTATCACTGCCCTTGATATGGTCAATGCCCTTGCGTGTTGCCTGGTCTGCAGGTCAGGAAACTGAACAGCTGTTGACCCTGCAGCAGCCTGTGTTGGTTGGGAGAATTGCAACCAGCTGTTGGTCCTGTGTTGATGTACAGACTGGTTGTTGATGTACCACAGCAACCTGCTGCAGTCCATAGAGGGAACTTGTGCAACTAACAGCTGAAATAGTGGACTGCATGGCAGCATGCATGGGGTGCCTGCAACCACAATTCCGTGCATTCAAATTTTGGTGCAAGTCATCGGGCCTCAGGTTTCGCTACTTCTGCAACCTTCACAGCTCCTGTCACAATATCGCCTGATGTTATAACCCCTGTGTGCCATACGCTGTGACCCTCACCACCTTCCAACACTGCTACCCGCCCTATGTTCGACTACCATGCCTCTGCAAGGGCTGCTGCGACATCGGCACCCTCGACTCCTGCACCTGCAGCAACAGAGGAACCGCAGGATGAGCTGGGTTGCTCTCCCTCCATATCATCAGTGGGCAGCTTGCGCAGCCGCATGACATCCGCCGCAGGGGGGGGCCGCCATCACCGGCGCGCCCAGCCGTTTGTTATTGGTGTGGCTGGTGGCACGGCAAGCGGGAAGGTAAAGCAGCCTTCCTAGCTTTGGACCTGCACACTGTGTGGGCCTCTGTAGTGCCGTCATGCGGGCTGTTGCACGCCTTTGCCTCTGCACTGGATGCACAACACCCACTTGTTCTGCCGCTCTGCTGCTGCTTGGATGGTGCAGACAACGGTTTGCGATATGATTTGCCAGGTAAGGAACTGCCATCGTTGTCTTGGCAAATGTGTGCGCAAGTTTCGGCTTGTGCTCATGCCGCGCGTCACGACCGTTGCAGGCCGTGCACCAACATCCATGTCTGCATGCTCTCTCCTACCTGTGACCTGTATAATATTGTTGCTGTGGGTATGAGCCTGGGTCTGGGATATGGTGCTCTTGTTGTACCCCCCTTCCTTCAGCCCGCCCACTTGCCTGGCAGGTGGTGTTTCAGGCAGGCTTTTGGCTTAGCCTGCCTTGTGGTGCTGCACCGTTCTCGTGTTCACAGCGCCTGCACGACTCTTGCGCGGTGCTGATCAACCAGGACGCTTTCTACAAGGTCCTGACTGCGGAAGACAAGCAAAATGTCGCGTGTGAGTCGGGGAGGTTGATGGGAGTCTCTCATTCTGGACGCAGAACGGCAGCTTGCGGGGAATCCATTCGCGACTCGCACATCACCGCCTAGTGCTTGTGTTTATTGCAAAATCAACTCGAAGCCTGGGCGGTGGTCGCTGCGTTTTGCAGTGTGGGAGCTGGGGTTGCAGCGGGGAAAGCCCCGGAATCTGGCACAGCAACTGAGTCAAAAGCCGTGCTGCAGTCAGGTCGTGCTGTTGTGGAAGACATGAATGATTCTTGCTAGGAAGTCACACACACCAGCACTGTGTACAGACGTGACGCTGTGTGCGTGCCTGCACGTAATGTGAACGTACAAATGCAGCGTACAACTTCGACCATCCAGATGCCTTTGACAAGGAGCTGCTTCTGGAGTGCCTTTCATCCCTTAAGGTAGGCTGGCTTGATAACCTGGCCGTTCTCGCTGCTTGCGACCCGCCCCGACCTTGCCCCTCCCTTGCTCGTCTCATCGACCTTGTGCATACGCATCCTTGTCAATCACAGGAAGGCCAACCTGTCAACATTCCCTGCTACGACTTTTCCACACACTCGCGGTCCGCACAGACACGGAGAGTGGAGCCAGGTGTGCTGGTGGCAGTCCCTAGCTACGCAGCTCAGCCTATCCAGGCCGTTTTGCAAAGCGCTTGGATTGTAACCTGCGAAGTTGTGTAGGCCCTGGTTGGTGTTCAGCAGTGGCTGGAACGCAAGCCACCTGTGTCTACGCTGCGGGGAGTAAAACATCGGCGTACTCCCCCAGGGCCTGGCCATGCCCCAGGGGGCACACACTGCTCGCCGAGCGCGTTGAGTCTGCCTCAGCACACACAGCAGTGAGGCCTTGTACCTATTGCTCATCATGGGTTGCATGTGCTCTGTGGCTGTGGTGTGTTCAGCTGACGTTATCATCCTTGAGGGCATCATGGTGCTCCACATGGAGGAGATCCGTCAGCTGCTCAGCATGAAGATTTACGTGGTGCGTTTATGTGCATTGCACCACGTCATTGGATTGGATTGGATCGACTCAGCATTGCAGCACGTGTCCATCGTCCTGCGCTTAGTGCGGCCCGGTCGGTCCTGCACTGCAGCGCTATGCGCAGCCTCATCGCCTACGCATGGCTGTGTGCTGCCCGCAACCGGGCGGTGGATGCCAGCGGCTGGTGCGCGGCTGGTGCTGTCGCCGCTGAACCAGCGGCACCGACGACGCCTCACGAGCCACAGCATTACGCGATGCCGATTGTTGGAAGTGCTCCCATCGTGCCCCCTAGCATGCCGCCCCCTACCCCGCCGCCCCCTATTACATGTCGCCCGTGCCGTAGTACGCCGTCATGGGCGTGTACGGCTGCAGTTGTGGATCGCTAAGAAATAGTAATGCGTAAGTGTCAGGAGGTGTTTGGTGCGTTGGCATGCGTGTAATGCAGGACACGGACGACGACGTGCGGCTGGCGCGGCGCATCCAGCGGGACGTGACGTGCCGCGGGCGCGACGTCGGCGGTAAGCCTTGCTTGATTGCATGCCTGGTGTCAGCCTCATATGGCATAGAGGCTGGCAGATCACCATGGTGCTGTGGTGGTGAGCGCCCGCTGCCATCAGCCGTGTGCGCATGAACACGGCCGCTCACACGGCCCGCGGGTATTATAGGTTGCTCTCATGGGGTTTGCTGGCAGAGCATGTCGCAGGCAGTGCCTGCGTGGAGAGGCAGCACGCTCTCATGCTGTGAACATGGCCAGCAGTGCGGCACGCTTTGTGCTTGGTCTCACACGGTGGGGCGCATGAAACGCCTTGCCCGTTTGGAAGGGGGATGTGTACAATCGGGCTGGGAGGGATTTGCGCACGAATTGGTAGCGGTACTGGTGTGTGATGCAATCGCAACAAGTGCCCGTCCTGCACGCGAGCGCTAGGCGGCGCTTGCGCATCATCACGGCTAAGAGTTGGTACATGCATGCTTGCACGCAGGCGTGATTGAGCAGTACACGCGGTTCGTAAAGCCCATGTTTGACCAGTTTGTGGCACCCAGCCGCCGCCATGCGGACATCATTATCCCGTGGCACCGCAACTCCAACATCGTTGCGATCGACCTCATCACGGAGCATATTCGCACCAAGCTGCAGCAGCCGGAGCTCACCCGCCTGTTCCCGAACCTGCAGGTAAGGCAACCAGTGGCTGAACCAAACAACAGTGTGTTAAACAGTGCATTGAATGCTGCATGGTTCAGCCAGTGCCATGGGTGCAGCTGCGTTCAGCGATTGCATTTGAGTTGCATCAGGTGCATGGGTTTGACTTCACACTGTCATGTCACTAATGTGCTGGTGTTGTCAATGGCACTGCTGGCTGACAGGGCCCACTTTCGCAACCGTCGCATTCACCCCAGCCACTGCCGCGAAGCACGCACAACATGCATTTGCATGCTTGTGCGACTGTGTTTGCTGCCAAGGTTATTTGCGTGGGGCCTGTAAAACAACTGCACCAGGTAGACTGGTGTCGTTTGGCCAGTGTGTGTGTGTGCGTGTGTGCACGCACGCACGCGCGTGCACATATGTGTAGCGCTGCTGCGTGTGGCCCTAATGGTGGCTGCTGCCTTGGCCGCTGACATCTGAACCTGCTGCGCTGTGGTGCATCTCAGGTGATTCCCTCCAACTTCCAAATCCAGGGCATGCACACCATCATCCGCGACGCCAACACCTCCAAAAACGACTTTGTCTTCTACGCAGACCGCCTCAACCGCCTGGTGGGTGCCTGACACGTACGCGTTCGCACACGCACACACGTACATGCAGGCCGGGCACACATGGAGGCATGAGTGGTGCCACGAGAGCACGCGCAGTTCAGCGCTGCTTCTGCGCACGTCACGAAACGTATGACCCACTGGAGCAGCGGCTACGACGTCCCCATGCATGGTTGACTTGACATCACTTGGCCGATCAGGCCATTCATGGATGATGTCCCCATGCACGCTAGCGGTTTAGCAAATTTCGCGAATGCTGGCTGTCGCATGCTCTGCATGCGGTCTGCAGCTGACGTAGGCAATCGCAGTGGGCAATGAGTAGCCTGGCGCTGATGCTGTGTGGCTGCACAATGGCGCGTGTGATGCGTGTGTGCGTGTCAGGTGGTCGAGGCGGGTCTGGGCCACCTGCCCTTCACTGAGCACATGGTGACCACCCCCACGGGCCACCAGTACGTGGGCGTCAAGTTTGCGTCCAAGCTGTGTGGCGTGAGCATCATCCGCTCCGGGGAGGCGCTGGAGAGCGCGCTGAGGGACTGCTGCAAGGGCATCAAGATTGGCAAGCTGCTGGTGCACAGGTGGGGGTGTGGTGCGGCGGTATGAGGTCTGCAGGGGCATTCAACACATGCAGGATGCTGCATTCAGCGTGAATGCAGTGTGAATGCATGGTGCATTGGTGCTCCAGGGCAGGGGGCATGGACACGGGGTGGGCAGGCCGTGGGAAAGCAACGCGAGGGGGTGTGGCAGAAAAGGGCCGAGGAGCACTGGGTTAAGAGGGCATGCGTTGTGGTGAGCGGAGGAGTGGCGCATCCACAGGGACTCATGCCACATGGAGGCACCAGTACCAGCATGTATGGGTAGCCGGGTACGTATGGCCCTCCCTGCCTTGCTGCAAGGTGGCCCCACGGCAGCGCACGCATCAGAGGCTGCACGGCGGCTGAGGTCGGTGTGCCGCTTGGGTGCTGCTGCTGTTTGATTGCTGGCCGCTCAGGCATGTGGACAGCAGCGAGGTCATCTACGAGAAGCTGCCCAGCGACATCGCTGAGCGCCACGTCATGCTGCTGGACCCACTGCTCTCCACTGGCCACACCGCGGTCAAGGCGATACAGGTGTGCGAGCAAGCTGGGGGATGCATACTGGTAGTACACGTGGAACATAACCATGCTGCTACTGGTTCATCTCTTCATATTCATCCATCCACTAATCGCATTACAGTGCATCACACAGCGCCAGCCAGGGTGCTGCAGGTTGGGGTAGATATGGGTTGGGGTATAATTAAGCCAAAAGGTTGTCTGCAGGCGTGTGGCTCGGTGTGCGTGACACGCCAGCCAAGGGCGATTGCCTTGACGAGCTGATAGCAGCGGGTGTCAACCCCCCCCCCACCCCACATGCCCTGCTCCTTCTGTAACTCTTTTGTGCACAGCACTCAGCGGGTGTCACCCAAAGCAGAATACTTTGCATCAACCTGCATGCCTGTCTCCCTGCACCATGCTGGCACCCCATCTGGAGTCTGACTGAACATGTGTATGGGCGCTTGGCGCCCCTGTGCGGGCCGGGCCGCGTGCAGATCCTGTTGGACCGGGGCGTCAAGGAGGATCACATCCTCTTCCTGACCATCATCGCCGCGCCCGAGGGCATCCGCAAGGTCTGCACCACCTTCCCGCACGTGCACGTCATCACCAGCGAGATCGACGAACACGTTGACCCCTCCACCTACCATATCACACCTGGTGAGCTCCCTGTATTCATTATGGTGAGCTCTACATGGCCCCTGAAACTGCTATTGGCAGACAGCGTGGCAGGTTTGGATTCCAGTGGCTGCCTTGTAATACTGACTATGTCAGCTGGTGTTTTGGAAGGCACTGCGCGCTTGCTGGAGCTCATGCTGGCGCCGCTCATGGCATGCGTGCACAAGGCCGTGACACAACGTCAATGCCTCTTGGCAAACGTGCGCGCTTGCGTGCATGGGAGGGAGACAAGCTTGGGTCGCATGGGAAACGTCAAACCGGGCAGCCCGTTGCCGGGTTGCTCTCTAGACACATCGCCACAGTGGGCGATGCTCGGGGTGTCAGGTCCATAGTGTGCATGCGTGAGTGTGGCCATTTTGCTGTGGTTGGGTGATGTGCAGGTGTTGGCAGCTACGGCGATCGCTACTTTTGCGACTAAACGCAGCCGAGCTGCAGGCACATCAGAGGTGCTACCTCTCAGCCAGCTGACTTACCCTCGCAGCGGCGGGTGCTGCAGCCGCTGCCCGCGGTCTGGTGCATGCGCCCAATCCCCAATCCGGCTGGGCCCGATCTTACACGGCGTCAACCCACCTGCAGCGTTCTTTCCATCCATGTGCCATACTGCTGGGCAGCAGCCGTGGCGCTCATTCAGCATTGTCGCAGGTCATCCATTTTTGCGGGCTGCCATTAAACGCCATGATCACCCGCAACACACTTTACAGCTGATCAGGTAGCACGGTAGGGTGCATTCAGTTTACCACAAGCAGTGAGCAGCACGAGCAGCAGCAGCAGCAGCAGCAGCAGCAGCAGCAGAGCGCGCACAGCCTTCACAGGCAAAGCGTCACCAGAGCGATTCCAGTCCCTAGCGAGCAGAGGCAGACGAGTGAAGGGCATGCGGCAGGAGACGCACTGCCGCAAGATTTTTGTATGGACTGGACGCCGCTCCCGGTCCACGGAGGGCCGTGGGCGTGCGATACAGCGGCACTCACGCGCGACTCACAAAGATCTGCAAACCTAGCACTAATGCACCTGCCCGCCACATTCGCTGCACCGCTGGGCCGCCGCTTTGGCCACCCGCCAGGTGCTGAGTAAACACACCACGCCTCCTCCTGCAAACCCTTCTTTAGCGCACATTCAGTCTGTTTGCGTTTGTTTTCTCATTTGGGCCTGCGACATGGCCACGTCCCAGCGTTTTCCTTAGGCTGATGGCGTTGCAAGGTAGACGCTAGGTAGGCGCATAGGCTAGCATAGCGGCGGGGTCGGCGCACGGGGTGAGCGTGGGCTGGGCGTGCATGACGTGTCGCCCCACCTCCCCGAGCGTTGCCTTGCTTCAGGTCGGTACGCTGTGTCAGGTATCAATTATTAACGTATGTGGTGTGCAGGCGCTGCCTGGACCTACGGAGGCCGTAGCGCACTTGCGGTAGCCCCCTGCCCCTCCCTGCAGTGCAGTGCAGGCTGCTGCCATGCTGAACATGCGGCATTTGGAACCACCGAAGCATTTATGCGAATTTCGTTGCCGGTTGACGTTGCCCACCCGGTGGTGGTGCACAACGTACTGTACATCTTCAGCACTAAGCCACCATCATTACTGCACCTGTATTCCAATGTCATAGCTCACGACTTCCGCCGGCCTCGCCCCATTTTTTCTTGTATGTTCCTCGTTTCTGTGCTGATTCCCTTTTCTTGTGCAGCTCTGGCAGTCCCTTCTGTGGCTGAGCCATGCTGACATGCTGTACACAGCAGCAGTAGCTGGTTGCGGTCATTTGGCTGCACCGCTCATTGTTCAAACTGCCCGTCGCTGCCGTATTCTGTGTTCTGGTGCTACATGGCTGCTCTGCTACGCCGCCACGCAAGCGGCCCACTGCGTCATGCGTATGCCGTATTCATTGTTGCAACCACAAGGAATTACAGCGCGTGTGCGACAAAGACGCACAGTAATGGTGCCAACTGCTCACTGGATGCAGCCACTGCCGTTGGAAACCCGTGTTGCTTTATTGCAGGATGGCAACTCGGGCCATGCGTTGGCAACAACGCACCAGGACTAATCACGCAGGCCAGCATGTATGTGGCGGTTCATGATCACAAATGCGTACAGGTCCGCGGTCATGCTAACATGTGTCGCTTCCGCCGTGCAAGGTGAACAATCACGAACGCATGATAGCCATGCTTGCACGTTCCCAAGCCGGGTGCAAAGCCCTATGAGCGTCTACTGCCACTACCATCTGTGTAACGTAAGGATAGCCTTTCCGTCTGTGCAGCCGCATGCTCTCAAGGCTTGGGTCACGGCAAGCTAGCTCAAGACGATTGTCATGCACATCACATGACACAGCGTGTGCCCTTATGGGGTCTCGCCATCTGCTAGCTTCCCGATGCAGAACTCATCCATTTGCATGAAGACTGCATCTGGGTGGTGCGGTCCATAAAAGCCTTTGGTCGCGTCGTTGCCGCCATTCCTCAGAAGCGCGACCTCGCCACCAGGGTGGTCATCAACGAAGTCAGTAACATCATAAACCCTCCATTCCCCACTCTCTTTGTGCTTGATGAGAAGCCAGAGGTCTCCCTTTGACTTGTGCTCAACCACGTCTGCCAATTTGAACTCATCCAAGCGCTTCACTTTCGACTGCTTGGGCTGCAGCTGCTCCACATGCTTGCCGTACACTCCTTGTTGACGTTTAACGATGAACACGACTGCCACAAGGCCCAGCAAAGCGATTAGCACAAGCTGCAGAAGTTCCATCGGTCAGGACTGGCAAGCGTCTGGAGCAAGCGTAGGAAGTTAGGATGATGCCTTTGTGTTAGAAAGTTCGTCAGTCGCAAGACACAGGGTTAGGGTACTTAC
Source organism: Chlamydomonas asymmetrica (assembly GCA_001662385.1). Taxonomy (NCBI): domain Eukaryota; kingdom Viridiplantae; phylum Chlorophyta; class Chlorophyceae; order Chlamydomonadales; family Chlamydomonadaceae; genus Chlamydomonas; species Chlamydomonas asymmetrica. The sequence goes on from BDDA01000067.1 coordinate 21,936, forward strand.
TACTGAACAAGGAAACGCGCGTTCGCATGACAGTGCTGAAGAAAGCACAACTGCATACTGCATGCAGTGCCGTCTGTGGGATGCTGGCCCCTAGGTCGATCACACCAACCGCCCGCTGGTGCAAAGCATCGAGAGCGACAGAGTCCGCACTGATTGCACAGGGCTCACACACATGCAAGCTCGTCGAGGTCTATTACGGTACTAGCAACATAACACTGTGTGTAAAAGGATGAAGGTAGATATGGTCCGTGCTGGTGCTCTGGCGCCCATCGTGGCGCGCTTGCTTATGGTGGCGACCCTGGTGGTCATTGGACACTGGGTTCAGGTTCGTATTTGCAACGCCCAACCACCCTGCACGCCTGGACAGCGCCTCTTGCTCTGTCGCTGTTCCGCTACGGCGTGCGGAGTCAGTCATGCCACATAAGCGGGTGCGTCACCCACATTGCTCCATGGCCAGCAAGAACAACTACTCCTTATACAGACCAATTGGTGGCTTGCCTTGGCTTCGTGCCTCACAGGCCGTGCTCGGTGGCGTGGCTTGCTCGCCGACCCCCGTCGAAGGCAAGCCCGAGGCCAATGATACGGGGAAGTTGTTCAACTGGCACCCGCTGTTGATGACGCTGGCGTTTGCAGTGTTCATGGCTGAGGCTCTCCTGGCTTATCGCTCTCCCCTTTTTCCGGGGCTGGACAGGTGGGAAGCCTGTGCTGACACCCAGCGCCCACGCCCCACCCGTGGTGTTGGCTGCACCATGCACTGGCTGACACACAGCCTTCAAGTCCTTGCCCACAGACCATGTAATATACCAGCATGTTGACAGGAGGGCCTTCGTGGCGTCCCTGCGCTGGCACGCAATGCACGCACGCACGCACGCACGCACGCACGCACGCACGCCTCGGGCAAAGGGCGGTGCGCCTTGACCTTGAATGGTGAAGCGCTTAGCTTAGCCATCGCGCTGCAGTGCAAGCGTGCATGCGTGCACATTCTGACATGCAAGTGCTGAGAGTGCTTCTGTGTTGTCGCAACCCACTCTCAATGAATATCGTGAATGCGTGAAGTGGAGCACTGCTGCTGCACTGTTGTCTAGCACGGGAGACTTCTTTGGCTAGATCAAGTTTCGTACCTCGATGCCTGAACTGCTACACCACACACCCTGCCCCATCGTATCCGGCCCCCATTCCCTACGTGGTGGGTTGAACTGCGTGCCTCGTCTCGCCTCCTCGTGCGCAGGCCGAGCCGCAAGCGCGTCCACTACGTGTGCCACGCCTTCGCCGCGCTGTGCGCGCTGCTGGGCGTGATCGCAGCGTGGAAGTCTCACAGCCTGAAATTGCCCGCCCCCATCCCCCACCTCTACAGCCCGCACAGCTTCCTGGGCGCGCTCACGCTCTCGTTGGGCTTGCTGCAGGTCAGTCAGCCAGACGGGGGATGGTCACGTGCGAGGGGGGGGGGGGGGGGG
>BDDA01000067.1:29267-39800 GCA_001662385.1 Chlamydomonas asymmetrica
TACAAGCGTGCCGGCCTAGAGTAGAGCTGGCAGCAGAGCTAATTCAGAGCTGGCAGCCCGTTGGGTGACCCAACTCATCAAGCAGGCTTCACTGTCTGGAATGTGGCTGTACAGCAGATAGCGGTAGGCACCATGCATGTGCTTTCTCTGACCACGCTCAACCTGCATTGACACATGGGCCGACACATGAGCCTTCCTGCAATCCGGTTCCTTGCATAATCCATCAGCGTGCACCAGGACTGGCTTGTTAGGTGTCAGTATGACAGACAGCATGGTCATACGCGAGGCAGATATTATCGTCACATGCGTTGCGGTACGCCCTGGCAAATAGAGCAGGCAGGCGAAACGGGGTAACTGCGGGTTTCCGCTAGGCAACGCGGTGCAGAGGTAATGAATATGCTGTACGAGTATGGCGTGGCAGCAGCGCAGCATGTCACCGTATGGCAAACACAAGGCGTAATACGACCAAGATGCATATGAGCATCATGCAGGCGGAAGCACGTTGCATTCTATCATGCAATTGCTTGCAGCACCCAGTTTAAGTTGTTTGGTTTTGAATTTGTTTTTGGTTTTGCATCGGGCAGGAGCTCTAGCTGAGGCCGAGCACACAAGCAGCTAGCTGCACAAGCGCTGTCCTCGGAGGGTCGCCACGCGTGCAGTCGGTGCCATGAAGGAAACGCCGCACAGGACAGAATCCTGCATAATCGCTGCTCAGCGTCATGTGGTGCCCGGATCCTGGGTTACGTAAGCCTGGTGGCGGGTGGGACCGTGTGGGCAGGTGCAGGTGCAGGGGGCTGGCAGCTGCCAATGGTGTGTGCAATCCAAACGCTCACCCACATGAATACATTATGACATGGGCGCCACACAGCAAACCCAGCTGGATGAAACAGTGGACGTGCGTGTGTTCGTAAGAAGCGTGGTGCGCATGCTAAGCTTCTAGGCGCGAAGTCCACATGCGAGGAGCACGCTTGCGCGCCGCAACGCACCGAAGCACTGATGAGACAAGCAGGCCGGGGAAGCCGCGTGGCGAGCGGGCGCCAAGCCCCGCGCTACGCATGCCACCAATAAGGCACACACGCAGCCAACCAATACCTGCGGGGCAATCAATCGTAGTAGCCAACGGCAGACGTCGCTTTTATGGCCTCGTGTTCTAGCACCTGCGTAATGGACAACCCGCTGGTGTCCTCGCTCGCTCTGAATCGCTCGTCTTGGCCTATGTGCCCCCTCCGAGTCTGAGTGAGCCCCGGGGCGCGGTCATCGAGTGGGTACGTGCTGGTCATCGCCTGCGCCAGTATCGTCGCTAGAGGAATCTGAAGACTCCTCAGCCGCATCTGGATGTGTATGCGGCTCGTCGCTGTGCTCCGCTGCGGCAGGCACGACCGGCGCTTCGTCTCCCACCGCCAAGCTCGCATCCTTGTGGTAATGATGCCAGATTTCCATGACGTCCGAAAAGTGGGGGTCGCGCGCCTCATCAGGGCGCCACGGCTTGCGGATGGTGTAGTGCATGATGCGCATATCGGGCCAGATCTGCAAGGAAGCCAGCAGACAGGAGGCAGGCCAGCGGCATGAGCACCCGAGGTTTGCGGCCGCACCGTGGCAGTGTTCCAGCGGTTGTGGCATCGTTGGTTGGCGCTGCTGTCGAAGGTGTGGTAGCGCTTGACTATGCCACGCCTGTCAAAGCCACACAGTTGCCCATGGGTCGCATCAAGAGCAGGTCAAGCGCAGGTCCTGTTTGCGTGATGACACACCACCAGCACACCACGCACCTGCTGCCAGTCCTTGTGGTGCGCATCCCTCATCGCGTGGTTTGCGTTGTACTTGTATGGCAGGCGCAGGAAGTCAAGCTTATAAAAGGCGTTCAGCAGTCCCTGCTCCGCCATTCGGATATCAAAACGGTGGGGCTGCTGACGCAGCTCCATGAGCTTGCTAAACGTGGTCGTAGAGGGTACAAAGCTGATGACCCCAGCGTTGAAGTTATGGTCAAAGCCCTTCTTCGTTCGCCATACATCTCCGACAGCTGTATCGACAAGGACCAGCAGAGAAGGGTTGGTTTTGGAAGGCGCCAGCGGAACTGCAGCACGCTTGCACGCCAGCGGTTTCGACTACCGGCCGCACTCACCCGCAAACGGGAACTGTGCAGGAAGAAGGCAAAGCGGCGTGATATCCCCAACCACGAGGCAGTCTGCAGTGCAGCAGCATAGCCACGCCAAGATGGTGAGAAGATGTGCTGGGAAGACTGCTTGCAAGTTGCCACACAGCAACCGTTGTAGAGAGCGCAACGAATACCAGCCAGCACTAACCTCCGTCTATGTAAATGGCCCTTTTAAACTCCGTCAATTTGTACATATGCTGCAGGAGCGGCACAGTGCACACCCATCGTCAGTCCGGGCACTCTGAAGCTGTCGAGCAAAACGTGCAAAGATTTGCTACAGTGCCTTGCATCAGAGGGTAGCAACCACACTGCCCTCACCAGTTTTGCATAGTTGTACTTGTAGTTGTCCGGTGTATGGCCCTTAGGCGGCGCGATGAGGTCGACAGCTCGGACATGGTCCACGCCAACACGCGCGAGCTTGTTCAGGGATGCCTGGCTGACCCCGCCCTCCAGGTATATCAGCGTGATAGTGAGTCCTGAATTGTGCTTTTTCGAGCTGTACGCTGCTGTAAGAACCCCGGGCAGGTAAGCGTCTGACCAAAGCGCTAACACCACTGAACAGTGCTTGACGACGTCAGAAGCGTCAGCCGCACTGCTGACCAGTGGCGCAGTATCTGTTGCCGCAACCTTGGATTGCAGCACGATGAGCAGCACTGCTGCCAGCGCTGCCTTCATGGTCGCTTGCGCAGGTACGCGGCCTGCTCACCGACACTTGCCATAGCGCGCCAAACGCATACTACTGTGTGGAATACCTAAAGTATCAAGCACGACAAGGCGCAAGCCGTAGCAGAGATTATGCTTGCCAAAGTGAGGCATTTTGGTTGCCACCCTGCCTTGGCTGCCGCCAGGCTGTGCAAGCCAGGGGGTGTAGATGGTGGTCAGCCACGGACCTAACAGGGCGTACCGACCAACAGCTGATGACACGCATGGCTGCAACATCCGTCTCCAATCGCTCAAATTTCATGCGCAGGGCGGCGCTGACGTGCCCTCAGTGGGTGCGTTGTGCACTGATGCGGGTCGCCAACGCAACCTGTTCCACGAGCAAGCTGTGCGGCATGGGGCATGCGAATGGTTTGCTGGCTACTGCTGCTGTGTGCGCGGCCCGCCCTTTGGCTGCCCCTAAAAGATCAAGGAATGGCGCCACCACACACCCTCAGGCACTGTAACACAGTATGGCACAGGGAGGCACCACACCTGCGCACACGCAGTAGGCATATCATGACACGTGCCATGACCTTTCCTGTGACTAGCAGCACCTGGACCCCGCCATCAACCGTACAGCACTCCCGCTGTCACGGACTGGTGATTTCAACACTTAAACAATGCAGTAGACCGCACATGAGCCTGCGGGGTAGTCTGTCACATTACTTACATGCATAGGTCGAGTGTTGGTACGAAGGCAGGAACCTGAGCATTGCATGAACTGCCCAGCCGAATGTTCAGCTGAGCCGTAGAATCCCATGAAACCCAAAGAATCAGCGTGGAAAAGCAAAATAGGTGAACTGGCGAAGCTGTGCATGCATGATGCAGTCAGCGATGTTGGTGGCGTGGCGCGTTTGGCCTGGCGGTGCGGACGTTCGATGCTGTCACCCTGGGCGCAAGCCCACTGCAGAAAGAGGCAGGAAATGAAATAAATCCCTGCAACCCCCACTAAGGCATGAGGTGCACGTGGCAGGAAATGTTGTGCTGTGGCATGCACAGGAAGCAATGCAGCAAAGACCAAGACAGTACACACTCACATGTGTGAGCAAGCAGATTTCGGTGTTGATTTACGCAATCGGGGTAGTAGGCTAGCAGTGCAACTGCAGCGGACGCGGTGTTTACGGCAGCACACCAGCATTGTCTCGGCCGCGTGAGGCGTTCGCGCATGCACGCAACTGCCCTCAGGCCGGCCAGTTCACCGCTCCACTCCATGTACAGACAAGGCATAGGCCCTCGGTGCATCGGCGAAGCATGACGCACAGTCTTCTGAGACAATGCCGCGCGCTGCCGCTGCTGAGGCGGCACCCTCTCCGACTGCTCCTAGCAACCAGCACGGCGGGAAATGCGTGTGCTGTGATTGCGCATGCGCATGCTCCCCAGAACAAAACCGGCCGGGCAAGTACCACAGGGGTCGCCTGACAGAGGTCACATGAGCGTGAGCACCACACAATCAAATGTGCAAGCGGTCCAGATGCATGCGTGTTCATATGTCGGAACCACGCACAGCCAGCGACGGAACAGTCACATGTACACCGCAAAGTGGCACTGGCCTCACGATGCACAGTGGCCAGTGGCCACACCCAGCAGCTACAGCACCACTCTCAGGCGCACATGCGCAAATCCGCATCCGCGCGTCCACCTTACCCTATCCCCACCGTCGCCCAGCCGCAGCCTCTGCACCATCACGTGCATGCTGCAGACATGCGCGATGCTTGTGCCGTATTCACGCACTGCGCAGCAACACGGCAGCATCACCGTGACAGCATGCGTCGCTCAAGCCATGCGTGGCTCGTTGACCAGAGGGGTCGCGATATGCCGAAATGCGAGGCAACAAATCGTGACTCATGAAGGGACACGCCGCTGCCGAGCGCGCTGACGCCATTGCATCACCAGCGTCGCCAGCTGCCCGCCGCCGGCGGATTACATATAACTACGGTGCATATACAAATGCACTGCGGCTGCGTCATTGCAGGCCTGCCAGCTTCTTAGCCTCTGCATGGTACGTGAGCCACAGCGCCACCATGGAGTCCAGCGCGGGCTCGGGCGCGTTGTCGGTGCGCCAGGGCTTGCGGCTGGTGTAGTGCATGATGCGCACGTCGTGCTGGATGTGCTCCCAGTCGCCCGCAAACTTGATCTTGAGCGCCTGGTTGGCGTTGTACTTGTAGGGCAGCCGCAACAGCTCCATCCTGCATGTGCGTCAAAGGCAAGCGCCGACGGTCCGAAGGACAGGCCACAGACCAAACTGTCTATGCATGGGCTGCATGCGCGTAGGGGAAGGGACGTAGGTGAGGACAACGATCAGGGCCGTATGGCGATTGTGCACGGACCGCATGGACAATCGACTCCATGTCAGGCTTCATAGACAACTGCATAGGTTGTACTGGGAACCGGGCTGCATGCAATTTGCATGGGGGTTTGCCAGCGGGATTACTATGGGTGGTACCAAGCTGCCCACGTACACCTGCGTTTAAAGCCTTCACCCAGGGCTCACATGCACCTCACATGCCGGCATGCCGTGTACGGTGCCTTCATGCTAATACTGCGCAGCCTCGTCGCTTTCTTGCTACGCAAATTGCTGCCGCGTGTGCCGGTGCTCACACCTAACTGTGGATGGTGCAGGTCAGGAGCATGCATTTGTAACCCACAGCGACCTCACTCCAGTGAACCCACACAGGTGGGCATTCGTCAGGCGGTCAGAGCCGGCACCATGCAGCATCGCACCGCTCGCAACCCCGTTTCCTTTCCTGCTTGATACTGCCGTTGAGGCTGGAACGGTCTCAGGCTCACCGCAGAAGCGGATGGCTCAGGACAGGGCAGACCTGACACATTCCTGTGGAGCTAGACCCCATTGGGTATGCAAGTACAGCGTGCTGGACTAACACTGGAAAAATGCTACTGCAATGATGGATGTGGTGGTACCAGCGAAAATGTCTCCACAGCTTTGCGTTGACCCATACCAAGCCTAGGAGGGACCATCCTTGGACAGCGCCCCCCCCAATGTGCAACCATGGACTGGTGGTAGCTGTGCAGGGCGAAATGGCAGAAGGCATCTTTCAAATCCAGCTCGACCCTGGGTGCGGTCGACGAAAAATGTCGTTTGAGGGTAGCTATCATTGCGAACTTCTCTCATCAGTACACATCCTATCACCTCACAGGCAATTTCGAGGCCTGGGATATCTGGTCGTCCTTGTGTGTTGTGACGTCCTGGCTACAGTAAGACGGGACAGGCCGCATGCGCGGTGCAGGGCAAACCACCGGAAGGCCTGCGTGCCTTAAACAAACACCATGGCCTGAAGGTCTTACCTGAAAAAGGTGTTTAGCAGCCCCTGCTCCGCCATGACAGAGTCGTATTGGTTGACCTTCGGATAGAGCGCCATCAGCTCATCAAACAGCTTCTTGGATGGCACGAAGCTGGCCACACCCGCATTAAAGTTGACCCCAAACCCTGCCTTCCCTCTCCAGACATCGCCAACAGCTGCGAAAAGCAGCAGCATAGGACTCGTTCAGCTTGCCGTCCGATGTGTTGTGCTTGCAGCAGAGAACCCACGGAATTCACAGCCTGACTCAGGATGCAATAGGTCCTTACCAGCGAAGCGGAAGTCAGGTGGCAGCTGGCACAGAGGCAAGATGTCTCCCACCACTAGGCAATCTGCACGCGTGGCAGAACCGGAAGAGAGTATCAGGCAGCAGGCAGGGCTGCTGCGCGCAACAACCCTCAGCGTCAACTCGGTCCAAAGACACTGCCATGCCACTTACCAGCATCGATGTATATGAGCCGGCTGAACTCCTCAAACCGGAACATGTGCTACAGGCAACAGGGAACAGCGCAGAGTGTTTTGCACCAACAACTGCAAGCGTCACGTCAAACTGATAGACTGAACTGCACGAGAGTCAAACCACTGTTGCCAGTACGCTTGAGCTTGCATGCACTCACCAGCTTTGCGTAGTTAAAAGCATACCGTGCTGGGGCTTTGCTGCCAGGGGGCAATGGTATTAAATCAACTGCAAACATTTTGCTGACGCCGACCTGGCGCAGCGTTTGCAGCGTTGAGGAGCTGACGTTCTTCTTGAAATACATGACGGCCACTTCCACACTTGGGCTATGCTTCTTGACACTGTGCGCAACCGTGAGGGCTCCATGCAGGTATTCATCGCTCCATAGCGCCAGCACCACACCGCAGGGCAGCTCCGGCAGGCTTCCTCCGGCTGCTTTCAACGCTTTACTGCTGACAGTATCTTGCACAAGGATAAGCAGGGCCAGCAAGGCGCCTGCAGCTTGGCTGATTTGCGTGCTTCTGTGCATCTTCACTCCAGAGCTTGCTAGGTTACCTACGCGGCGGTCCTTGTGTGAACGTTTGTGGGCTTAAGCTACATGTCACTGATATGACTTGTTGCACAAACAAGAGCGTAGATAGGTGCTGCTGGCGCACAAGTGCTACGGGTCACCTGCTTTTGAACGAGTCAGCTCAGACGTCAGCATTTGAACATGAGCAAATTCACATTTGACATAGATGCAGTCGCACACTTTATGTGTTATGCAGGTAGCAGACTTTGGGCTTTCCTGACTTGCCTTCCACATTGATCCGAACACAACCACCTTACACATCATGTGGACAACGTACAGTGTCGCTAGTGTGCACAGCGACAGGTAATATACTAATACACGATGATACACCTGTGCTGTTAACCAACTCACCAAAAATCCAAGTTAAGCAGGGAATGCATCCTGCCTGATAGCCAGCACGTAAAAAACATCCACGTAGCCCACGGTACGTTGCTTGCTATTAAAACGCGGGTGTGCCAGTTGTAATACCCAGCTCACAGCGTAAACCCCGCATGCCGCCCTGTTTGGGCAGCAGAGTGGTGCCGTCTGCGGGTGTTACTTGATAGCCAGCAGTACTGAGGGTTAACCCTAAACCCTAAATAAAACCCTGCCTCTGGATAACGTTGATCCCAGCACGGCAGCTGCAGCGGTGGCAGCAGCACAGCAGTATCAGCAGCAGTATCAGCAGCAGCAATTGCATCAGCCGCAGCCAACAGCAAAGCAACGATGCAGTCCAGGAAGTGGCTCCCGCCTCAGCTCCCACCTCCCACGCGCCGGTGCAGCAGCTGGCGTTGCAGAAGTGGGCCACGGTGCGAGAGTGTGAGGAGTCCCAACACAAGGGTGGGATGGTGACTTTGGGTTCAGCCCTGCTGCCGCTGTGCACATGACACACGTGCATCATTTGACCCTGGCTGCCCTTGTGCCGCTCTCCCTTGTGCTATAGATGCCGGCCACAGCCCCTGAGGGTCCGTTCAAGGGCAGCTGTGCTGCGCTTCCAGGTGGCATGGTGCGGTAAGCACACTAAGCGGCAATGGGTGCATATTGCTGTGCATATCGTCATATCGATTTAACCACGCTTGTCGGAGCTGATGGCATCCGAGCCCAACACAACCTGCATGCACAGCTCTCAGCAGACGAGCAAATATATGTCATGACGATGCTGGACATTTGCTACAGGCCTTTCCCCGTGTGCATTGTTGCCCTGCAGTCCGCCGGGCACATGGGTGCGCCTGCGCTGTACTGCCCAACAGCGAGATTATCTGGGTTGAATGCGCTCTTGCTCCGGACCGCCCTCCAACTATTGCAATGCTTCTGTGAGTGGCTGCACTGCGACTTGTTGAGCACGTCAGTGCTTAATAGCTTGCATTCTTTTTGTTGCATGTGGCAATGGCAATCAGTTCCTATGTACCATACTGTGTAAGGCACAGGGAGGCAGGCGCGAGCTTTAGAGCGCGAGTATTAGAGGTGCAAATGGACGTGAGCGCGGCAGTCTTGCCACGATGCAGGGAGCTGGGAAGGTTGCAGACGCGTCATGCGTAGTGATGCCACACCTGACGCAACATCCTCGGGCATATGATCACCACCACAGGGCACGGGGGCAGCTGGAGAAGCGTCCTTCTGAGATGTATTTGCCGGGCAACAACGACGTTCCTGGGCAGTCAAAACTTGGGGCACAGGTAGGTGTGACTTGATCTGCCACAGCCATGGCAAGTCAAAATTGCATTGCAGTCGCCTCACAATGCGCAAGGCCCCACCATGCATCGGCCGCGACCATGAGGCCAACGGCAGCAGCGGCTGAGTATAGCGAACGGCGCGTGCATGAAATGACAGGTGTGTGAATACGGTATCACCGGATGCAATTTTGCGTCGGCAGCCGGTGGGCGACAATGGCTGTAACGGTATCCCCACAACATCGCAAACCAGGCCATGCATGCGCACATGATCGCAGCCGATGCCAGCTTTGTCATATGCAAACTGACGCGAGCGCGGACGCACATGAGCTGCCGTTGTTGCCTGACCTGCGCCTTGACAAGGTTGCAGCCATGAAGTGCCATGCACCATGCGCACTTTGCAGGTGTCCATGCACCACTGTGCCGGAGGGCCACCAACAAGTGCTGGCGGCCCTCCTGATTGCACTACCCAGTGTCAGTCCGTTATGCGATGATTGGTGGTAGGCCAGCAATGCACCCGTGCCAGCATTGAACATGTTGCGCATGAAACTTGCAAATTGCAATGCAGCTATGCAGGGAAGGACGTAGTGTGTCATTTCTGGTGTGACAGCTGCAGCGGGGGTGCCGTGGGCAGCACTGCGGGAAGGATGGTGAAGGTTGATGCTGCGGGTGGAGGCGCCGAGGACGGTGCTGCGATCGAAGCATTGCCCGCTGGGTGCTGCTGCTGCGGCGGCTGGGGGGGCGGCAGGGGCTGCGGCTGCGCCAGCGGCTGGTGCGACTGCAACGGCTGCTGCTGTGCGGCAGGCGCTGCTGCAGAGGTGGAGACCGCCTCCAGCACCTTCCTCATGGAGGTGCGTGACTCATGCAGCTCGCGCTGCAGCTGCACCACCTGCAGCCGCAGCGCCTTGACCTGCGCCACCTGCCCCCGCACGCTCGCCTCCGCCGCGCGCGCTGCCGAGAGCTCCGCCTGCGTCGCCGCCAGCTGCTGCGCCAGCCGCGCCGCGGCGCGCGGGTCGGAGCCCGGCCCACCGCCGTTGCTGAAGCCCTGCTGCGCCTGGCGGCCGCCTGCGCCCGCGCCGGCGCTGCGGGTGGCTCCGAGGCGCCGGAGCTCGCTGTGCGCTGCGGCGAGCTGCGCCGTCAGCGCCTGGATGTATTCGGCCACCGCGCTGTCCACAAGGTGGATGGTCTGCCCGGGCCTGCAGGCGGTCAGGGCACACGCATTCGGGGCACACGCAGCTTGTTGGCCAGCCCCTGGTGCACTGTGTAGATATGATGACGACCACTGGCAACTGAAAAGACGAAAACGAGCAGCTGTGCACAGCACTGCACAGCACGTGTCAGCAGCGTACCCACTGGCCATGCATGTAGCTGAAATGCGGCATGCTCACCTCATGACAACCCCAACCCCCATCATAGCGAAACCCAACATGCTGCCACACTATATGCATGCGCAGGGCAGGCACTTACGACGTCTGCTGCGCAGGGTCAGGGCCGCCCCCCTCGGCCTTGCCGCTGCCAGGCTTGAGCACCACAGCCGCGGGTCCCGGGTGCGCTGCCGGCGTGGGCTTGGGCCCCACCAGGTGAAGCGCTGACGCTGACGGCGGTGCCACCGACGCGCTGCCCGTCCCCCCCCCCCCTGACCCTGCTTGCGCGAGCCCCGCTGAAGCACTGGTGGCGCCCCCGCT
>BDDA01000067.1:40712-79998 GCA_001662385.1 Chlamydomonas asymmetrica
CTTGCCGCTTGCGCTGACGGACCCGCCCGCCGCCTGCTGTTGCTGCGGCTGCTGCGACGAAGGCATCGTAACGGGCGAGAGCATCGGCAGGCCGGGGACGGCCACACCGCCGCCCGCTCGGAGGCCGAAGGCTGTGGGTGGGCCGTACGACGCTGCGGCACGCAGCGGTACGGCTGAAGGGCCAGCCAGTGCGGGGGACCTGCGAGCAGCCTGCTCGTCCAAGAACTCGTCGTCCTCATCACCGTCTAGGTATGCGTATGGCAGCGGGGCGACGCCGATGCCGCCCGCTGCGCCGGCGCCGGCACCGTAGCGTGAGTCGCGCGTGCTGCCTGTGCGGGCCAGCGCGCTGCCGCTGCCGCGCCCCTCGAGCTCCAAGCCGGGCGCGGCAGCGTCAGGCGCGGCGCTGCTGGTGCGGGCGCGCTTGCGCGCTGGCGCCTTGGCGCTGCGCGAACCGCCGCCGCCGCCGCCGCCGCCCTCGCCTTCGCCCTTCTTGAAAGCCTGCACAGTGGGTACGCGAGTGGCGGCAGCATCAGCAGGCCTGCTTGCACCTAATCAGGCACAACACCCTTCGTGTCACACCTTTGTCTCATGCAGTGCCCACTGAGCACGTCAACGGCTTCCATACGCAAGACGATGTGTCACAGGGTCAATACCGAATTTGCAAATACCGTACCCTACTAAAGCAGCTACTAAAGTGACCCAGATCATTAAAGTCTGGCAGCTCAGAGGCGATATGATTCATGTACACGCATGCCAGCAGGTGTTCCAGGCTTGCAGCAGCAATGCAGCATGCACTCTAGGCTGTTGCATGCATGCCTTGGGCTTGCACCCGTGCATGCACGAGGAGGGGAATGAATGATTGAGAGCGGACATCCGGTGACTTCGCAGGCCCTTGGTGGATGATTGTGTGGGTGCACGAGGAGGTGGCCTCCCCTGCAGCAATACCTCATAGCCGGCCTGGCTGCTCATTGGTCGAAAGCTCATGCCACTTTGGTGGCGGCGCACTGCTCACAATGATGCTGGGTTAGCCGCACTTACCCCGAGCACCTCGGATGAATGCCGCCGCAGCTCGTTCATGCTGGCGGCCGGAATGCCCGGCGGCAGGATGGCGTCGAGGGCGCTGCCGCCGCCGCCGCCGCTGCCGCTGCCTCCGTCCTCGCCGTCTGCGGAGCCGGCGCGCTGCTGCCCCCCCTGGACCTGCGCAAGCACCTCGCGCGCCAGCTCCCGCTGCAGCAGCTCCAGCGCCTGCATGGCCAGGCTCTTGCTGGTGTTGCGCCAGGTGGCCAGCAGCTTCTCCGTCGCATGCACCGTGATCGTCCTGCGCACGCACGCACGCACGCGCGCATGCATGCACGCACAGGCGCGGTTGAGTGGACAGCATGCGTTAGGCTCACACGCATGCATGCAGAAAATGTGTTGCTCCTCGACGGCAAGGTGCACACCGCTGAGGCGAGAGGCGAGAGAACGTCGTGAGCATGCATGCATGCATGCATGCGTGCGTGCGTGCGTGCTGCTTGCATGGTGTATTGGTAGTGAGCGTCAGCGCTCTGTTGCTGCACCCATGCGCCGATGAAGCACTCGCTCGTGCCGCCCACCTGTTGCGCGCGGTGCTGCCGGGCGCGCCATCGTCGGCGCCGGCGCCACGGTCACGGTCCGACTTGCTGGTGGCATACTCAATGCGGCGCTCCACCAGGGGGCCCCACGCGTGGCACCTCCACGCGCCGTCCGCAGTGATGCCTGCCATATGGCGCAGCAAGTCGCTGGCCTGGGAGCGGCTCTCCCTCCCCGAAGAAGGGCCGCTGATGTAGGGCTGCCCCACACGGTCTACGATGAGGGTTTCCTGGCAGTCGGGGCAGCGCATGTGCCACTCGCGGTAGGGGTTGTTGCCTGGCATGACCTTCATGCGCACGCGCACGTGCGTGTTTGGTGGAAGGTCGGTGCCCGCCTCCTCCTTGTTGCGCCACTCGTCGTTCGTGCGCCAGTTGTCCTGGCTGTGGTGGCGGGGCACGCAGGCTACGGGTGCACCGCGGCCAGCGGCGGCCTCCTGCTCTATGCACCAGTCGCACGCTGTGTTGTCGGGCGTGGGCGCGTCGCTTGGCAGCGCGCACAGCCGGCAGCACACGTTCTTCTCCATCACCTCCGGGACTGCACAAGCGGGCGCAAAGTGGAAAAGCAGAACGTGCACAGGATTGGCAGAGAGGTTTGCGTGCAACACCGCAGCAGGTGGCTTCGCACGTGGTGGCGCGTGCCTTTGCGCGATCGCTTACGGCTGTTGCTGGCAGCAACAACAAAACTTCACAAGAGAACCTCACACCAAAGCATTCAACACAGGATCCTTCACGGTCAGTCAAAAAGCTAAATAGTCTCCAACACTTTTGCCAGCAAGCGCCTTACGCTGCCCGCAATACGCCAACTGTGCGCCGGTACATCGGAAACACCCCAACGCAGCCCCGCTCGCAAGCAGGATTACTGTCCTGCACTAACATGTACTCACGATAACCAAGGACGCCATCCTTGCGCCGCACAATTTTCGCTGATAGCTCCAGTAAGTCCTCCACCTTGACTTTAAACCAGGCGCCAGGTGCGCAGCGCACAGCTGCGTCGCACGTGCGCCACTCTATCTCCGAAACCTTGCTAAAGACCTTGGCTGCAGCCCAGCTAGATGACAGGGTGAGCGGTTCCGACTCGGGGAAATGACCTTTCTCGGCGGCGGGTCCGCGGTCACGCGCCCGCTTGTTACTCATCTCGCGCACACTACTACGCTTGTCTGCAAGTGCAACCTATACATGTGTTCATTACTCGTTGCTCAGCTATATCATCTGCAGGCGTGTAAAAGCATGGAGGCACCACACACGCCGCATATCGCACGCACGGCATCTTGATGCCACCGCTGACCGATGCATTTGCATGCTTAGTCAGCACGGGGGTAGTCACTGTGGGTCTTAGTGCCGCCATGGCCGTAGCACGCTAGGCTGTCAGGACCGTTGTGCATGGTGCACCTTGCGTGGACATGCCTCTGACTGCAACCTGATATCTCATGACACGCGCAGGTGATTGCGTTACACCACCACCACCACCAGCTCAAGCACTGTCTCATTTGTGCGCAGTCAACGCGCACGCAACACCTCCACAGCGCGGTTCCTGCGTCCTCCGTTCAGGGGTTGGACCACCGACTGTCACAGGCTTGTTATCAGGCCGCACCACTGGCTACGGCCCTGGCTGGTCGATCTAAAACCCTCTGGTGCCCGCTGCACTAACTACGGTAACACTGAGAGGGAGCTGCATAACAGCCAGGACGCTGATGTTGCTAGGACAGGCATATGCTCATGGTCACAGCTGGCCCTATGCCCCCCCTAGCACGCCTAGGTTGGCGAGCGTCTTCTGGTTGCCTGGCCCTCATCTGGGGGAAGCATGGGCCGTTTGGCCGACACGCTCCTGATGTAACATAATCACATATCAGTACATCACATAACGTATATCGTAGGTGGCCCGCGGCGGACGCAGTAGGTGCAGCAGCCCCGCGTGCCGGCTGAGGCTCAGAGCTCCCCCGCCAGCGGCACACCCAACGCCAGGTCAGGGTGCTTGAGGCAGAACATCATCTTGACGGCGGCGCACTCGGGCGTCATGTGCGGCCCGGCCTCCACGCCCATGCCCGCCGCCAGCTGGCCCGCAGCGTACAGCGCAGGGAACAGCGGCCCCGTCGCGCACTGCGACACCATGTACACCTGCGCGCGTGCGTGCAGGTGTGCGTGCGTGGGTGTGACAGCAGCAGCAGCAACACACGTGGACACTACGACGAACGCCCAGCCACAGCCACAGCGCTGCTGGACCAGCACAGATGTTTTCACACACTTTCACTGACAGACCGCTTTTACTACAGCTACGCTTTCGGATCATCAGACCGTTAATCGCTTTCCGACAGCCGCAGGTCAGCTCAGACACCTCGCTCGCCATTGGTCAGGTCAGGTGCAGTCTCTATCCATACGCACGCGCATATACACACTGCATGGCCCCACGGGAATCACACGGCATGCCCCTTGGGCGCTCTTTCTGACGTGGATGCATGCAGGATGGCTGGCGTGCCGTGACGGGCTGCAGCGTGCAGGAACGCTAGCGCATGCAGGCCATGGTACACAAGCACGGGCACACAGCCCGGACGCGTTCAGTACTTATACGCACAGGCACACAGCATGGCCCCACGGGAACCTATCTTGACACGCAGCTCAACAGCATGAAAAGGAGGGTACAGGCATGGGGAAGGCATGCACGACACCTCAGGAATCGTGCGCCGAACGCTGTGTGCGATGTCCGCCCCACCTGGAGCCCTTTGGATGTCTGGTCTTTGAGCCATGGAATCCAACCAGCGTCCACCAGGTCCTGCAGGAACATGCGCCACACGTGCCTGTCAGCGTGGCTGGGTTTACACCTCACCACAGAGGAAACGTCACAGCACAGGTAGTGAAGTGGACTGTGCAAAAGCGACTGACTCTCTCCCCTGCACGTGCTTTTCCAATGCCAATTAGATGTATGCACAGCGCCCATTCCAGCGCGCCACATGCGACAAGCCGCAGCCGAGCTGAGGCTGTGCAACGAGCTGGCTCTGCGTTTTACACGGCGCGGCGCAACGCAACGCAAGTACGCAACGCGGCGCGGCGCAGCGCGGGACGTACCGGCAGGTTGCCGACGCCGAACGCCTCCAGCACCATGCCCCTCACGCCGCGCCCATACAGGTTGCCGTACGCGCCGCGCGGGTCCGAGCCCGGCACGATGGGGATGCGAATGACGCGCGGCTCAAGCTGCAAGCCACACCGTAGGCCAGAAGGAACAATACAGCATAGCATTCCCGGGCAGGTAGAAGCGTCAAGGGCATGGCTCATGGTTGGGAAGCGTTGGAGCTGCCCAACCTGCCTTATGTGGTACGGTATACTAAACAAGATCGCATGAATGTGGCC
The DNA here is from genome assembly GCA_001662385.1 of Chlamydomonas asymmetrica. Taxonomy (NCBI): domain Eukaryota; kingdom Viridiplantae; phylum Chlorophyta; class Chlorophyceae; order Chlamydomonadales; family Chlamydomonadaceae; genus Chlamydomonas; species Chlamydomonas asymmetrica. Next base: position 45,665 of record BDDA01000067.1, read on the forward strand.
TGGCCACGCAAGCGCTTGCGCATGGCGGTCATGGTGTGGTTGATGTCAATAGAACCGCTGCCAGCAGCACGCACAGGCAGGCGGGCCTGCACGCACGCACATCCGACACAAGCTGCGCGCCGGGTCGCACCTTGAAGCGCGGCCTGTAGGAGCCCTCGGGCTTGAGCAGGTAGCGCTCATTCCACTGCACGTCGATGCCTAGCGTGGCCAGGCGCGGGTACGACACCGAGTCAAACGCCTGGTAGGAGCTCGTGTTGACCTGCGCACGCGGCCCACTGTGTGTTACTGCGGTACGCGTTGGGGGGATGCAGTACGGTGAACGTGCAGTCCAAGCGGATGGAGGGTGAGGCCGGAGGTTCACCGCATGCTCCGCCAGTGGTAGATTGCTGGGCTGTGAATTATGCATGGTGCATGGGGCATGTTGCTGTGGCATCCAGGCAGCAGCATATACAGCGCCGCAATCCTGAAGCCCTGAGCATGCCATCAGCAAGCCTCTACCTGAGCTGCCTTCCAGTACCCAATCACCCAAGGCACCCAATCACCCAAAGCACCCAGGGACGGGAGCGCACACCACACGCAGGCACCTTGGAGGCTGGCGCTTGCACCTAGTGAATGAACAGAAAACGAACATGGTTTTGCACCAACTGCACAGTCACTACACCTACCCACCTACCCACCAACTTACACAGAGGAGTGCAGCGCTATGCCTGCTCATGTACTACAACATCTATTTGCGTGTCAGCTGTCAGTTGCGGCGCCGCACCTTTTGCGCGCGGTTGCCGCGCAGCAGCCTGCCCCCGAAGCACACCGCCACCTCCTGCAGCGCGATGTGCGGCGGGCTGTGCTGCGCGGTGGCGCACTGGATGGAGTCGAGCAGGTTTTGGCGTGCGTCCGTGCGCGGAGCGCTCAGGGGCAGCTGGCTGCCTGCGAGGCCGGGGCATCCGCAGACCACATGGCCACATGGGTGCACATCCACACGTGCAAATGTGTACTGTGCATTCATGGCCAGCGGCACACAGTGTACGCGGGTGGCTGGTGTATACAGGACTCAATCCATCCATCTCGGCGAAGTGCACACAGTTGCATTGGAACGGGGGGCAGGCATTGGCATGGGTCCAGGGGAGGGCGTGTGTGAACCTCCCGTGCAGGCCCCTGCTGCCAGCGCGACCCGAGCCGATCAGCGGTACAAGTACTGCGGGCGGCTTACCCGTCATGATGATGGGTTTGCGGAAGCCCGTCAGCATGAGCGACAGCGCCGACGCTGTGTAGGCGAGCGTGTCGGTGCCGTGGATGAGCTGCACCACACGATTGAACATCAGGTGACCATAAACCACACAGGGTGTTGGCTGAATCCAGTGCACAAAAGCCAAGAAAAAAATCCACGCTGACTGGCTAGTGGCTACACACTTCATGCTTGGTAGTCGGGGCCAGGCGGAGGCTGTGGCCATGGAGGCAGATGGAGACTCGACCACACGCGAAGCCCGAGTGTCCCCCTTATGAGTTGCAGCGCGCCAGGTGCGTGAGATTGTACAAACGCCCAGTAACACCCAGGAGCGCGCTCATGTGAGGGCTGCATGCGCACCGGCCAGGTCATTGCCATGGATACCGACACTAACCTAGCCGCACACACGTCAATGCAGGTGCACACCTGTGCCTTCCAGCACTGCTCGGTGCACAGCGCACGATGTCAAGCTCAAACCGTCCGATCTTGAGCTTGCATGCACATAGCGTCAGGCATGGCTCATGCCGTGCCTGGTACTCGTACTCACAATGAACGCGTCATAGAGGGGTCGTGCGCTGTCCAGCGCACGCGCGATGCGTATCCAGTCCGCCGGCCCCACACGCGAGCTGTCCCTGTTGAACAGCACCTGCAGCTCCACGTTAGCAAACTTCTGAAGCTCCGGAACCACATCTGCATGGCCGCCAGCAGCATCAGCAGCAGCAGCAGCAGCAGCACTGCCCATCCTGAAACAACCTCTCGTAAGCACTGGTGCTCATTAGCTGGCCTCTTGTGGTTCACCGCCGTACCCGCCCATGGCCCCCCACCTGACCCCCGCACCCCCCATCCCCTCCCCCCCTGGACCCATTGACATCACTTCCGGACGCTCCTCGGTCTCGGAGGCCACTCACTGAAAAGGTTGTCCAGCATGGTGCCTGGGCGCAGCTTGCCCGCGTACGCACTCGATGACAGCCCAGGCTTGGGCTTGACGCTGGGGCCATCCTCCTCAAACGCTTCCTGCACACACACGCACACAGGGCAGCCCACCACCACCAGGCGCTTGAACACTGGCTTTGACACCCGGCCTTCACATGCTTATGCCCCGCCTGCAATGATGATGCAGCGTCAAGCGTTCAGCAGCACCTGGCTGCAGGTGCATATTGCTTGCATGCATGACGGGCATGCTGCATAAATGGTGTTGCTGTGTGCAGCGCATCAGTGGATATGTACCACTGTGTTTGTCACCACTCGCAACTGCATTGCAATTGCAGACGCAGATGCGTGCATTGCTGCCACCGAATGCACCACATTCACACACGCACCCACAGCGTAGTCCGTAGCAATGGCTGCATGCATGCACATGCAAAGCACTGACCTCTGGGTTCATGCCAAGCGTGCCACCCGTGTGCAGGAACAGCACCCGCGGCAAGGGCCGTGTAACGGTCTGCAGCGGCCGTTTCTCCACTCTGCCCAATCCACGCGCGTCACCGCTGCTGCTGTTCCGATTGCTGCTGGGTTCAGTGTCGCTCATATCGCTTGATCCTTGTGCTTGCCCTGAAGGTTCTGTCAAGGACGTGTCGAGCCCGTCCAACCCATCCAGCACATCCAGCGTGGACAATTCCAAGACGCCGCGTCGTGATCCCCGCGAGGCTTGGCTCTTGCGCCTACGCCTCCGTCGGTGGGTATCCGTGTGCGTGGTGGCTGCACCTGTGAGTGCAGTGGGGTTCTCCGACGTTGTCGCTGAGTCATCAGTCCGCTGCGACGCCGCATATTCCGCCTCTGCAGCAGCAGGTGAGGTAGGGTGGCTCGATTCCGCTGTCCCGGGATACTGCTGCTGCACGTTGTGCTGTGACTTTGGTGTAGTTGAGGGTGCTGAGCTGAGCAAAGCGTCTGCGACAACCGGTGGTTGTGTGTTTGGGTCTGGCGTTGTGCCATTGATTCTCCTGTGCAGTGGCTCGAAGTTGCTTTGGTCGCCAGCATGTACAACTGTGACTCGTCTGCTTGAACTGTGGTTTGTACAGCGCAACAGCGCCAAGGAGTTATTGAAGGGTTGTACGCAGTGGATGCGGTTTGGCAGTGCCCGGTGCAGGTGCGACGTGCGCTTCAGGGGCAGCTGAGGCAAACCCATATCTCCACACAGTTGATTCAGTGCAGAAGGTGCAACATTTCGTTGGTATGTTGCCTGGCTGGTTCCCATCTTTGTGTCTTTTAAATGTTCAAATGACTCAGCATCAGTGCGCCCATGACGAAAAACGCAGAGCCGGAGGCATGTCCAGAAGCTAAACTACTCTGCTTGTTGGCGAACAATTTATTAAATTTGAGAACTTCGTACTGCATCGTTCAACGTGTCAGGCTTGGTGCTTGACTGGGTGAAAGCATTTCTCACCTGGTTTTGGACTCATCGACCGATACAAACACCACACCAAGCCATGGCACTATTTGACTCAACCAGCGCGGTTACCTAAACTTTATGCGCACTCCTGCGGACACGGCGCGACGTGCCCGCAGGAATACTTGAGCGGGGCAGTTTGCAACTGCTTTTGGACCCAGCAGCACGCGCAACATGGAACAGCGCATGGCCTTGCGGCCAGCGGATGCGCTGTCTAAGCAGCTTATGATGGCGGGTTACGGCAAGGAGCTGCTGGCAGTGAACTTTTCGTAAGTGCTGGGCAGTGCTCCTGCTGTGGCGTTTGGCGTTCCTGAAGTTGTGCTCGCCGGGGCAATAAAACGAGCTGCTCGCCAAACGTAATGAGACTGCGTGCTTGCCTCGACAGGTTGAACAAGACGCTGGCGCAGGTGGCAGGGGCGATTCTGAAAAAGTACTTTCAGGGCTTGAACGTGCAGCTCTTGCAATTCGTGGCAGAAAAGTCCATGTACCCGCACCTGGAGGAAACTTTGACCTGGGGCCCGCTTTTCCTGCCTACCACTACGGTAAGACCCACTCCATGCGCTCCTGATAAGCCACATGAACACCCCAGCCTGTGCTTGCGCTTTGGCGGCAAAACGCACAATCGCCTCAACAGCACCCTGTTTGACCTTCGCCACGTTCGGTTGGTCCTGCAGGTTGAGGATATCTTCCAGCAGCTTGGCAGGCCTGCTTCACTCCAGCTGTGCTACCGGGCGACCACATCATCAACGTTCGCTCCGCTGGAGGCGCATTTTGACACCACAAGCGCACAAAGCAGTGGTGAGTGGCACCCAACTGGGTCAGGGCTTTCCGTGTCCCAACAGCTTCAGCAACTACATGTTTGCTTGCTGCATCTTGCATGTTGGCTGACTTTGCCACAACGTCATTTTTGTGCTGCCCAGGTCAAACCAAGGTACCAAGCCAGCCTCCTCACCAGCCTTTCCACCCGCAAGGGCCAGCGCATAATGCTGATCCGACAAATACGCACCGGGTTGCGGCGCACGCGCTCAATGCGTCACAGCAGCACGATAACGCACAGCGCCAGCAACAGGTGCAGGATGCCGGCTGGCAGGCAGCCTACCAGCTCCACCCTTCCCAACAAGTGACACACCTTGAACCCCAGCCGCTGGCGGGCTCCTTTGTATCACAGTCACACGCCAGTAGCTTTCTTGTACGTCCTATGGACTCACAGCAGCAGGCAGACTGCGGGCCCTTCGCGCAGCACGGTACAAGCTCTGCACAACCAACAACAGGTATACCATCCGTGGCACCCAGCGATACCCCCCTTTCAGCTGTGACACAACAAGCGCAATACCTGCAGCAGCAACAGCAGCAGGGACAGGGACTGGGGCAGGGGCAGCACGCCTACAGCTTCCCACCACAGCAGCAGCAGCAGCAGCAGGTGCTTGACTCGTTTGGATGCGTGGTCGGAGCTCAGCAGCCGCTGGTGCCAGCTTTGCCACCGGTGGTGGCGCCACAGGCCTGGCAACAGCCGAATGCCGGCAATCACAGCATGCAGTGGTTGGAGGCGGGGCCTTCTGACGCCCAGCCGCCTACCAGCACCGGCATGCCTGCCACAGCTGCCATGCCTGCTTCGTCCAACTCCAGCCATTTTGTGGCTGGAGGTGGTGCTGGCATGGGTGCTGGTGCTGCTTCACAAGCAGGCGTGTTCGGTGCATCATCTACAGTCCTGGGCGGCTCAGGGCACCCACTCGGTGGGCCTGAGCCGCTGCCAGGGTGCCACGCAACGCTCTTGCCCCCGGATGGCCTGCGCCACCCGGATGGGTTGGAAGCCGCAGTGCAGCAGCACGCGCTGCTGCAGTTGCAACAGCAGCAGCAACAACCAATGCTGCGCCACCCATCCCTGCAGCACGTGCAGCAGCCTGGCGACCACCAGCTCACCCACAGCCATAGCCACAGCCACAGCCGTGATGAATATGAGCAGCACGCCAGCCATGGCCAGGATCCCAATGAGCCACAGGCGTCGCATGGAGACCATGGTGCACAGCGCATCAATCGATCCCATCCACGGGTCATCTCTGCCAGTGCACCTTGCGCAAGTGACAGCCTGCGCCACACGAACCTTAACGTGCGGTCGACGCAGCCCGCGTCGCAGCAGCAGCAGCAGCAGCAGCAACAAAATGACATGCTGGCGCAGCTGCAAGCCCAGGCGCAGCAGCTGCGGCATCGGGAGCAGGAGCTCGTGCAGCAGCTGCATCTGGTGCAGCAGCAGCAGCAGCAACATCCTCTGCAGCAACAGTGCTTGCAGGGCGAGGGGCATGCTGGCGTAGCTGCTGCGGGCCCCCTCGACCCAGCACGCTCACACCTACTGCCACAGCCGACACACAGCCAGGCAACTCACCCTGAACATGCAGTACCAGAGGACCTGGAACACCTGTCAGGCCACCACCACCACCACCACCAGGCAACTGCTGCTGAAGGCCGCCCTGGCCCTGGTAGCAGCATGCCCATCAACGCGTGTAACACTACCAGCCAGGCTGCCTACGCTCAGCCGCCCCAGCAGCCGCAGCAGCCTGCCAAGCCCAGCGTTGGCTCGGCGCCAATACGCACGTTGCCTATGGACGACGCCTTGCGAGCAGCACTGCTGCGCCTGTCTGCCTGCCTTGACGACGGGGATGAGGATGACGGCGACGACGAACCTGGCGTTGACGGCGGCGGTGTTCATTACGGACATGGTCGCGCAGGAGGGCTAGGTGATGCAGGGCGAGCAGGAACATCCCGGGCGGGCGAACTGCAGGGCCTCTTACCTGACGCTGGTGGCAGCGAGGCTGCTGCTGCTGCACCCGGCCGTGCCGCTGCACCGGGGCAGGGGCAGGCGCATTACCAGGACCAGGAGCGACAGCAGCACGCGCGCAGCGTGGCTCAACCAGCAGCAGTGGGAGATGTGTCATTAGATGCCCTCAGGGTGAGTTGAGTCTGCAGATAGGACAGAGACTGCCGCATGCTTGTGCGCAAGCTTGAAAGTTAATCTGGCAGCACGTACCGCATTGCTGCCAGCTTGGGTGCGGTCATCCTTGTGGCGGTAATCTGTATGGTTACCATGTGTGGATCAGAAAGGGGCTGCCGTGGGGCGATGCAGCGTCATCCTCGTGTGTGTGTGGGAGCACGTGTACGCCGCGACCAGTGATGTGTGCGCCTGACCATTAGGAGGTGCATGCAACAGCATGCAGCCCCATGCATGCAATTACGCCAGGTGCATGCAACGTGAATGCCATGCTGCAGGCGCTGCACAAGTCGCTGTCCTTGGATGCACAGAGGGCGACAGCGGCGGCAGGGGCGGCGCCGTGCGGTGCGCCCAACGCGCTGTCCGCTCGCAGCGTGCACCCGCCCGTGCCAACACGTGCTGCGGCGGCGGCAACAGCAGGTTCCCATCAACACCAGCAGCAGCAGCAGCAGCACCTCACGGCCTTGCCAGTGCAGCAGTCCTGCAACTTGCCCGCTCCTCAGCACGCGCACCAGAGGGCTCACCAGCAGCAGCAGCTTGCATCAATCGCTCGCGGTGGCCACACGGGTGGTAGGAGCGCGGCGGGTGTTGACGCTGATGCGGACAACGGCAGCGTTATCACCGGCACGTCACACCTCCACCGCACCGCTGCGGCAGGGCGTGGTGAGCGGGCCGGCGGTACGGGACGACGCGAGGGCTCTGGCGTGGCAAGAGGCTGTGATGGAGATGCTGGGGGAGAGTGCGTGGGGGGCCCAGGCGGGGCGCAGCTGCACAGCCCCGGCGCCGCAGGCCACTCGGTCGGCCCCGCCACGGAGCGCCTGCACCACCGCCATCACCACCCGCAGCAGCACGCGCACGCGGCCCAGCCCCGCGAGCAATTCAATCCCCTCAACCACGGCAGCATCATGGACAACGTGCGCTCGGGGTCGAATGCCACCGCCTTGCAAGAGGTTGAGTCCTCCTACAGTGCGTCCAACCATGCCTTTGAGCCGCCGCTGCAGCGAGCCCCTGGGCCTCTGCACGACCCAGATGCACACGCGGCTGCGCCCGCAGGGCCGTCCGCGGCAGGCGGTCGGGGTGGCTCCGGCCTGCACCCGTGCAACAGCGGGCGCATGGCGGCGGCCGCTGCTGCTGACATGTCTGTGTCCTCAGGCGACCATGTGCATGGAGTTGATGCAGCCCGGGCAAACGCGCGTCATACAGCGCACGAGCGACAGCAGCAGCACCAGCACGGCACGCACCGGCACGCAGCTGGCTTGTCCGGTCACGGTCCGAGCTGCACAGGCGACCTAGATCAAGATGAAGACAGGGCGGGAGCTCATGGTGAATCAGGCCTGATGTGCCAGGAGCGGAGACCTGGCCGCCGGCCGCAGCTGCCCTCCGTTGCACACTTGGGCGCCAATGGTTGCCAGCCCAGCAGCCAACAGCTGCCTGCACTCTCATCCGGCCGCGTGGCGGAAATGCCAGTCGGATCAGGATTGAGATCGGAATCAGGCGCTCTTGCTGTTTCGGCAGGCGTGCTGCTGACAGCGCAGGCGCGACATGGCCCCAGGGCCGCTGCTGCAGAGGCGGTGGCCGTGCCGGCGCTGGTCAGCGCAGAGGTTCAAGCCGCAGCTCTGGCCGTGCCGCCTGCCCCATCGCACCAAGCACAGCAGCAGCAAGGCGCGCAGCAGCAGCCGCTTCCGCATCAACAACACGCCGAGCCACATCAGCAACCTCGACTTGCGGATGCGCCCCAACAGCCGCGCCAGCCGCCGCCGCAACAGCAGCAACAACCGCCGCAGCAGCGTCGCGCTGCCGACCTCAACCTCCCTGCACCCGGCCTGCACTCCCCACCGCAGATGCGCCCACAGCGCCGCAACGCGCATGCCAACGCAGCGCTCATGTCCCCCCCGCCCACGCCGAACCCCGGCACGCCGCCGCCGCTGCAGCGAGGCGGCTACGGCCCGCGCGCGCCGTTCTGCCCTCCCATGACGCCTCTCACCCCCATGGACCCTCACGAGTACCAGCATGCTGCACCGTGGCCCTGGGAGCAGCGCCTGCCCCTGGCGCTCCTGCAAGCAGCGGGTGCAGGAAGTGAGGAGGCGCTTGACGAGGCACGTCAGGCTGCTGCTGTTGCTGCCGCCGCCGCCGTTGCCTTACCCAGCGTCGTGGCAGGGGATGGCGGCGGCGGCGCGCTGCCGCTGCCGCCAGCGTCGCTGCGTCGGCGCCGCCATGACGCCTTCGGTGGTTCCGAGGCGGCCATGGCGGGACGGGCAGAGGATGGCGAGCGGGATGGTGGTGATGGTTTCGGAGGCAAGGAGGGCGAGGGCCGCAGCTGCCGGCGTCGAAGCGCATCGCCGGGGCATGACGAGCAGCAGCAGCGGAGCCATAGCCGTAGCCTCAGCCGGGTGAGCGAGGGGCGGCGCCCGCTCGCCTGCATGCGCAACCTGATGGCAAAGGTTGAGGCGGCGGCTCAGGAGCAGCAGGCATGCGTCAGTGGAGGGGTTCCTGCCACGGCGGGCGCCAGCGCTCAGCCGGTTGGCTGCGCTGCAGATGCACCACCGCCTGCACCAGTTGCGGCAGCTGCAGCAGCTGCGCCTGCATCGCTGCCTGCAGGGCCGCAGTGTGTGGCCCCGGCCGCCCGTGCAGACAGCAGCGACAGCAGCGGAGGCAGCAGCAGAAGCAGTACTGCTGGGCAGGCCTCACGGGATGGTGGCGGGGCTGTTGCGGCTGCCGCTGGGAGGGACGTTGCGGCCGAGCCACAACGTGCAGTCAGCATGGCGGACCGGCCGGGGCACCGGCAGGAGCCTGCGTCAAGAGCAGCTGCTGCGTCGGCCCACAGCCATCAACACCAACCGCAGCAGAGCGAGCGCCCGCATCACAGCGCTGCTGATGCAGTGCTTGCAGCAGCTCTACCTGATCCGCCTCGCACTCAAAGGTCTGCACCGCTGCCGCGGCTGCTGCTGCCGCCAATGTGCAAACAGCAGCCAGAGTCTTCTCACATTGCTGCCGTGACAGCGCCAAGCGCGCAAGCCGCGTCCACCACCGACCTTCCGGCGCCTCTGCCAGTCGCCAGCAGCTTACAGCCTCAGGCTTCGTTGCCTGCTGTATTGGACATGCAGCCGAGCTTGCCGCCCGTGCTGCAGCAGCCAGGTGGCAGCGGTGCATCTATGGCGGGACCCATGGCACCAGTGCCTGCCAGCGTCTTGGCTCGGATGCTCAACCTGGACCCCCAGCAGCAGCAGCAGTACTACCTCATGGCAGTACAGCAGGCGCTACAGCAGGGTGTACTGCAGCAGCAACCACAGCAGCAGCAACAGGCCCCGCGGATGCATCCTGCCACTGCGGTGCCTTCCACAACAGCATCTGCCGCCAATCCCGCCGGAGTGACGGCGCTCAGCACGTCCGACATTACTGCTCTCCTGCAGTACGCCATGCCCGCCCAGGCCCGGGCCCAGGCCGGCGCTGTACAGGGGACCAAGGCTTGCGCGGCAACCAAACCGGCCGCACCGCAAAGCTTAACCCACCACATGGCACAGCAGCAGCCCGTGAGGGCTGGCGATCTGCCGGAAGTGCAGGCGCCGGCACAGCAGCAGCCAGGTGCGCCTGCCTGTGCAGCTGCAGGCGATGTCAGCAACGTGCAAGCCGCGCTGGCTACGGCGCGTGCAGACACTGCGATGGCAGACAGCGATGATCTCGAAGACGGAGAGCTCCCCGCAGAGCCAGAGGAACACACAGCAGCAGGGCAGGTGGCAGCCGTCGGACCTCGCACGGCAGTGGAGGCAATGCCTGACGCAATGCCGCAGCCAGTGCCTCAGCCACCGTCTTGCTCTGTGCCAGTGGCGCCGCCCTCGCAGCAGCAGCTACAGCAGCAGAGCTACCAGCGCCGGCGGCGGTGTGTTCCCGATGAGGCGGACAGCCCTACGACCCACCGCGCGAATTCTCATGCGTCTGTGGCGTCCGGAACCACCATAACGCAAGACTTTAAGCAGCTGCAGCAGCAGCAGCGGCAGCAGCAGGTGGAGCAGATGGACCAGTGCACTTCCCGTCACATGGGTCGGATGGAGGTCCAGGATGATGCTGGTGCGCATGGTGCAAGCGGGCCGGACGCACGCAGCATGTCGCTGCTGCTCCGGCGGACGAGCCTGGATGTGGCGCGTGGCATGCACAATGCCACCGCACCGGCTCCCCCAGCAGCGGCAGCAGCAGCAGCAAAGCAAGCGTCACTGGCACCACAGCCCTCACAAGCAGCGCCCCCCCTGGCAGCCGCCGCAGATGTTCCTGCGTCCAGCATCCACGATGCAGAGCTGCAGCCCCCACCGCCGCCGCCGCCGCCGCCACCACCAGCACCCAGTGGGGCAAGCGTGAGGCGTGAGGACGCGGCAGCAGGGAACAATGCCCCGGCAGAGGCGCACAGGGCTGCTGGCCCAGCAGGCGCCATCCCCTGGAGCAAGGGCAGGCCTGCCGCCCTGCAAGCGCAACGTACCAGCACCACCGCAGGTGGCGCGAAAGACTTCGAGGCTGCTGCCGCTGCGGCGAAAGCCTTCTTTTCCGCCATCGCTCACGGAGCCGCTCCTCCGCCCGCAGATGGTCCGGAAGCTGACGCTGCTGCACCGTCGGAGCCTGCAGGTGGGTTCACCGCTGATGGGGCTGACGCGTTGGCGGCACCCATGCACCTGTAGTTGAGGAATCCACACAATACCCATGCCTGTCAAGTGATTTGCAGTACCGTTATTTACGGTAATGCAGAAGCCATGCATGCCCTCAGCTAGCCTCACCCGCAGGTTCTGCTATTGCTGATGCTGATGCTGATGCTGATGCCTGTGCTTTGGCTCCTGTTGCACCAGCAGGCAGGAAGAAGAAGAAGGCCAAGCCCAAGAAGCCCCAGCCGCCCCTGCACCCCTCCCTGGACCACTGCAGGCCGGACGCCGCGCCACAGGATGCCTCGGCTGGCAGCAGCGACGCCGGCGTGGACGCTGCTGCGGCCGCCATGGCAGCGGTCAAGAGGGCGGTCGCACGCAAGCGCCCTGCCAAGCCCAAGGCCGCTCCGGCTGAACTCCCGGCTGCAGTGCCAGCAGCGTCCGGCGCGGCAACAGCCACGCAGGCGCCCGCTGAGAACCCAGTTGCTGTGGCGGCGGCGCCAGCCCAGGCATCGGCAGCAGGAGCAGCACCGGTGGCTGGGTCAGGGGCAGCAGAAGCGGGGGCAGCGCAGCAGCCAGGCACAGCGCAGGCAGCTGCAAGCTCAAAGGGCGGAGGCAAGGGCTCACGCGGGGGGAAGCGCAAGGCACCCGAGCAGGCGTCCGTGGATGCGGCAGGCAGTGGCGTGCATGCTGAGCAGCACGCAGCGGTGCAGCTGCCCCCCGCTAAGGCCATGAGGAGCTCTGCAGCACCCCCGCCACAGCAACAACAGCAGCAGCAGCAGCCACTGCTGCCGCCACTCGCACAGCCCCCACAGCATGCCGCAGACCCGCAGGCAGCCGCCGCCGCCCAACCTGTCAGTGGCAGTGGCAGGCCCAAGACGGGAAGCAACGAGATGCAACGCGCCGTGCATGCAAATGATGCTGCGTCAGCGGCCGCCGGTGGGCCGTTGAGCGTGGTCCCTGGCGCTGGCGCTGCCGGCGCCAGTGGCGCATCGGGTCCCGCGCCCCGAAAGCGCCCTCAGATCGCCGCTCCCTTCCTGCGCTCAACCACCAGCGCACCTGCAGGCGCGGCGCGCGCTCGTGTCGGCAGCGGCAAGGGCGGCAGCGCCTCCGGAGGCGCTGCGGGGGCAGCAGCTGCATCTGCCAATGCCCTGCAGCATGCGGCCTCTGGCCAGTTTGCCCATGCGGCAGGTGATGCGGGCACGGGCAGGCACGGGGCAATGGCGCCCCCATGCGAACGGCCGGATGCGCACCTGCACGACGGCCCTGTGGTCAGCCTCCCTGGCGCATTCAGCGCCAGGGAGGGTGCCATGAAGCATCACGCACACCATCACCACACCCAGGGCGTGCACGCGCACCGCCAGCCGACCCCACGTGGCAGCCTGGACGGCGCACACACGCACGGCCATGCTAGCAATGGCGGCAGTGGCGTGGTTCTGAGCGCGGAGGACCACGCTGTGTTCCTGGCGTTGGCGACGCAGGGCGGCGGTGACTCGCTTATGGCGTTCGGCCTCAACGAAAACACCAACGACATCCTCATGGTGAGCCTCAAGCGGACGACTAGCAATCAGCAAACTGCACACAGCCATGCTGACAGTCATGTAGCGTGACCTGATGCATGATGCATTTGCGTCACGCTGGACCATGACCTGCGCCGCAACGTACCGTGCGCTTAGGGTGCCCCTCATCAAGCCTGGGTAATTCCGTCTGTGTTGTGTCATCAACTCATCATGCTCTGCTCTGTGTGCGTTTGCAGGGTCTGGACCTGGACAGCCCTCGTGCGGGAGGCGGCAGCTTGCCGCTGCTGCCTGATCCCACAGCGGCCCACGCCGGCAGACCCGCACCACATGCTGGTCCTGCTCGCAGGGGCGCACACACCGCCGCTGCGACGGCACCCGAACCGGCACCAGCGGCAGCCCCGTCCAATAGCTCCCAGGGCTTTGACTCCCTCTTCCAGCGCCTCGCCACCAGCCGTGATGGCCAGCCCTCAAACGACGCCCAACACACGGTGCCCGGCGGCACCACGGCCGCGCCCACGGCGGCGGCAGCAGCGGGGGATGCGCTCCCGCCCCTGCACGCAACGGGCGTGGCTAACACTGCAGGCGGCCGCACCGCGCGCGACAGGGACAGCGGCCTGATGGCTGCTGGGTTCGCGGGGATGAGCCTTCCTGCCCTGTGCGCGGAGGACTTTGGCAGCCTGCAGCTGCCGCCTGATGTCCACCTGCCCGACCTAGACTTTGAGGGCTCGCTGTTTGATTTGTTTGATGTCAACTCCCCCAAGCCGTCCCCGGCAAAGCTACCGCTGCCAACGCATGCGCATCACCATGCCACGGCTGGAAGCAGAGGCGTGGCTTCCGGTTCCGGCGGCCCGCGAGGCACCATGGCCTTGCCGGCGGCGCATTCACGGCCACCTCAGCCGCAGGGGCAGCAGCAGCAGCATGCGGCGCCCGCTGCTGCCCAGCGCAACGGGGGTGGCGGCGCTGCCGGCAGCTCCTCACAGCGTCCGTTTGCTCAGATTTTCGATCCGCTGCGCGCTACCTGACCAATGCTCCTGTGCGCTGTTACTTTTTAGATAGGAGCTCGTGCGACATGGCGATTACATGAGGTGACACATTCAAGTAGTACCTTTGTAGTGTAGTGGCATATCACCTACACCATCACTCCCTAACAGTACCTGTATTACCACGCATAATGCATTCAATGACACTCGTGGAGCCTCAATACAGTTGCGCACACACCCAACTGCGCTGGCGATTGCTTGAACTTGAAGCAAGTGGTGTCAACAGCGCCCAGCCTTGCACCTCGGACTACAGGTTTAGGTTTAGGCCTTAACGCTTGGAGCTTTCTAGCTGTGGCAAACATACTCGGACCATGCCCGCCTGCCCGCCTGCCCGCAGCTGATTACACGGCCTCAGCCTGAATATGAGAGCGTGTGTTACGCTATGTCATGCTTTGCGTGTGACAAGCTTGAACATTGACGCCCCAAGTTGAGGGGTGTCAGTGCATGTCGTTTCCAATGCTCGTGCACTCCTCTGCAAATGCCCAAGCACAGCCCACAGCACCGTGACTGCGAACCGTCCCCCCCACCACACACACCACTGCAGTCCTCCCACAGTGTTGCTTTCCTGCTGCACACATGCCATGCTCGTCCAGTACATTTAAGCACTGCCTCATTCATTGATGCATTCCCTCGTGTGATAATCCCCCTGTAGATGTGAGCAGGTCATGCTCCCTTCTGCCTCGCTCCAGCTGCATCTTACGCTCAAAGAGTTGTTGCTGCTTAATTCGTGTTACAGCCGCGGCGTAAATGACTGTAACACTTCCAGCAAAGAGCTGTCTTGCCACAGCTGCACAGGCTGAAGTGTCATGAAGCAAGCACATGTCGACCCCTCTACCACGAGCGCTGAAACGAGCAAGCAATTGAAGTGCTGGGGCAGAATGAGCAACGACTGGACACAGACAATCAATAAGCGAATGATCGCGCGGGGAAGGACAGTAGATAAATAAGCGAAGTTGATGACGCAGTAGATCAAGAAATGAGGGTGTTCATCTGCTTCGCTTTCAGCGGCTCAGAGGGATTGGATGACGAGGAATGAATGACAAGGAGTTGGGTGTTCAGTAGCAGGCCATGCATGCATGCAGTGGCCTGCACAAGTGCACATGCTGCTGATGTTCATGCGCTCGGCCCCGCCATGCTGGGCAGCTGGCGCATCGCACGCAGCGGTCGTCTCCTTTTGCAGGCAGTAACTAACGCTTGTAGGAGGTCTACAGCAGCTTTCGGATGGCTGCGCGCATGGACTCTGGCGTGCCAGCGCTGGAGAAGCGCTCCACCACGTTGCCCTGGCGGTCCACCACAAACTTCTCAAAGTTCCTGTATGTGGCGGGACATGCAGGAGGACAACCAGCATGAGTGGGGCGCAACGCTTGACTGACCAGTGACAGGGTGACCTGTGGCGCGCATCATGACAACGACGACAACTCCCCACCCACAGTGTTGCATACGTCAGGTAGCACATGCCAATGACCGTGCATCTTGCTGTGTGCAGGCTGCATGGTAAGGACCCTGACAGGCTATGGCCGGAACGGCAGCAGCCAGGTGTGGTAGGCTTGTAGCGCATGTAGCGCATTGCGTTCACTCACCACTTGATGGTCTCCATGAGCAGCTGCTTCTTCTGCGACTTGAGCAGCTGGTACACCGGATGGGCATTGGCGCCGTTCACCTCGACCTGCATGTGCATAGGGGGAAGGGGGGCACGTGCGTGGAATGGAAAAGATCATAACCCAGACAAGCATGTAGGCTTGCCGCAAACAGCTTATAAATGCTTATTGCATTACGGTACGAGCGCAGGTCAGCTCAGATGCACGCACAGCCGCTCGCTCACATTCAGGCATGCACCGCCCACGCAACTGACAGATGCCTCAGCACTTCATTATGCCCTGTACTATAGCTCTCTGGTCCCAGCTGCATGCCAACCCCATGCATGCCCTGCTATCTGCCTCACCCACCTTCTCCATGATGGGGAAGGTCACGTTGTATGTGCGGCTGCAGAACTCCACAATCTCCTCTGGCTGCCCAGGCTCCTGGTGGCCAAACTGGTTGCAAGCTGCGGGGGGGAAGGGTGAAACATGAGCGGCATGCATGCTGGGGGGCTCATACCATGCAGGGGAGGGCCTGCAACATATGCCAGCACCTCGGCGTGAACCGCTCGCTGCTACTGCCATGCACAGCATTGTGTATGGCATCACAGAGGTTCGGAAAGGTGTGCCTATAGTGTGATGAAATCAGGTTATGATGCAGCATGTGCTATGGGGTTTGCTGTCACAGCATACACAGTTGGGAGCCTGCCAAGGCGCTGCTCCAGACGCAACTGCCGTGAACACAGACACACAGCGTGCGCAACCAAACAGGGCAACACGGCAAACTGTCGACGTGTGTATGTTACGCCCCAAACGACTACAGTGCAAGGTCTGTGCACTTACGGAAGCCGAGTATGACCAGGCCCTGGTCCTTGAACTCTTCATACAGCTTCTGAAGCCCAGCGTACTGCCCGGTGAAGCCGCACCTGCTCGTGCATGCGGTGGGGATACGAGCACGTAGTGTGAAGCCGGCCGTGGCTCGACAGCACACACAGGCACACAGCACTGTGCAACCAGGGCGTCAGTATGAATACATTGTGCAAGCTGTGCTGTATTAAAGCGTTTGGGTGCTGTCCACGCTGCCAATACACTCACTTGGAAGCTACGTTGACGACCACCACAACCTTGCCACGAAGGGCCTCAAAGCTGAAGGGCTTGCCACTGATATCATTGGCTGTCAGGGCATAGAAGTCAGAACCGGACTTGAGCTGCTGCTGAACCATTGGGGCTGCTGCAAAGGAGACGAGGGCTTGAAGGGTTGTTGTGGCAAAGGGTGGGGTGTGGGCCACGTGAAACATAGACCGTTGTGTAAGTGTGTGTTGTGATGTTGCAAGCTGTGTCAGAGCATGGCTTGTTATATTTACTTTATGGTGTAGTGCATGTTCCGTGTGGGAAAGCCCTGGCAAATGCCTGGAAGTGGCCAGGCCCCGCTGTGTGGTTGCGCGGACAGTGTGTCATACGAGGACGTCATACGCAGGCCGCCACTGCGTAACAGGCAGAACTCATTGAAACAGGTGCTTACCCTGTATTGTCCATTTTGACCTATCCCCGTAATTATACCAGCAAACATCACTGACGCTGGGGCGTTGGAAAGGCCCACAACGAGCCGCTCAATCGTTTTCACGCCCTTCCCGCTACGCCGCGTGCTGGCGGCATATTTCAAGCGGTGACTCCTGCTCAGCGCCCAATATTGTATGCCTGCACCACTCGCGTGTTTGATGGATGGATCTTCCAGCAGTGCTGCAATCCAGTGTCAGCGCGTCCCCCCCTTCCCCGCCAATCCTCGCTGTACACGCCACTGCTGAATGCTCAGCCTGCCTGCAAGCACGCACAGGTGACAGCGATGCCGTCATGACATCATTGCCTCTGGGCGCCAGGATTTCATGCTGTACCAGTGAATGTGAGGCGGACAGTCACCCACCCACTTGACGTGAAGTCGTTGAGTTGTGGGGCAAGCTGGCATGCGTGCATGCGCATGCACTGGAGGGCTCCTGATGCCATGCGTGCATGCGCATGCACTGGAGGGCTCCTGATGCCGTGTACAAAAGCTCACACAGCAGTGCACTTGGACTGACTGACTGATTAGGGTTACAGGTGGTGTTTCCGTACGCCCAAGGCGGACACGCATGGGGCCATGAGCAGAAAGATGTTCAGGCGCTGGCGTCAGGTGTGCAGTGGAGGTGCTGACAAGGCAGCACACCGTGGCTTGATTCCCTCGTGGAAGAGAATCGCTGGGCTAACCGTGGGAGGAGAACCCTCATAAACCGTGATGTGTACAAATCATGACCCATGATGCATGCGCAAGGGAAGAATGCTTGAGGTGCTCGCCCTGCTGCACAGCGTTGTGTCCATAGCGCCTGTCCTGGAGAGCTTGTTCAGCCGTCTGCCCGCCTGCCACAGCGCTGTGCGTAGCCTAACATCTCGCTACAGGGTCGCGGAAAAAAGGCAGGGTGGTGCTGCATCACTGTAATCTCAGAAGCCCAGGGGTGACGACAACTTGCCTGCACGCCAGCCGCTGCTCAATCTATGCCAGGACACACACAATACCCTATCAACACAGGCATAGACCTAGACTGACGTACAGGCTACACACTGTGCGTGCGTGTGTGCGATTAGTGGTGATGATTAATCCATAATAGCATGCGCCACCCTAGCCCGCCGCTGAAGGGCATACGGTGGGCTGTGCCATTAAGCACTCCCAGCTGCCGTTGCGATGCTTGCTTGTCATCCGCCTTGACCCGCCTAATGTATCTTACAACATGCCGATACAAATGGCAATCATGGCGCGTATCGCATGCTTAATGGGACGATCAGTCGCGCATCCAGAACCGTGAAAGCCGGACAGGGATTCATGGCCCAATCCATGGCTTTTCCTCATCCGCGCTGCCATACAGTGCAAGTCGTGCTTGCACATGCTCACACAGGAGGCTCAAACTGTGGTGAGCGATTAGACACGTTGTGTGCCACGCTCAGGCCGGGATCAGTCAAAGACAGAGGCACTGCATGCAACACAGTGCGATCACCGTTGCGCGTCAAGCCCGCATTAGACAAACCCGAAGCAGACACTTGCAGCCAATGGCCGTTAAGCGGGGCATGCAGAAGCGAATTGATCAGCGCAGTGTTGGCTTCACCGCTGCTGCAACCCGTCCATAACTCAAATGCAGGGTGCCACATGCGTACGAGTGCTGCCCTCAACTCCCTCGCTGCAGCTTACGCCGCTGAGACACCTCTTCAAGACCCGAGTCCGGGAGGGGGCCTCGTGATGATATGATCGTGGACAGCATCAGTTGGGAATTTGGTTACAGCTATGTGGCTGGTGAGAACAGGAGCCTACAGGGTCAGACAAGCCTGAGTAGCCGCTCAAGGACGCTGAGGCAATCTCGCTGGGACCATGCGAGTAATGGGTTGATATGCCCTGCATCTGCTGCATGCTATGCATGCACAGTAAGGTCAGTCCATATCAGCATCACACAGAGGCGGGTTGAGCAAAATGACGGGCCGCAGATAATCGAGCAGGCGAATAACCGTTGGGAGCAAGCAAATCAATCATGGCAAGTCAATGAGTAATTAGCTGAATGAAGAATTAAGAGTGTCCACCTGCTACATTGCCAGCTGCTCAGGGCCAGCACAGTTTTCAGGGTGGCAAGGAATTTGGAGGCAAGGAATTGGGTGACGGGGTACAGGTTGACGAGGAATGAATGGTAAGGAGTTGTTGGGTGTTCAGTGGCAGGCCATGCATTCAGTGGCCTGCACATGTGCACATGCAGACAGGCTGCTAAGGTTCATGCGCTTGCCCGCGCCATGCCTCGCAGCCGGCGCATCGCACGCAGCACAGCGTCTCCTCTGGCAGGCAGTAACCAAGGCTTGCAGGAATGCTACAGCAGCTTTCGGATGGCTGCACGCATGGACTCTGGCGTGCCAGCGCTGGAGAAGCGCTCCACCACATTGCCCTGGCGGTCCACCACAAACTTCTCAAAGTTCCTGTATGCGCCGGGACAGGCAGGAGGATAACCAACATGAGTGAGAGGCAACGCTTAGCTCGGAGGGTGGTGTGTGATGCGTCATGACAACGACGCACGCTTCCCACCTGGCACAAGCAAAGCCGAGTGTGCAGCGTGTAACTTGTCGGTGTGCTGGTGTGCTGCAGGTCGGGGCTCTGACAGGTTAAGACAGGCATAAACTGTAGCAGGCTTGTAGCGCATGTAGCGCATACGTTCACTCACCACTTGATGGTCTCCATGAGCAGCTGCTTCTTCTGGGACTTGAGCAGCTGGTACACGGGATGCGTGTTGGCGCCGTTCACCTCGACCTGCATGTGCAGGGCATGCAAAATGGTTATGACCCAGACAAGCACGTAGGAATGGTACACAAGTGCCTGATTGTAATGCAATACAAAATGCGCAGGAGAGCTCAGAGGCGTGCACCACCGCCCCGCACACAGGCATGCAGCATTCAGGCATGCAGCCCTGATGTAGCTCAGGATTATTTGCAACCATGTCAGGCCCAGAGCTCTCTGGTCCCAGCTGCATGCCGCACCCATGCATGCCCTGCTAGCTGACCCACCTTCTCCATGATGGGGAAGGTCACGTTGTATGTGCGACTGCAGAACTCCACAATCTCCTCCGGCTGCCCAGGCTCCTGGTGGCCAAACTGGTTGCAAGCTGCAGGGGGGAAGGGTGAAACATGCGCGGCATGCATGCTGGGGGGCTCAGACCATGCAGGGGAGGATCTCTAACACATGCAAGCACCTCGGCGTGAACAATTCGCCAACTACTGCCATGCGCAGCATTGTGTGTGGCGTCACAAAGTATGAGAGTGGTATGATGAGATCAGGTTATGAAGCAGCATCCTCCAATATGGAGGTTGCTGCCACAGCATACACGGTTTGGGAAACCCCGGTGGCGCCACTCGACAGCTGTGAACATTATTAACAGCCAGTCTGTACCATTTTGTGCACACACTGCACCCTAAACGTATGTAAATGCACTTACGGAAGCCGAGTATGACCAGGCCCTGGTCCTTGAACTCCTCATACAGCTTCTGAAGCCCAGCGTACTGCCCGGTGAAGCCGCACCTGCTCATGCATGCGGTGGGGATACGAGCACGTAGTGTGAAGCTGGGCGTGGCTCGACAGTACACACAACGTTGTGCAACCAGGGCGGCATCATCAATGGGTTGTGCTTGCCGTGCAATATCCAAGCAGTTGCTTGGGGCTGTCTGCACCCATCTTGATGGTAGCGGGACACTGACACTCACTTGGAAGCTACGTTGACGACCACCACGACCTTGCCACGAAGGGCCTCAAAGCTGAAGGGCTTGCCACTGATATCATTGGCTGTCAGGGCATAGAAGTCAGAACCGGACTTGAGCTGCTGCTGAACCATTGGGGCTGCGGCAAAGGAGACGAGTGCTTGAAGGGTTGTTGTGGCAAAGGGTGGGGTGTGGGCCACGTGAATCATAGACCGTTGTGTAAGTGTGTGTCGTGATGTTGCAAGCTGTGTCAGAGCGTGGCTTGTTATATTTACTTTATGGTGTAGTGGATGTTCCGTGTGGGAAAGCCCTGGCAAATGCCTGGAAGTGGCCAGGCCCCGCTGTGTGGTTGCGCGGACAGTTTGTCATACGAGGACGTCATACGCAAACAGCCCCTGCGTAACAGGCAAAACTCAGTGAAAACAGGTGCTTACCCTGTATTGCCCATTGTGCCTTATCCTCATAATCATACCAGCAAGATCAACTGAACGTTCAGGCCTGGGAAAGGCCCACAACGAGCCGCTCAATCGTTTTCACGCCCTTCCCGCTACGCTGTCAATTACGCTGTCTGCTGGCAATACTTTTGCAAGCTCTGGGTCCTGCACAGCGACCAATGTTCCTGCACTTATGTGATGGATTGATGTATTCAACCAGCAGCGCCCCCCAGCCAGTGTCAGCGGGTTCAGCCCCCCCTCCCCGCCCCACCAGTCCTCACCGCACACGCGACGACTGAATGCTCAGACCTCGGCTGGCAGTGTGCCCTTTGCAGTGCGAGCGATGTGTGCACACTCACACAAGCAAGTCGTGATGAGCACGGCAGTGAGGTGAGGGGTACCAGAGGATGGGTTGAGAACGTGAAATGACGTGGCGTGCAATTGGATGCAGGTCTGGAATGGCGGCGAAGCGGCGAGGTGCATGCGATGATTAGATTAGATTAGATTTTACATTAGGAGCTTTCTAGCCAAGGCCGACACTCCCCTCAGATGAGGACATAGAACTCTCGCAGGAGCGAGTCAAGCAAACAGGCAACAACGGGCCAACGCTGAACGCGTTACGCCAAGGATATGATCCATTGTGATAAGCATCCGATGCATGCACGAGGCACCATATTCAACAGAGATGATAAAGCTCAGCGACTTGTTTGCATGCGATGACAAAGTGAGCATGTGCACAAATCGAAAGGTACTGTGCAACCCTGTCCGTGTCGGTGGGCTTGAATGGGAGCAAGAACAGAATGCCTGATGAGTGATGGTGTGGGGGCCATGCCAGTAACTGGTATGCATGCGCTTGTCAGGTATCATGGCTGTGGTTGGCTTGCAAGGCGCATCCAGCTGGCTTGCTTGTCAGTTGCAGCCCCTCCCAACACGGCAACACGGAAGTCACACGCTCAAAGCTAAGATGCATGCATGAGGGAAGCGTTGGTCATTTTGCTGCGCACTTCACACATTCTTCATAGCGTTCCTCCCAACACGCTCGTTGCTCAGTACGCTGCCCACCTACCATGAAGCTGCTGTGCCATTGATTGTACATGTGTAACATGGCTCAATGCATGCTGAGGAGCTGCATTACCAATATACCACAATTCAGCAAGGGTTTCAGTCCCTGTCTTCCTGTGATGCACTGCAGCTGTTTCATCGGCGCTTTCCATCCTCAGGACAGCGCTTCACTCCCACAGGTGCATGTATGTGTTCAGTGAATGGCGTGGCTGTTCATGCAGCGCATGCATCGTGGCAGGATGCTGCGGAAGTGCACGCAGCGTGGCATGCGTGCTGTTGTGCGCAGCTGTCTTTGCTCCTGCTGCCTGTGACCTGGCTCGACCTTCATGGTGGCGCGATAACGTATGCAGAGGCAATCACAGTACCTACGTTTGCATGTCCTGAAATAACCAGTCTAAACTTCCGTTTACATCCACAGCTCAACACGCCTGTGCATGGCGAGACACACCATGCTGTGCTGCTCTCAGTCACAGACCAATCAAACAGCAGGGATGCTGCAGTACAGCGCAATCACTACCATGCCTACAATACTCCATCACTTCATCCATCCTGCCGTGCATTGATATGACTCATTGAGTCTCACTTCACAATACTCTCTCACAAAAATGGTGCGTAATGCATGCAGGGCATAATCTTCATTTGACCGGGCACGCCAAAGGGCGAGCCATTCATGCTCAACACAGCTTGAAGCCGGGCATGCAATCACATCATTCAAGAGACAGCAAACAAGTAGGTTGGGTTCACCCCTGGAGGGGACAATTTCAGCGCTCCCTAAGCTGCAGGCGTTGGATACGACAAAGGGTTCTCAAAGCTCCTCCGACCTGTACACATCACACCTCCAGCCATATGTCGCGCTTGCAGGAATGCAGCATACCCGGCAAAAGCTCAAGGCTTGCCAGTGATGGCCATTACAACAGCTTCTCGATCGATGCGCGCATGGACTCTGGCGTGCCGGCGCTGGAGAAGCGCTCCACCACATTGCCCTGGCGGTCCACCACAAACTTCTCAAAGTTCCTGCAGTGATAGGGTTGGGGGCCAGAAGGCAACAGTGGATCCAGTGAGTGTGAGGCAGAGAGTGTGCAAGAAGCAGGTAAGCTCAACGTGTCAGGCAAGTAGGCAGTGATGCATTGCAACAGGCCAGGCGGGAAAATGCAGTAACAGCTGGTGGGGACAAGATGCCACGCAGATGCAGGCTCTGTGCAACAGCATGTGCCACGCCGGATTCGTTGGTCGAGTAGTGGGCAGTGTCAAGTGGTGGGTGTTGCATGACCGCATGCACTCACCACTTGATGACCTCCATGAACATGTTCTTCTTTTGCGACTTGAGGTACTGGTACACGGGGCTGGTGTTGGCGCCGTTCACGTCAACCTGCAGGCACAGCCGCCGGAGCAAGCGAAGGACATGAGCGGAGAACATATGATGCGCCAAACTGGCATGCAACCAAGATCCAACAACATGAAGCATACGTAACATTCGGATTTGGCCTGTGGACTTCCGGATCCGCGGCAAGCATACTGGTCCATGTGCACCAGCACACAGCACAGCAAACTGCCAGTCAGCCTCGCATGGCATCATGTGCAAGCCTGCTGCATGTACCCTCGGTTCATGCAGCACTTTGCACGCGCACTGTGAGCTGCTCCACTCTCAGCACCCACCTTCTCCATGATGGGGAAGGTGACCTGGTACGTGCGGCTGCAAAAGTCCACAATCTCCTCTGGCTTGCCAGGCTCCTGGTTCCCAAACTGGTTGCAGGCTGCAGGCAGGTGAGGGTGCAGGTGTGACAAAAGGTGCACGTTCAAATACAAGGGTATATATACAGGCACCTTCCCCGTGTGCCACTGCTGCTGGGCGAGGTACCGGTTAAACAAGTGGGGCATCCTCTGTGGCTGATGCAACTGCAATTCTTTGCATCAGGGCAGAGGAGCTCATTTGTGAAGTGAAGGCGAAGTTTAGTGATCAGATTCGGCCAAAGATCACCAGTGGTTGAAAAGGTCAATGAACAGGACTGATAAGAACGGCAAGCCAATCCAACCAGTACTTGAATCCTGTCAAGAGACACTGGCATCCCAACCAAACACGAAGCCCACTGCAGCCAAAACGCTGCCAACTTCTGGCGTGTGGCTCCCAGACCATGAAAAGGTAAAGCAGTGCACTCACGAAAGCCGATGATCTCCAAGCCCTTGTCCTTGAAGTCGTCATACAGCTTTTGGAGCCCAGCATACTGGCCCGTGAAGCCGCACCTGCAGTTGCCGTTGTGGCATCCAAACAACTCGCGGTGAGCCAATGATGGATTACGTCCAGGTAACGCAAGTGCTTTCTTGCTGCCTCAGGTGATGAAACTACTCAGTGTCGTTCATGGAACACACATGCTGGCCGGACTGACAGCATCTGCCACAAGAGCTCGTCTTGTGAGCCACACCACATACTCACTTGGACGCAACGTTCACCACGATCACCACCTTGCCACGCAGAGCCTCAAAGCTGAAAGGCTTGCCATTGATATCGTTGGTCGAGAGCTTGTAAAAATCTTCGCCAGCCATTGCAGTCGAAAGCTGCCTGAAAGGGGCTGCTGAGGTGAACGGTAACCGAAGTGGTGCACGATGAAGTTGTGAGAGCAGCATGTACGAACAAGTGAGTGTGCTTGGGTATGTCAACACAGTTTCAGGCTCATTCTTGAATTTAATAGCCTGCTGGATGGGCAAACAGTTGCATTACAATATGATGCTTCCAGAGGGATGAGAGCTGGGAGGTTCAGGGGGTCGAGAGACCGGTAGATGGTGTCATAGGTGTGTCATAAAAGGTTCAGACATGAAAAAATGTTGCCAATAGCAGGCTTATCACTGTTCGGTATATCATGTCCTTATTAATCACACACACGGTTGATAGTTTACAGCGCAGAGCACCTCGTGCCTTCCGCAGGGTCCAAACTGGTTTAGTGGTTTGTGCCACAAACGAAGTGCAGTATGGAGCACAAGTCAGCACCCCCAGGCCAGACTGCCGTGCTGATGTTAAGTGTCCTAGTGGTGGCCATTGGCCCCGTTGTCAGTCGAACATGTCGCAGGGCCCTCGAAGAACTCCTGGTGCAGGGCGAGCACAGCCTCGTGCGCATGCGCGCCGTCCACGACCAAGCTGATGTTCGTCTTGGATGCGCCCTGGCTCATCATCACCACCTGGATGTCCCTCTCTGTGAACACGCGGAAAGTCTGCAAAGCAACGACAGGCGGCAGCCAGGCCAAAGTTGGGTTTTTAAGCAAACAACTGAGAACACCTACGTGCGCTACCCACATTTACATACACCAGACGTAGGCTGTCAACTAAGAGAGAGCACGGCACGAAACTTGCCCCCCCCTTGGTCTGCACCTGGTCATTCATGCCAAGGTGCAAGATGGGAAGGTGGCAATAATCGTGCGACCGCATCCACCATAATCCGATCGCACCATGCGGTCACTCCATGCATGCACCGCCAGACGCTGTGCTGCAGTCCAGGCGCGTGTACACGTATGGTGCACTGGTGCGCCGTGCGCAGCACGCATGCAGCATCCGCCCGCGTCCCGCCGCTCACCCTCATGAGGATCTCGCTCGTCTTCTGGACGTTGCAGATCATGGACACGATCGCGAGGCCCTTGCGGTACGACACCTCCGCTATCTTGTCCACCTCCTGCTTCAGGTGGTCCAGCTCAATGTCGGGCGCGCCGCAGAGCTTCTTGGGGTCCAGCGTGCATGACACCGACACCTGGCGGCCAGACACACGCGGGGCGCAAGCATCGCAGATTCTCAGCACATACTGTGCCACTGTACTCATCCATGAAGGACCTGATCGGCGAAGTCAATCATGGCCTGCCACTCGACTGGTAGGTATCGCCACATGCGTCCACTGACTGGTACGCCGACCCCGCCTGGTGCTTCAGTTGCACGGATCACAGTGCTGAAGGCAACAGCGCACTGCGCACGGCCCAACTACGCATGGCGCATGGAATCGCGCCTGGCACTGACTGCCTTGCACTGACTGTGCATGGGCAGCGTATGAACGGTACCCCACATGCCTGCACAGCGCTTCCACTCAGGTTAGGCTGGTAAGCTCGCACGTACGCTTACCACAGCCGACATCGATGGGCCCTGCCACCCCGAGGGTGTGTCTACTGCTGCATGCGCACTGTCATTGGCTGTGCGCTTCTGCTGCTGCTGCCACAGGTGCTCCTGCTGGCTCTGCTGCGGTTGCAGCAATGGTAAGCGTTGCTCCTGTTCCTGCTCCTGCCGTTGCTGCTGCCACTGCCGCTCGATCTGCTGCCGGAAGTGGTCACAACACCCCTGTTCATCCGCGCCCGACCAAGCGCTACCTACCTCGGATGTTGCGACCACGTCCACAGAGATCTTGTTGCGGCGGAAGGCGCCAAAGACGGTCGCGAGGAAACCATACTGGCCCATCATGCGCGTGGAGATGACATCCACCAGCGTGACGTTCGTTTTGAGCACGATCGACGTGACGAGCACGCACGTCATGTCGCGCTGCGCGCTGATGATGGTGCCGGGGGCCGTGCGGTTGTACGAGTTCTTGACGCGCACGTTCATCTTGCCCGAGCGGATGGCCGGCTGCATGGCTTGCGGGTGCAGCACCTGCGCTCCAAAGTAGGCCAGCTCGGTGGCCTCCTCGAAGGTGAGCTCATTGACGGGCCGGGTGGCCTTCACGATGCGAGGGTCCGATGTGAGCACGCCTGCACACGCGCAGGGAGCACAGCACAGAAAGCATAGGCAGGCCATCAAACAGGCCGATCCCCATGCAAATCCCCATGCATGTGTCACGAAGGAAAATTGGTTTCGCCACCTTCCCATTCATGTAAACTGTGAAGGGAAGCCAGCTAAGCCAGCCAGCGCTGCAAAATGGTGTACCCGGAGTAAGAGAAAGCGCATTCATCGCAGCACTGCCCACATGTTGCGCGCCCTCGCCCCCCACTCACCGTCCACGTCCTTCCACACTTGCACCTCCTTGAGCCCCAGCGCAGCGCCCAGCACCGTGCACGTCAGGTCGCTGCCACCGCGCCCCAGCGTGGTCACCGCGTCTGCGCATCACAGCCGAGCAGCAAACAGCACGCCGTCAGCACCACGCCGCGCAACGCCATGACCACGTGCAAGGCCGTGCTTGTGACGGCATGCGGCCCGGTCCAAGTGTGCGGGTGCCCCACGTCTGCAATCGGCTTTGCGCGTGCACCGGTCGCACTAGCACGTGCAACATGGGCAGGGGCAGGATACCCCCCACCACCACCGCAGGGCGCCCTCCCCCACTCACTCGTCTGCTGCCCTCTCCCCAGGAAGCCCGTCACGATGGGGATTTCCTTGGCCTGCCCCGGCTTGCGCGTGAGCGACTCCTTGATTTTGGGCAGCGACTCCTCGTACAACACGTCAGCGTTCATGAAGTCGTCTGTGGTGGTCACGCCGATGGTGAACGCGTCATGCTGGCGAGCTGGGATGCCCTGCAGTCGTGTGCATCACAGGCATGGACCAGGTTGAGTACTCAAGGCGGGTTCATGACTCGGCATTTGGAGAGGCGCATGGGGCCACGCTGAGCGCCTGTATGTTGCATTTTGAGCCTTTGTGCATGCCATGGCAGACGCACACGAGTTTCCAGGTGAACATAGCAGCCGGAATGCAAGGTTAAGGCGCGTTTAAGGATGACCCACATCAGGCACACACCTGCCTTTAGACCTGGTTTGTGCAAAAGAAAAACCAGCCACCAGGAGCAAAACGCCGCGGCATGCCAAAAAGCCCATAGACCAGGCAGCATGCATGCGGGGACCCACGCCCATCATAGATCCACAACGATGGTGGGTGGACGCAACGCACCTGCGATCGTAGGTAGGACGCAAAGATACGCGTGGAGAGGCGCTCGCCATAGGACACCAACTGGTCCTTGGCGCGCGGCGTGAGGTCCTGCATGAAGCAACAGCAGCGCCGACGCCGTTGAGAACAAGGCATGTGTGGGCCTGTGTGCGCATGTACAGCACTGCTACAGCACCAGTCGCAGCAGTCACAGTGTGGCTGAGAGGCGCGAGGAACGGGGTGATACGTGGACAGGAACAAATGGAGTTGGCTATTAGCCTGCTCCACGGCGTGCAGTACCTCGCTTGCATTGCATGGCGGAAGCAAGCACGCACCTGTAGGATGTTAACGCCGACAAGCAGCTGTGAGAGGTCGTCCAGCATCCTCTGGACCTCAGCCTTGACTGCTGGCTCTACTCCCAGCTCATCGCAAGTGCCAAGGTGCAGCGCCCGAAGGGCTCTGCAAGTCGCCCAATGCGGCATAACGTAAGAATCGCCGCATGGTCACTTGCGAACGTGCATGGTCCATGCAAAGCTGCCAGGCGGTAGGCTGGCAAGTGCATGTAGCAAGCATGTAGGTGCATCAGGTTTGTTCAGTCAAAAAGTTAAAGCAACTCACTGGAGCGGCTGAAGGCTCTCAATGTTGTCCCTTGGGCTGGAAAGAGCCAAGTCACCGCACTCCAGCAACAGGTTCGTCGTCTGCAACCAAGTTAACGTTGAATGGGTTTAGCACAAGGCTGACAGGAAGCAGGCAGACTGCATTGCGAGGTTCTAGTGAGCAAGGCATGCGTGCGGCGAGTTGAAACCGCACCCACCTTGCCCATCGCAGAGAGTACCACACAGGGGAAATTGTCTGGAAAGCTGCAGACAATGTCAGCCACCTCACGCATGCGCTCAGCATCACGCACAGAGGAGCCACCGAATTTGTAGACCACATTGACCTGTGCAGATGGGCACACAACGCATGAGAAGCATCCAGCAATGCGCACAGCAGCGAGGCTGACGCAAGTTACATACAGCATCAAGCTGCAAATGCAGGGCTAAACAGGAAGGAGAAGCTTGACAGGGGCCTCCACCAGCCCCGTGCATGCCCAAAGCGGCGGGAAAACGCGCCTGCAGTGGCTGCTGACACAGCCCTTCAGTCCGGGTCCTAGCAAGCACATGCAGTTACACCATGCTGAAGCAGTGATATTGCAAGCCTTTTGGGGAACTGCATACGGGCCACGTGAGCTAGGTTTGGGAGTGTCGGGGCCCACCAGGTAATCATCATCCCCATCGATTCCCAGTGAGTTCAGCCGTCACCCCATCAAGGCCCTGGCCGCGGTGCCCACCTGCTCGACACCTTGACCGGGCACAGAGTAACGCTTCGTCGGTGTGTCCAAGGTGGCTGCGCTGCATACTGTTGTCCCGGCGCGCTGCAAGTTCGCGACTGAACCAGGCTGGTGGGGGTTCAACAGGGCCTGCCGCTGATTAGGCAGAGTCACACAACGCGACGAGGTTGTAAGCACGGGGCATGTACTTAGTTGCCGGGCAGGACACCCACGCTGGGCCAGGCGCCGGTTGAGGGCTTGCTGCATGGCTGCAAAGGAAGGGGTGTCAGTTGAGTGTGCTGCTGGGAACCACTGCAACAGGAGGGTGTCCACAAGAAGAGGAGGGAAGAATACGCACAAAAAACAGGGTGGCTTGCTTCTTGGAGCACAACAATAAGACGTGCAATTGCAAATCAATTACAAACGCTAACATGCACTGGATCCTGCTGCGGTACGGGGGCTTCACACACACACGAGGCACGGTGCTGTATTGCTGAGCCCAAGCAGCTGAGCCCTGAACCTGCGACTTCGGAAACCGTTTGCCAGCCGCTATCAGCTAGACTAACTATAACCTCTACCATGGCACTTGCTAGCTGCAGCTCGTCCAGGCTAGCGGTGCCCAACAGGGCGAACCGCGCTTGCAGGCCTGCCGTGGCTGTCAGGTTTGTCACTGAAGAGCCGAGCACTATCATAATGGTACAGCCACTATGGTTTCTGGCTATTAGGCCCTTGTCTTTTGGAGTTTACCTGCGCTGTGCGGCTGACTTTTGCCCACGTGTTGTTATTGTTGGGGGTTGCAGGCCGGCACGGTGCACAAGGTCCAACCTGACGGTGAAGGCCCTCTTTGGTGGTCAGGTGGGTGACGCAGCTTTTGAGTGTTTGTCTTCAGGCAGCGCACTGCCCGCACCCCTGCGCGCCACCAAGGCTGACAGTGCGTTATGCCACTGCGTTGCAGGGTGGCGGTGGCAACCCTTTTGACATGAAGAACCTCATGGAGTCTGTTAAGAAGGCTCAACAAATGGTGCAGGTGGAGACTGCCCGTGTGCAGTCTGAGCTGGCGGCGTGAGTGGGCCGGTGGCTTGCAATACGTGTTCTCCCCTAGTCAACACTGATCGACCCTGGCCCTGTGTGCAACAGCTGAACACACTTGTTGTACCGGCGTGTGTTGTTTGCAGGACCGACTTTGAGGGGTATGACGAGGACGAGACTGTTAGGGTGAGCCGCACGCACAGTTGCAGTGCGACGCAGCAGTGCCTGCGCTCTTGGCGCAGGCAACCCTCGCAGGTGATCTGGGCAGTTGACCATATGGTGCCGTTCACCACGTTCAGGTTGTGATGTCAGGAAACCAGGAGCCAAAGGCTGTGGACGTCACGCAGGCAGCGATCGACGCTGGAGCTGAGGTGAGCTGGACAGCCTGGGCCCGTTCGCTTGGTCAGGAAGACCCCTTTCCGCCATCACCCTGGCTGAACCGTTTCTTGTCAGCTTGCTATAGTGCCTTGGCAAGCCTTATCAATGTCAAGTGCTGCTCACACTGACGAGTGCTGTGCCCCCAACAGGAGCTGTCGAGGCGGTTGACGATGGCGATGAAGGACGCGCACACAAAGAGCGTCACGGTGAGTGCAGACGTGTGGCGCCCTCACGCCTCCGCCTGCGCATTCCACAGGCCATGCACCGTGCGCACTGGCGGCACCATCCAGGGCCGCATGGTCGCATTGTGCATAAACGTGTGCCTGTATTGTGAGTTTAGCAAGTGGATCATGCCGCACAGCCCCGTGCACCTGACCGTCATCCAGGACGTGCGCACATTACGCCATTTGTGCGTGGGCTGCTGGCAATCTGACAATCTGGCATGGTGCATGCTGCATGGCATCCAGGGCATGGCTCTGTTTGTAAAGTGCATCGGCTGACGAGAGCGGGCAATATATGGGCACGCCCTGCATCCTGCGACGTGGGCGACGGGATGCGATACCAATACGTACCATACCTCAATCCACCACAGGGCATGAAGGAGAAGATGCGTGAGCTGGCTAAGAACCTCGGGATCCCCAACCCTGGTGAGTCTGTCTGTGCATACGGTGGAGCAGGGCCCGCCAGAATGCAGTGTTGGCACTTGGCGTGACCTTGCATGGACTGTTGCATCTGGGACGCAGGCTGGCTCACGAGTAAACATTCGTTAGATGGCATGCTAATAAGAGCAGGGAACTGCATAGTGTCCCTGTGCAATGCATGAAGTACTCACGAGTGCTTGCTGGAGCACCAAATGCCGGCTGGAGGGTGTCAAGTGCATGCCAGCCACACACGGCTGCGCATGGCAGGATGTTTTCAAGGGAACCTTTTGCTGCGCTGATGCCACATGCGGCGTGCGGACGGTCCTGCAGGTGCTTTGAACATGTGAGCTGGCGACGAGCGATACTCGGAGCATTACGGAAGGCAGCCGAGCGGATGGCGTCACTGCCCAGCCGCACGCGGGACCAGCTAACTCAGTCCATCGCAGTCTTGCGCGGTGCTGCGTTGCCTTACATTTGACTGCTTGCCAGCGTGGCCTCGCAATGCCGTGGTTTTACTCGTGCCTGCACCTGCTACACGGGGCAGTGTCATCGCAACATGGTTAATCTTGAAGTGCTGTGCCTGAAGACATCACGTATGCACGCTTGCATGTGCATGGGCCCTGATGATAACCTCTGACCTTGCACGCTTGAGGAATGCGCACCTGTTAACCATGTTAACCAGCTGCTGTAGCGATGCGGCATTGTGAGCCGACGAGTTTGTACGCTCACGGGGCGCTTGCACGATTCAGATCACATAGTGCGTGTCCTGCCACCACGTGACACTCACATCCGCTCCTCAGTGTTGGAGCACGCTTCATTATGA
Organism: Chlamydomonas asymmetrica; assembly: GCA_001662385.1. Lineage (NCBI taxonomy): Eukaryota > Viridiplantae > Chlorophyta > Chlorophyceae > Chlamydomonadales > Chlamydomonadaceae > Chlamydomonas > Chlamydomonas asymmetrica. Next base: position 77,756 of record BDDA01000067.1, read on the forward strand.
CACCACACGCCACGCCACGCGAAAACCATATGGGGATTATGGTCAGGATTATGGTTGACTATGGACATTCCAAAACACGGTCCGGCAGCGGATGACCGGCCAGCAGACTAGAAAGTAGAAGTCATTGCACGTGGTGTGCTTGAGACCACAGGGAATTGTCCAAGAGGTTGTCACATCCGCAGCACCGACGCACGCGCAAGCATGGAAAGCAACAGCTGCAGGGGAGGCGAGGCTGCGGGTGAGGCGAGGCGTGACTGGCACACCAGAGTGGTGCACAGCAGCCTGTGATGCAATGCATCCACAGCCGTGATGCGTGCTTCTGGTATCCCCTGCACGCCTGCTGCTGCCTCAGCTCCAAGTTTGTTTTGGAAGATTGTAATAAGTACAATTGGTACAAAAAAACACCGAAACGAGCAAACGATTGAATGGGAATACATTAATCCGAGTAACAAGTATGGTTCGGGTACGAGTCAGCAAAACACTGTTGTGCCTTATCTCCTATTGGCAGGCGCTTGAGCCATAACCTGCTGTGGCGTGCCTGCCATCCGCACACTGTCAGCATGCACATCTGGCTGATGAGCCTTGCAATAGGAATGCGAACTCCCCATCCAGCAAAGCATGCACCTCCCGTTTATCTGCGCACATGAAAATCACGCCAGCAGCGAATCGGCTCCACACCAACCACAGTCAACAACAAGTACACCGTACATACAGTACACACAGTATCGTAATACTAGTGGGGTCATTAGTAGTACATGCGCGGCGGCTCAATCACATGCCAGCCTTAGCCCCAGGCCCATGTTAACGATCAGCCTCCTGGCCGGTCACCAGCTCGAACTGGTGCACGTCAATGAGCACGGCGCTGTTGCCGGCGAAAATGTCGCGCTCTGCGCACGCCGCGTCCGACGCCGCCTTATGGCGGTTGCTGAAGAAGCGCAAAAACTCGTCAGGGGAAGCGAACTCCGCCACAAACCCATGCGGGCAGTCCGCTGACAGGCTGGAACCCAAGCTGTCGATTATGTGCAGGGTGCGCCCTGCTCGGCCGGTCGGTTTCGTGCCGGGACGCACCCAGAGCGTGACGAAGTGTCCATGCGTGCCGATGATGTACACGCCAGGCCGCAGGCCCTGCACGAACCGCCTGAACTGCTGCACGCTACCCACGCTGCCGGTTGGGCTCGGCAGCAGCATCGCAGCCGCCACGGCAGCGGCGGTGGCGGGCGAGCAAGCCGCCGCTGCGTCACCCTCGCCGTCATCGCGGCCGTACGCGCCGGCTAAAGCGGTGGCTGCTGATTCGCTTCGTTCTATCAGGGAGGTGGGAGTGTACTCCGCGACCGAGAGCGTCTCGGAGAAGCCGCCCAGCTCGTGCATGTGCTCCAAGTCGAAATCGCCGTTGCTGCTGGCGAGCTTGCGTGCGTCGTCACGCTGCAGCAGGCGCCGCCACACCGCCGTGCCAGCCCGTATGCACTGCTCGAGCGCCGCCCCATCCATGGAGGGCAGTGCATCCCCTGGATCTATGGCTCCGGAACCGCCTGCGTTCCGGCTGCTGCTGGTGTTGCACAACGGGGCGTTCGCCTTGCCCTGCTGGCTGCTGGCACTGCCGCTGCCGCTGCTGCCGCCGGCCTGTGCTGCTGCTGTGGCGGCAGCGGCGGCGGCGGTCGTTGCGGCTGCAGCGGCCTGCAGGCACCACTGCGCCACCTGCAGCGCGATCGCCGCGCACGCGTGGCTGCCGCCCACAGTGCGCTGGTCACAAGGCGCCCAGCGCACCTTCAGCACCTCCGCTTCGCTGTCGTGGCCACGCTGGCCGTGGTTGCGCAGCACCAGCCGGTGCCAGCCCCGTGTGCCCACGATGACCTCCCCCCTGTCGAACGGAAACCCGAGCTCCGCCTTGAGCTGCACGAGGGACTCCGGCACCAGCCAGCGCGTGTCTTCGGATTGCAGGCACTCAGCGAGGAACGCGCACTGCGATGCGGCGGCAGCCCGAGCCTCGACGGTCATGAAGTCCGCCTGTTGGTCCAGGAAAGCTTCCACTCGCGCCAGTTCAGCAGCTAGCGCATCATGCGGCTGGACGGCATCAACGGCATCCGGCTGCATCGCAGGCAGGTAGAGCCGCTGCCGCTGCTGGTCCTGCTGCTGCTGCTGCTGCTGCTGCTCGTTTTGATAATGCAGCGCCTGCGGCTTGTCAGGCATGCCCAAGACGGCATAGCGGCTCTGCCGCCCTAGGTTTGACAGCGATTGGCCCTCCT